>JBCEWE010000507.1:275000-322500 GCA_039877035.1 Silurus lanzhouensis | reverse complement strand
GTTTGTACTTGAGCGCATAATAAACATTGGCGATTGCTAATGAGCAGGTGTGCTCTCTGAACATCTAATCAAACAACGAAGGTCCTCCAAACGGCACACACTCACACATACATACACACATTTGCTCACACACTCGCTCACAAAGTTAAATTTCATCAACAACAAAAAAGGAAAGTATACATACACATATATATATATATATATATATATATATATATATATATATATATATATTTATATATGTATATATATTTATATATATGAGTGTGTGTGTGTGTGTGTGTGTGTGTGTGTTTGTGTGTGTGTACAGTATGTGCCTATGTTAAGATTAATTTTATTTTTTTGTTGTTTGCCAATTTCTCATCAAATATAAAAATACCAGCAGTCAGCATTTTCTTTCACAGTGAAAGAAAGTAATGAAAGTAATAATTTCTGTAGATTTATCCACAGTTACAGCCCACAAGACCAGGGGTCTGGACCACAATATGAGCTCCTCATGGGTCAAGGTGCAGGAAGTAGACAGTAACTGTACGTTTTGATTGACTTAATATTAAAACGTTATTTTCAGTGTCACATATGTTTTTATATTTTAATATTTGGTGAAACACTGTCCACTGTGGAACAAAAAATAAAACAAAATTTTATATTAAAATATTGTTTATGTTTGTTATTCTGTCAAGGCTGCAGGGCGCCGCAGCAGGGGGTCAGAAGCGCTGCGGGTTGCCGACTAGTGATTTTGTGAATTGGTTCTTTAAATCTTAGTCATCGAAAAGAACGAATCATTTTTTGAGTCATTTAGTTCATTTGATTCCTTTAATCAGGAATCAAATAAAAACAAACATCATCCTATAGGTTTATAATTTCAGTGTAAAAGAAATGTTTGTGAAATGAAATAATTTGTATTGAAATAAAAAATGGATTGAAATGAAATGTGTGATAAAAAGGCTTCCTGTGATACACAACATATGAGGGGTTAATAGAATCCAGATTGCAATAACGTTCTTCATGGCTATAATGTAAGTGTGTAAAAACGCTCTTCACACTATTAAAAGGCAGTGTGTCACATAATATTTGGTGAAACACTGTCCACTGTGGAACAGAAAATAAAACAAAATAAATATAAAAAATCTTTTTTATTTATGTGTCTATTTGTCAAGGCAGCAGGGAGCCACAGCAGGGGGTCTGAAGCGCTGCGGGTTGCCGACTTGTGATGGAAAGATTGGATCATTTTAGTGACTTGGTTCTTTGAATCGTATTCGTTATAATGAACACATCTTTTTTTTCCATTTAGTTCCTTTTATTCCTTTAATCAAAAATAAAAAAAAAAGTTTACATTTTCAATAAGCAGATTCTCCAACACATCCAAGTTTGATTATAGTTTCCATATATATTTAATAGTTCAACTCATGAGATGAACTACTTCATTCTGTTTCCCGTGTAATGCGCTGCATAGCGTCTATGGGAGTGACGTGATAAAATGACGAACGACTCGGACTTGGAGAGTCGAGCGGCTAACTACTGAATTCTGCTTCCGCTGCGTAACCTATGTTGATTTTACGATGCTTTGCTCATGCGTGTCTAGTAGAAAATGAACGAATCGACCTTTGAGACGACTCGTTCTTCTGAGTCACATTAAAGAATTGTTTGAAATGAACGAATCGTTAATAAACGACCCATCACCTGGTCTAGACAGAAAAAAAGCTATATTTTTGGGTGGGAGGGGCTTCCTGTAAATCAAAATGCCACTAAGCAATTGTGTTTAATACCAGGGTAACAAAGAGCAGTTAATGGATCACCAATGTGTTTCTCTTTAAAAAAAACTAAAAGAGATATCCAAATCAATCCAACTATTAGAAGTACTATCAGCCATCCAAAAAACACAGTAGAAAACCCTTTAAAAGTATGCTAACTGGCTTAGCATGGCGAGAACCTGTAGTGCTAGTAACTGCATTACACTGCAATGACAAAATGATCCTGAAGGAGGTTAGTTGAAAGTTTTTCTTGCTTCTCAGGTTCAACTTATTCTGCAAACTCCATTCAGTGAGGCCAATGGGACACACATTATATATATATATATATATATATATATATATATATATATATATATATATATATATATATATATATATACCTGCCTATTTTGGTTTGGAAAGGTCCAAAACAATCCATACCAGTAATATAAAAGGGTGGTTTATGAAGTCTCAAGCGTGCTGGCGGAAGGTCAGCCATTTTAGGGTTCTCAGGTTTAGCCTTCCACTTACGACACTCCATACAGTTATGTTGGGATTTACGAATTGCTTCACGACCTCTTAGTATCCAGACACTTCTCCTCATTTCAGCAAATACTCGTTCAGTCTCGAATGAGTAATTTGGTGGCTTGATGATGAGGGTCTAGGACAATAGGGTGAACTGTTTGGAGTTCTAAGCCTTCAGCACGACATAGGCGTCCTCCTACCCGTATAAGCTGACTGGTTTTGTCGAATTCTGGGGCTAAGGTGAGTAATCTACTTGTATGGGATACGGGCTTCCCAGAGCTAAGTTGCTCATATTCTTCTGGGAAACTTTCTTGTTGAATATTGCGGAAGAGGAGATGTTCTGCTGTCACATAGTCCTTAGCTGTAGGTATACTAGATTGATCTAAGTCACTTGGATGTTGTTGAACTATGGCTTCAACAAGATCTTTCCAAGAATGGTACTCGCTAAGGTCTAAGGGTTTTAATGTTTGTGTGACACCACAGAATATACTAGCTCTCCTTTCCACTTTATCTTCAGGGGTCTTAAGAGGTGGCAGGGTTGGCCACTCTGATTCTGCTTTAAGTAAAAAGGGTGGACCTAAACTCCACCTGTTAGGTGTAACAAGCTCTACTAAGCTACGCCCCTTTGTTAGATCGTCTGCTGGGTTTCTGGCTGTATCTACATATCGCCAATCATGTGACTCTGTTAGATCTTGGATTTCTGCTATTCTAGTGCCTACAAAGACTTTAAAACTGCAAGATTCAGATCTTAGCCATGAAAGAACTGTAGTTGAATCTGACCATAAGATCACTCGGCTGATCTTAAGAGTGAGTTCATTTTCGAGCAGCTTCGATAGTTGTGCACCGATTAGGGCTGCACAAAGCTCTAATCTAGGAATGGTTGGTTTACGTTTAGGGGCAATTTTGGATCTGCCAATCAGGAAAGCAAGCTGTATTCTACCTTCTTGATCTTCAGTTCTTAAGTATGCTACGGCACCGTATGCTTGCTCTGAAGCGTCACAGAAGATATGAATTTGTTTTGTGGTATTGGGCCTATCCATATCTGGTGTAACATAACATCGGGGTAGTGTGACCTGAGAAAGAATGGGTAGTTCATTCTCCTATTCACACCAGGCTTTCACCGAATCTGTGGGCAACATGGGATCGTCCCAACCCATCTGCCTGTTCCACAACTGCTGAATAATAATTTTGGCACGGGTGGTAAATGGAAGGATGAATCCCAAGGGGTCATACTGTCTTGCTACTATCCTATAGATGTGCCGCATAGTGGGTGTGGTTTTGGGTGTTGGGCGGTGTTTGTAACCGAGTATATCTAAGTTATAATTCCATCTTAGTCCAAGAGTGGATTCATGGGGATCGGTCTTGTCATGTGATGACCAAAGCTCAATGCTATCCGAACGGGCCTCTTTGGGGAGATGATTAACGACTCTTGGGATATTACAGGCCCACTGTCTAATCTCAAACCTGCCGTTAGCAAGAAGGCCACATAACCCATCCACTACTTGCTTGGCATCATCTGCGGTCATTAAGCTTTTAAGACAATTGTCTACATAAAAATTCCTTTCTACTGTCGATTTGAGAATATCGTTAGGTTGAGTGTTATCGAGAACATGGCGTTGCAAAGCATAGATGGCACAACAAGGGCTACAAGTTGTGCCAAAAGGTAGTACTTGCCACTCATAAACACTGGAGAAGAGTCTTGGTTCATTCCACATCATATGTACTGTGATGTCACAGATAGCTTGTCATTGCTTGGTAAACTGTATATCTGCCTCTAGTGGTGAAGCATGGAATTACAACTAAATAGGAATCCTTTCTAACACTGCCGCCCCCAAATATGCATAGCATATTTGCTTCTAAATCTTAGCTAAAAGTCTGTCGATTTGATCTTGGTGTCAACTTTAACTGCTAACTCTGGTAGATTAATGAGTCGGGTAACTGGCCGTGTGTATAATCGACCTTTAACGTTGACCTCTGCAGACCTAACTTGTCCGTCTGCTCCAGGAAATGTCTTTGACACTCTCCCGATCAACCAAAGGGCTCGTGGTAACTGGGGATCGACAATCATGACGACAGACCCAACTGTCAGAGTTTTAGTTTCTGCATACCATTTGTGGCGTAGCTGGAGATTGGGTAAGTAGTGTCTCACGAAGCTTGACCAAAAGTGATCAGTGAGAACTTGACTTTGTCTCCATCTACGTCGTCCTATGAATTCATCGGCAGGGTATATCACCTGAGGTAAAGAGCAGTCTAGCCGCCCCATGAGCAGAAGATTTGGGGTGATTGGGTCTAAATCTGCTACATTGGAGGAGACATAACCTAAAGGTTTACTATTAAGGATTCCTTCAATTTCTATAAGTACTGTTTGAAGAACTTCTTCTGTTACTGTTTGCGCGCCTACTACTGTACGGAGGGCATTTTTAAGAGATCGGATCTCCCTTTCCCAGCTGCCACCAAAGTGAGGGGCATTAGGTGGGTTGAACCGAAATTCGATCTTCTGTTTGGCAAGATGCCGCTGAAATTCTTGGCTGCAATTCTTTAAAGCATCTTTTAACTCTCTCTCTCCACCCTGGAAGTTAGTGCCTTGGTCAGATATCAGTTCTGAGGGGGTGCCTCTACGTGCTATAATATATATATATATATATATATATATATATATATATATATATATATATATATATATATATAATGATGTAAAAAACAAAACAAAACAATTGTGCAATGAGCAAAAATTATCCCAAAATATAGAAAGTAGCTAAAACGGTCGTCCTCCGTCTTCCTCCCATCTTGCATGTCTTACTCGGGTCTCCGGGGTAAATCAAGTTGATTTGTTTCTTTTCTGCTCTGTGCCTCAGGAATACATTCTATTTCCTGTTTGTTTTCTATCTTAGCAGGAAAGCTGTGGTCTTAGCTCAAGGCATTTTAGGCATAACTTTATGGCCACTGATCAGGCATAACATTATGACCACCTGCCTAATATTGTGTTGGCCCCCCTTTTGCTGCCAAAACAGTCCTTATCAGTTTGAGCTACAGGAGCTCGTCTGTTGGATCGGACCACACGGACCAGCCTTCGCTCCTCACGTGCATCAATGAACCTCGGCCGCCCACGACCCTGTCACCGGTTCACCACTGTTCCTTCCTTGGAGCACTTTTGATAGATACTGACCATTGCAGACCAGGAACATCCCAGAAGATCTGCAGTTTTGAAGATGCTCTGACCCAGATGTCTAGACGTCACAATTTGTCAAAATCGCTCAAATCCTTACGCTCGCCCATTTTTCCTGCTTCTAACATCAACTTTTTGGACAAAATGTTCACTTGCTGCCTAATGAATAAATCCACCCGCTAACAGGTGCCATGATGAAGTTATACTAATTCACGTCACTGCTCATTGTGTGACATTGTTTTGCCTGATTGGTGTATCTTTCAACGGTGAAGTGGGAAGGTGGATTAGATGCTGAACTTCTGATCAGAAGGTCATAGGTTTAAATCTCAACACCACCAAACTGCCATTGCTGGGTTTTAACTGCAAGGCCCTTAATCCTGAAATGCTCAGCTGTATAACTGTAATAACTGTAAGTCACTTTGGATAAGGGCATCTGCCAAATGTCATAAATGTAAATATAAAAAGGTTAATATTGCACAAGGACATGAAGCACAGAGCTATGTGTCCTGTCATGTCGAGTTCCTCAGCTAATGGCAACTCAGAAGTACATACATGATAAAATGGCCTTGTTGTAACTACATTATGTACGATTGAAAAATATTTGAATGGAATGAAAAATGGATTGCAGGAGCAAAATGGATTGCAAATGGCTGGTGCCAAGAATTGACTTAATGCGCTGCAGCCATGCATAAGCTTTTGTGATGCAGCTTATGGATGATGCTCTTAGAGAATAGCCTTTATTTGTCACATATACATTACAGCACAGTGCTCGCTCGGAAGGTCGGAAGCTGGGGTCAGCCATGATACGGCGCCCCTGGAGCAAGGAGGGTTAAGGGCCCAAGAGTGGCGATACTGGGGCTTGAACCCCCGACCTTCCGATCAGTAATCCAGTGCCTTAACCACTGGAGCTACCACTCCCAAAAGGTTTTCGCATATCCCAACTCATCTGGAAGCTGGGGTCAGAGCGCAGGGTCAGCCATGGTACGGCGCCCTTGGAGCTGATAGGGCTAAGTGCCTTGCTGAAGGGCTCAACAGTGGCAGCTTGGCAGTGCTGGGGCTTGAACTCCTGACCTTATGATCAGTAACCCAGAGCCTCAACCACTGGACCACCACTGCCCCTTAACCAGGCAACACATATTTATGCAACTGAATTGGGGTTAAAGGCCTTGTTTAAGGGGCCTTGGTAAGGCTGTGATTTGAATATATGGTCTTCTGATCAGAAGTCCAACACCTTATTCAATGTGCTACCAATTTCTCCAACAAATCATCAAAGAGACTCAGGCACACTAGAAGAATGCTTCAGCCATCGCTTGAAGATAGGCAGTGACTCCGCTATTTGGATATTCTCAGGGAAGTTCATTTTACCACCTTGGTGCCAGAACAGAGATGAGCCTTGAAGTAGAGACCTGAACTCCCACAGGACCCGACGCAAATGATGGGTGAATACTCGTGCATCATATGCGGGACTCCTGCAAAAAAGTCTTTAAAACTATACAATAATAAATAATAATTAAAAAAAAAGTCATGTGCAGTAGACTACTAGAGCACATTAGGGCGGGGCACAATGTCTGAAGCGCAGGACAGTGGAGAATCACCGAGTGCTTTAGATATTACTTTATATTAAAGTTAGAAGATAAAACACAAAAAACCTTGGCCTGTTTTTTAAATTTTTTTTATAAGATATCGTTTGAAGTGCCTGTTCGTGTCCATGTTCATCATTTACACAACAAGTTAGACTCAAATAAAACAAAACATTTGTTAAGCTCTTTTTGTTCATGTTTAAAAGGGAAGCAAGTGAAACTAAAAAGCGGAGTAGCGGGAAGAAGCAGTCAGTGCATGTGTAACTACTTACACATTTTACCTGCAGGCTTTTGCAGGCGGGAGCGGGAAAGAACCTTGCGGGAGCGAGACTGAAAAATCCATCCCGTGAAGGTCTCTACCTTAAAATATATTTACCACTTAACCTGAAAGATGGGACTAGTTGAACGTTGTTACATGATCTCAAGCAGTGTGGTGCAGTTCGAGGTGTAATTAGGTCTTTGAGGTAAGAGGGTGTTGGTCTATTTTTGTTACCTTTAGTAAGCAAGATAACATGCGCCAAATTGAACATGTGGATCATAAATACGGATGATCCGCTGTGGCGACCCCTAATGGGAGAAGCCGAAAGAAAGAAAGTAAGGAAGATAACAGATAACTATTCAGTCCAAATCCTGAACAAAGGGACATCGAAGAGACAAACTAAAGAGTCACACGAAATGGACAACAAGAAATGGCTGAAAACACTCATCTCAGACTCACACACAAAAAAGATAATGACAAGGCATCACAATTAATCAATATCTAATAGCAGATTATACGATAAAAGATGTTGAGGTTTTCGTTGTTAATGACGATGATGGACAGGATTAGAAAGAAGTTTATTAGAGGGACAGCACATGTAGGACGTTTTGGAGAGAAGGTGAGTGGTTACGATTAAGATGGTTTGGACATGTGCAGAGGAGGGACATGGGGTATATCGGTAGGAGAAAGCTGAGGATGGAGCCAGCAGGAAGGAGGAAAAGAGGAAGGCCAAGGAGGAGGTTTATGGATGTGGACATGCAGGTAGATGGTGAGAAAGATGCAGATGTAGAGGACTGCTATATTTGATTGCTGCTATATTGTAGAATTGCACAATTCTGTTTACATTTTTCGGTTTACAGTTTTTCTGCTACTGTGCACCTTATTCTGTCACGACAGGTTTTACTGGCGGAGCTATTGCTGTTTTTATTTTTATATTTTGTGTATTGTGTATGTCCTGCACTGTCCTGTGTTGTCTTTTGCACTGTCCTGTGTTGTCTTTTGCACTGTTTGCACCAGTTGCACACATGCACTTTATGTGGTGAGGATCTTTAGTTCTTGGCCCTGTGTTCTTCTGTTCTGTGACTGTTGTTTTATGTTGTTTTATGTAGCACCTGGGATCAGGAGGAACGTTGTTTCATTTCACTGTGTACTGCATCAGCTATATATGGTTGAAATGACAATAAAAGCTTCTTGACTTGACTTGACTTGACTTGACTTGACTTGACTTGACAGGGGGTATGGGAAAAGCCGAAAAAAGAAGAAAAAGAGGATTATACAACAGAAGTCAAACCACAACTTTAAATGTTACAGCTATAAAAATGGATGCTAGCGTAGAACCAAGGCGACTAGCATGTCCTATTACTGATAGGTGGCGCACAGTGGTGTGACTCTGCTGAAAAAAAAAAAAAAGATATTCAGCAGTTTCTGAATACTTCAAGCGTTCTGACTTGCATTTACTTTTGATGATTCTCGGTTCCTCCGCTCGGTTTCATCGAACTCCCTCCTTAAAGCAGCGAAGCCAACCGAATCACACGCATGGCTTGTTCCTGATTCGCTGCTAATGAATGCATTAATTCTTAATGACGGTTGCCGTTTCGGAGAACACATCTGCAGGCTACCAGAGAGCGGCTGAAGCTGCATACAGCACGTTCGCTAATTTCTACTTGAGCTATCAGAGTTTACATGCGGCTACCCGGCATGATGGCAATTGCGTTTACAAGTCTTAAAAACCGACCACACTTTCCTTTAAACTCCCATGAGTTTTTTTTTTACTTTTCCGAGGATTAATTCTCCAGTGTTTATAAACAGACTCAGAGTTTTGCAGAGTTTTTATTTTATTTATTTTTTTTTTTGCATTAGTAACCAGGCCCGACATCATGCATGAGAGCACTTTGAAATAATGTTCCCTTCTGCAGATTGTACAAAACCCATACGTCTTGAAATATGCACGATTTCGGCCAAACGGCAGACGTGAGCAAGTGTTCCAATAAGCACTAATGATGATTTGTGAGCACAGCCTGCAGCTTTGGAGAAATCTATTTAGTACGATATGGCATGGAGATCTCAGGATAGCTTAATATAAAAAAATCATACACATATTGAGAAAATAGCTGGGGGGGATGAGACTGGGTAGGATTGTGGATTGTACTTTCTAGACTGGACCAGTATAATTTTTCATAATACTCAAATATAATATTCTATAATGTACACCAAAATACTGTATAATCAATATAACATAGTCTTTCACAAGGTCTACTACTTCCACAGGGGAAATGGGTGCTTAGTGGTTGAAGCTCTGGTTTACTGATCTGCCAGTTAAGCCCCAGTATCGCCAAGCTGCCACTCCAGGGGTGTTGTATCATGACTGACCCCAGCAACCTTGGTATATGTGAAGAAATAATTTCATTGTGCTATAATTTACATATTCTTAAACTAATATTTGTTGTTGCATGCCTTTTTTATTGTTATTTTTTGTGTCTCTTGAGTTGTAATCTGCTGTCTCTAGCACCTTTTTGCTTTCCCAATAGAGACCTGACTGGAGCCCACTGTTAATCATAAATAAATACTGGGTCAATCAGGAGACAAGAACCTGACCAGCATATAAGAGACAGAGCTTATTGTAAAAAGCAACATCTTGACCCCTATAAGTTGGCCTTTTTGGCTGATGTATTACTCCATGCTTGCTAGTTTTGCCCGTCGTGCACTAGCTCACTTGGTTTGAGACCAGGTAAGACATCCCATCATGTAGATGTTGTCCTTGTCAAGATACCCTAGGTTAGAGGGCAAGTGCAGAGCCACTGTATTTGTATTAATTCAATTCAACTCATTTTATTCCTATAAAGCGCTTTTATCAATAAACATTGTCTCAAAGCAGCTTTACAGAGATAAAGCAGTAATACAAGAATGTATACGTGTGTTCTTTATAACTGTCAGTTTGTCCCTAATGAGCGAGCAGGTGGAGACTGTGGTGAAGGAAAAACCTCCTGAGACGGCATGAAGAAGAAACATTGAGAGGAACCAGACTCAAACAATTAACAATTGTTAAAAGTGCTCTACAAATAAAAATGAGAACTGGAGGTATAGTGTAGTGAACTGAACTGTAGGTAACACACACTCGCTCAACTGTGTGTTACTGAATTGTACAACCTGAACACACGCTTATTACTTATCTCAATCCAATTCACCACACATTATATTTAATCATATTATACTGTTATATATATGATGTTTTTCGCCTCTTGACTGCTGCTGCTGTTTTTGCACTAATTCTTTTTTTACAAATACACGCTTGTTTATAGTCCTCTTTTGCACATTACTGTATAATCATATTTTACAGTAGGTTTACTGGTCGGCGCTATTTTGTGTATCTGTACCACACTGTCTTGTGTTGTCTGTCTGCACTGTTTGCACTCGGTTGCACACGATGCACTATCTGTGGCGAGGACACTTACTTAATCCTTAGTTTTGTGTTCTGTTATGTAGCTTCATGTTGTGTGATGTAGCACCAGGGTTCTGGAGGAACGTCGTCTCATTTCACTGTGTACTGTGTCAGATATATATGGTAGAAATGACAATAAAAGCTTCTTGACTTGTAAAGGAAGGTCATTATATTTTATACCATGCACCTTCACAAACTGTGTCAAATTCGTTTGCTGTTCTTAATAACCATTCCGGGGAACCATGTCAATGTTCCCTCGTTCTTTCACTGCTTTTTTCCTCAGAGTCTCATTAACCGTTGCTCATCGCTATTCCTGCTCCAGAGGTCTTCACACTACACTATTCACCGCAGAGATTTCTTCAGAAATATGCCTGGAAATGCTGAAGCCATCGTGATAACATAGAGAGAGAAGAAATTGTATTGGCCGAACCCCTTCCAATTCATGTACCGTCGACACAGGGGTTGTCTCTCAGACGCAAAAACAAGTCTAATACATTCAGCAGGACGCTTCGTTTCTTTCTGCTGCAGTGATTCGGCTGTCGGAGCTTCCTGATGTATAACTATAAGTTTGGACAAGTGTTTATATGATGATGCATAAACCCAGTGCAAATTTTTAATTGCTAATACTTCAGCTAGCATAATCATTTATTTATGCACATTTGCATTTTCCTGAACGCAGGCCGGACTTTGCAAGTGAAAAGAACCTAAGATGAATGCTGAAAAGTCTGAAGTTCTCTTTATTAATAATTTAGATTTATGTAAAAAGACATGCATAATCAGGAGATCATAGCAGATATCTGTATATTTTATGTGTTCAAATATGAGCTCTTTCAGCGAGGAACATCGATGCTAGTTTTGGGCATGTTCTGGGAAGTTATAGCTTGAGTCAACTAAATTGATCTGGCTCCATCATTTGCATACACATTATCTACCTGATGTGATATCAGGGATTATGATTGTACACCTGCCTGATTTTTCTCTGATTTTTTTACCTCTTTATTTATTAACAACCCACAACACAAAGGAAGCCAATTACTCCTGTGGTATTCTTTCTAATTGCCTATCCACTATGTATGAGAAGCCAAACACAATCATTTGACCCCAAGGCTGAAATTGCGGTTGTAATACAAATTACAAATGTTATTAGCAGCTTTGTATTTAATGGGCAAAGCATGAAAGCTGCACCTGCAATGCTCGGGATATTCTATGACACGTTCTTTATCCATTTATGAAAATACATAAAAAAAACCAGGAAATTTAACATGGTCATAGGAGTCTTTATATTTTCTAGCTTTATATTTTGATTCACAAACCTATTACATTGTTTTTTTCTGAATTGTTCTCCCTATTTTTATTATGGCCTACCAGTCAGGTCTCTACTATGTTACAACAGCAACAAATAAGGCTGGATGAAACACCATCATGTGCTTCTTCAAAGATAGGGGTGTTGGTTAATGAGGGGTAAAGTGGTGTATGAGGGAAAAACAGGGTGATTAAGGGTTACTTAGATATAATCAAATTGCATTTCCATAGAAATAATGTCACATGTACTTTAAAGCAAAGTGAAATTCTTACTTTGCAAATCTCAGCAATGTTACCAAGCTGAGGTCAGAAATGATACAGCATCCCTGGAGCACAGAGAGTTAAGGGCCTTGCTCAGGGGCCCCAAGAGTGGCAGCTTGGCAAAACCAGGGCTTGAAACCCCAACCAGTAACCCATAATCATTTATCTACCACCTCTCCTATTACAAGTGGTAGCTGAGTAGCTCACTCATAGGGGAGTGGTAGCATAGGGGAGCTCAGTGGTTAAGGCATTTGACTTTGGGTCAGAAGGTCACAGGTTCAAATCCCACCACCGCCAAGCTGCCACTGCTGGGCCCTTGAGCAAAGCCCTAAAAAAAAATCATCCCCTGCTCAGTTGTAAGTCGCTCTGGATAAGGGCGTCTGCCAAATGCTGCAAATGTAAATGTCATAGGAAAATCAGGTTTTCCCAGTGTTGCTAAGCTACCATCCTTAGCTCTTAACCACTGGGCTACCACTTGTAGTCGGGGAGGGAGTAACTCAGTGGTTCTGGGATACTGCTAAGAAGGTCAGGGATTCAACCCCAAGTATCGCTAAGCTGCCACTTTTGGGGCCCACACAAACAAAAGCAATCAAGCATCTACATACAGTACTAGAAAAGCAAACAAAAATAATCAAAGCAATCATTCATACACATCCACAAAAGGTTCTTGCAACCTGGAAGCAACTCCTCCCGCTACTGGGTCGCCACCAAGTGGTTGGGGACCTCTGCTTTATAGCAGTTGGAAGCCAGCCAAGTTCTGCATCACCACACAGTGTACAAAAACAAAGTCCCCTTCATCCAGCTTGCATGAACTCACAGAGGTCTTTCATCAGGTAGTGTTATTGTGATTGACAGCTCAAGAAAGACGATTTGGCTTCCATCCAGACAGCATGGTCTCTCAGTTTTTCCTCTCGAACAACAAGCCATGGATTGAGAAATCACAATTTCTGGAAAATCGGCTGGACAACTCCTGAGTAAGAACTGGTGGCCAAAACCATACATTCTTTTGGCAGTAGTTTCATATTCATCATATCGCATTAGCAATACTGCAGGCTGTCTGTGCACGAACAACAGAAGCACAGAACAGCAACCAGAATGGAGAGGTTGTATGTTGTATAGAGTGATTAAAGATACACGTGTTTTCTCCCTGAGAGAACAATTGACTCAAGTGCTAATTGGCATGGCAACAATGGTTGCATCGATATTAATTAAATTACTGAATAACTACTCAATGAGCACAAATGTGTTTGCATTCTAGTTTCAGCTTATTAAATGTAATGAGATTTCAATGCAAATTTGGACAAGGCGTACTGTTCGGTGTGAAAAGTGACAGGAAACAAAACAATGTGTCGACTCTGAGGTTTTTTTCAGTGTTTCTGGTTTCCTGGTTGTCCAGATGTAATAATAAGGTAATTATAAAACCTTTTATGAAATAGGTAAATCACAATTTATCACAAACCGTAGTTTAAAAAAGAATCCTTGTTAGGCTTGTTAGCCTGTCGAACTTAATACACTTTTGTTAATTTTCTGCCTTGTACTAGCTTTTCAAATTGTTGCTTGATATCTAAACACATTAGGCTAGAAGGCTGGTTGTTAGCATGATCTAGAGTTGTAAGCTAGGTTTGATAGTCAGATGAGCTACCTTTAAATACGGCTAAATATTGTTTATTTCCCCTGATTTCCTGCAAGGCTCAGTGCTGAGTCCTCTCTAGGTCTTTCTCTTTACCAGTGCTTCTCGAAGTGTGGGGTGTGCCCCTCTAGTGGGGAATAAGGACATGACAGATCAAGTGCAATGAATGGCAAGATTTTTATTCTATTCAATTTTTGAGTTCTTTATCAATCTACATTTATGTATTCTTTACAAAAAAAATATTTCATACAGTCAAAGCAACCTTAAACAATTAGTTAGCAAGTAAAGTAAAACATCAGCTAACACAACAACACTTGTATTGTCTCTATTTTTAAACTTGTTGATTCATAAATGTTGGATATGTTATTGATTTACAACTTAATATTATTTTAAGATTACAACTTAAAGAATAAATTAGATATTAGATATTATTATATATTTTGAACTAAGTATTTAATTACCATTTTTTGGGGGGGGTGGAGGAGAGGTGGAGTTTGAAAATCCAACTCTCTCAAATGGGGAATGGCAGAAAAAAGTTTGAAAATCACTGTTCTACACACACACTTGTTTTTTTTTACATCATCAATGTTTGAAATCTAATGCAAACCCCAAAAGGAAGGAAAGCGGTATGGTCGTCTATCCTATGGGACTGTGCACATTGTCCTACCTAGGTGACCAACGATCTAGCTTCAAAGTTATCTTCTTGTTCAATACTGCTGGTACATGCCAGTTAAAAGTAATAGCCTTACCTCTAACCTTCTGTTCTACTCATCTATTGCTCCAATAAGCTTGATCAAAATGAATGTAATTCAGTTTACTAACTAAACTAAACTAAATTTTATTAATTTATTCAGAAAAGCAGTTAATCTTCCAAATATTATCACTGGACTGATTGAATGACAAGGAGAAGGTGGTTAACTTAATGCAAAACCCTCACAATTATATTTTTGGCAATTATAAAATATAAAAGAATAAGGTTCAACATTGCAATAGGCAGAACAGATTCGCAGACATTTCTCAGAACACACACATCAGCAATTCGGTGAAATCCGATTGAACCAGCAGCCACGTTGTCAACCAGGCACCACAGAGACATTTTTCTTCAGGCAGATCCTAACTCGATTCTAGTCAGCAATTATTAAAAACCTCCTGACTTTGTCCATCATGGTCTGCTACAGCAACTTCGCACAATTCAACACACACTGTCACACTAAACCAGCCTTAAAAATAACTGGATGTTACTTTACCTCTGTATACTCCCAATATATCAAGCAGGACAAGAGCTACAAAAAAATCTGTCAAATTTCACTTACTTGGGTCTGGCAAATGGAGTCCCAATCATCAAAATCAGCCATTTCAGGAGATTTATTTTCCCTCAGCCTTTGCAAACTCAACTTCTATATCATTATCATCCAAATTCTGTCAGGGCTGTAGGTTCTTCCAGTAAGCATAGCTTCTTATTTCTACCTCCTATTGTTATTTGTCTGTTTCGATTTATGTTTGTTTGCTAAAGGCTAGTTTTTTTTTTCACTGCTAGCAAGCTAGTTTGTTATTTATTTGGTTAATAATGCCTTTATATATAATTATAGCTACTGTATGTAGCATGTTTCTCGGACATTCGTAAGAGATTCCGATCCTTTCCCAGTTACAAGTCGAGTTCCAGCATGCACGGCTACGAACTTCTGCAATCCATTTTTGTTACCATGTGCCACTTTTATTTGTTATGCAAGCAGTTGTGTAAAGGAACAAATTACAAATACTCTCGTTACTGTTACTGAGTAGTTTTTTTAGGAATTGTACTTTATTATTAGTTTAAAAACTTTACTTTAGTACATTTTTAGTGCTGTATCAGTACTTTTTCTGTGCTATTTCCCCCCAACCTGCTATCGCTACTTTATCCACCTGTTTCCCGAAGACTCTGCTGTAAATACGCTGACAGCAATGTGTTTATATGCGGTTTGTTTTTCAGGTGTGAATATTATAAATGCTATTAAAAAGCTCAGGAACAACATGTGCTGTGAGTTGTTGCATTTTTAACCATTTATAAATGTATACTAGGGGTGTAATGGTACACAGTCCAGATTTCTGTGTTGATTAGCTTGTGTTTAAATACCACTGTGTCTGGTTGTATCTCTGGGAAGTGTAATGTGTTCAGTTTTACTGTGTTTATCAAACCAATTTTCTTTTAGTTTCTTGTCTCATGTTTTCACAGGTTTTGATCTAGTTTCTCGGCGCCTGTTTTTGTTTTTCCCAAATATTGTAGCTTGCAAATGACCTGGTTTTAGCATGTTCCACATATCTGACACTGGATTTTGTTTTGGATGCATTTTCCTTCGTCCTTTCCGATCTTCCACAAAAGTCACCTCAGGATATATTTTGTTGAAACAACATGTAAAACAAATAGCAAGTAATTAGCAAAAATAGATTAAGAAATAGAAATAAAATTAGAACGATATAAAATGTACATGCACATTAATTTACGAGAGTGAATAATTGCAGTAATTAAATAAAGGCAAAAAGCATTAAAAAGTACGCTCACTGCATTTAGTTAGTACTTGTTAAACAGCACATTTAGCCTAATGAACCACATTGTCCTCTTTTATTTTGGGCTAAATGTCTTTGCAAGAATAAACTTCTACGAGTAAAAAAAAATCTCATTTGTAAAGTAAGATCTAGGGGGTTGGCAACAACAGCATTTCATGGCCTAATTTTGTTTTTGTGACTTTTTTTTTAATGGTAAACTTTACTATCTGAATATATGTTATAATATAATAGAATATATAGTCATGCTACATCTTTTCTTCAATTGACTTCTAATCATATGCATGCATGTAAATACTGGGTGGATCGGGGTGGAATGAGTGTTACAAACAATACCCCATAATGACAATGTGAAAGGAGTTTGTTTAAAATCTTTGTATATTTATTACAAATAAAAAAATTTAAAAAATCATGTACATAAGTATTCATAGCCTTTGCCATGACACTCAAAATTAAGCTCAGGTGCATCCTGTTTCGATGATCATCCTTAAAGTGTTTCTACAACTTGATTAGAGTCCACCAGTGTTAAATCCAGTTAATTGAATGTGATTTGGAAAGATACACACCTGTCTATAGAAGGTCCGGCAGTAAACAATGCATGTCAGAGCATAACCCAAGCCATAAAGTCTAAGGAATTGTCTGTAGACCTCTAAGACAGGATTATATCAAGGCACAGATCTGGGGAATGGGACAGAAACATTTCTGCAACATTAAAGGTCCCAATGGCCACAGTTGCCTCCATTTCATAAATTGAAAATGTTTGGAGCCAAAACTGAGCGATCAGGGAGAAAGACCTTAGTCAAAGAGATGACCAAGAACCCAATTGTCACTCTGAAACCAGGCACCACTCATCACCTGGCCAATACCATCCCTACAGTGAAGCATGGTGGTGGCAGCATCATGCTGTGTTTTTTTTTTTCAGCAGCAGGAACTGGGAGACAAGTCAGGATCGAGGAAAAGATGAATGCAGCAATGTGCAGAGACATTCTTGATTAAAAAAAAACCTGTTTCAGAGCTCTCTGGACCTCAGAATGAAGGGACGGTTTATCTTCAAACAGGACAACGACCCTAAGCACACAACCAAAATAACAAAAAGTGACTATAGGATGACTCTGTGAATGTCCTTGAGTGGCCCAGCCAGAGCCAAGACTTGAACCTGAATGAACATCTCTAAAAAGGCCTGAAAATGGCTGTGCACTGATGCTCTCCATTCAACCTGATGGAGCTTGAGAGGTTCTGCAAAGAAGAATGGTAAAAACTG
The DNA here is from genome assembly GCA_039877035.1 of Silurus lanzhouensis. Taxonomy (NCBI): domain Eukaryota; kingdom Metazoa; phylum Chordata; class Actinopteri; order Siluriformes; family Siluridae; genus Silurus; species Silurus lanzhouensis. Next base: position 304,806 of record JBCEWE010000507.1, on the reverse strand, counting down.
CCCAAAAATAGGTGTGACAAGCTTGTAGCATCAAAGTTAAAAAAGACTTGAGGCTGGAATTGGTGCCAAAGGAGCTTCAACAAAGTATTGAGCAAAGGTTATGAATATTTATGTACGTGATTTATTATTATTTTTTCATAAATTTGCAAAGATTCCAAACATACTTCTTTCACGTTGTAATTATGGGGTTTTGTTTGTAGAATTTTGAGAAAAATAATGACTAATAGATTTTGGAATAAGGCTGTAACATAAGAATATGTGGAAAAATGAAGCGCCGTGAATACTTTCCGGATGCATTGTACATTACACTTGGTTTGGTCAAGCAAATTTGTATCACGTTAAGACGTTTGACCTTTTGAAGATCGACTCGTTGCTGTAAAACCTCACCTGAAAATGCAAAATGGATGGAACTGATTAACATTCATTGGTGTTCTTGGGCTGAAGGGGTAGTCACTTTATACTTTTATCATTTTAACATCTTTGAATTATTTACTTTCTCAGCTCTAGGACTAGGAGCTGGCGATGCTACATCTCGTCACAAAAGGAGATCCAAAGGAGCAGGGGAGATAATGCAAAACAATTTTGAATGAAAACTTCGACTAAGGAAACATTTACAGCATTTGGCAGACACCCTTATCTAAAGGGAACAAGTTAAAGGTGCCTTTTACTTGTACATTACAAAACAATGAATTTCTTTCTTCTTAATGTAAGGAAGCTAAAGTCAGAGCACAGGGTCAGCCATGATACAGCGCCCCTGGAGCACAGATGGTTAGATGCTCAAGGGCCTAACAGTGGCAACTTGGCAGTGCTGAGACTTGAATCCTTGACTTTATGATCAGTAACCCAAAGCCTTAACCACTAAAACAACCACTGCAAATAGAACAGTTACAAGTATCTCATTTACGCAGTCGAGGGCTTTGCTCAGGGGAGCTTGGTGGTGTTGGGATGTGAACTTGCGATCCTCCAATCCAAATCACTTCTTACCCACTAATCTACCCTTTCCCCCCAAACAAACAAGGACTTGGCATGCAAACAGACCCAACATTAGCACTAAGACTCAAAAGCAGGAAATGGCACAGACAACAAAAGAAGAAAAAAATTATTCGAGTGTGCTCTCCGGTGGCTTGGAGATTAATTTTCACACATGGCAATGACACTTCCATTGATCACAATTCTCCACATTATACAAACTTGGAGTTTCACCTACAGGTTCAGCCAAATGTAAAATAAAACTGATTTCTAAAATGAAATTTTAATTTGACCAAAAAAAAACAAATTGTGGCATCCCGGCATGCGGGTATCACAGTATATTTTAACACTGATATATAATGTCATAGCCAGTCGCTACCCAAATTCGCAGCAGTTCTGTTCACGTGTGATCTCCCCCTTAAAGGAGAGCTTTGAAAACTTATCAAATTATTCTTTTTTGGCACTGCTAGACAGCTTGACCATAAATGTTTCATTAGCATTTCCTCATTTCAGAAACTTTCGAGGCAAACCGATTTAACATCCATGCATGTGTAAAGGGTTTAAAAATCATTTTTTGACTATTGTTCATCAAAATGATGATGATAAAATCCTTTAGTTTATTTGGTTCCTTTGATCAGAAATAACTAAAATGTTACATTTTCAGTAACCAGACTTTGACTATTGTTTCAAAAATGAAAATATGACCGAACCTTTACCTCTTATATCTGCTGGTCTATGTCTTTAGTCATGTGACTCCCATAATTATTAACACAATAATGTCAAGATTCGCCCCCAAAAAACCCTGATCTATTGCATTGCATCTCGGGGAGTCAATTGACAAAAGAACAAACGACTCGGACCTAAAGATTTTTGAGATGAACTGCTCAATTCTGTTTTCTGTACATAACCTACAGAGATTTTGCGATGCTTTGTATCGCTTTTGTAACGCTCTTTGAGATGACTCGTTCTTTTGAGTCACAATAAAGACTCGTTCAAAATGAACGAATCGTCAAATAGAGACTACATTTTTTCTTTTTAATTTGGATTTGAAATAAATGTTTCAGCATATTCGTTACATAGTGCATAACTCGGATGTTTCCTGTATGTGAAATTGACTATGGAATATTTATTTATATGTATTCATACATATGTGCACCTAATACTAATGTAATGTTAAACAATGTCGGATATATGTTATTAAGCGTAAGGAATGCTTACAGTTCTTTAAAAAACTGTAATTACAGTGCTTCATTGCCTGTGTGTCTTTTTGGTACCGAACTTTAAGAATAAGGGAGATGTGCTGACCTGCAGTAACTACAGGGGAATCAAGTTGATCAGTCACAACATGAAGTTATGGAAAAGAGTAGTGGAAGCCAGGCTGAGAGAAGAGGTGGCCATCTGTGAGCAACAGTATGGTTTCATGCTGAGGAAGTGCACCACAGACGCCTTATTTGCTTTGAGGATGTTGATGGGGAAGTATAGAGAAGGACAGAAGAAATTGCATTGTGTATTTGTGGATTTAGAGAAAGCGTACGACAGGGTGGAGAGAGAGGAATTGTGGTATTGTATGAGGAAGTCTGGTGTGTCAGAGAAGTATGTGAGGGTTGTGCAGGACATGTATGAGGACAGTGTGACAGCAGTGAAGTGTGCAGTAAGAACGACAGACTGGATCAAGGTGAAGGTTGGACTGCATCAAGGATCGGCCCTGAGCCCTTTCCTGTTTGCAGTGGTGACGCTGGATCTGTGATGATGACAAATGTTGAGCTCAGTAGCTCCTATTTTTATACCAAAGACTGTTGAAAGAACATTTACTTATAATCTTATACTCCAGTGTTTGTTAGTTCTTACACTCTAGTGTTCTGTATTGTTGAAAGATTTATGATCAGTCTCTTGATGTCACCCAAATGAGGATGGGTTCCCATTTTGAGTCTGGTTCCTCTCAAGGTTTCTTCCTCATTACAGCTAAGGGAGTTTTTCTTGCCACAGTCACCATGGCTGCTCATCAGGGACAAATACCCACCATTCACCTTGACTGTTGATTTCTGTAAAGCTGCTTTGAGACAATGTCTGTTGTGAAAAGCGCTATACAAATAAACTTGACTTGACTTGACTTGATGGACAGGTTGACGGACGAGGTCAGACAGGAGTCTTCCTGGACTATGATGTTTGCAGATGATATTGTGATTTGTGGTGAGAGTAGTTTGCAGGTTGAGAAGAGCCTGGAGAGGTGGAGAGAAGGGAAATGAAAATCAGTAGAAGTAAGACAGAGTACATGTGTGTGAATGAGAGGGAGGGCAGTGGAGTGGTGCAGTTGCAGGAAGAAGAGGTGGAGAAGGTGGAGGAGTTCAGATACCTGGGGTCAACAGTGCAAAGTAATGGAGTGTGTGTTAGTAAAGTAAAGAAGAGAGTGCAGGCAGGGTGGAGTGGGTGGAGAAGAGTGGCAGGAGTGATTTGTGATAGAAGAGTATCTGTGAGAGTGAAAGGGAAAGTTTATAGGACTGTGGTGAGACCTGCGATGTTGTATGGATTAGAGACAGTGGCATTGAGTAAAAGACAGAAGGTGGAGCTGGAGGTTTTAGAGCTAAAGATGTTGAGGTTTTCGTTGGGAGTGACGAGGATAGCCAGGATTAGAAATGAGTTTATTAGAGGGACAGCCCATGTAGGACGTTTTGGAGATAAGGTGAGATTGAGATGGTTTGGACATGTGCAGAGGAGGGACATGAGTTATATTGGTAGAAGAATGCTGAGGATGCAGCTACCAGGAAGGAGGAAAAGTGGAAGGCTAAGAAGGAGGTTCATGGATGTGGTGAGGTAAGACATGCAGGTAGTTGGTGTAAAAGAGGCAGATGTAGAGGACAGGGGGGTATGGTGACGGATTATCCGCTGTGGCGACCCTTAATGCAAGCAGCCGAAAGAAGAAGAAGAAGATCGCATGTGTGTCTTTTGCTACCAGTCCAGATCTACTAATTTCTAATTAAGATAAGGTGATCAGGATGTTCACTTTATTGCAGAAAAAAAATGAAAGCAGTGTAAATATGATTAAAAAGACAGCGTTGGATGCCATTCGTGCTCTTCTGTGCACTCTTTTACTTCGGATAAACACGTTCACAATATAAAACAATTTAGATTTAATGAGCTCGCTGCGTTAGGACTTACCGGGCCGAGCCTTCAGATTGGCTTCCTGCGCTGTAGTAAAGCTGCACAAGGAGATGCGGCATTAATATTTATATAATGAATACAAGCGCAGTCAGCACACAGTGAGCTCAGGGCGAGAGACATGTATATGGTAAAAAAATGGTAGAAATGATGATTTATGGGATGAAAATCTAATGGCGTTCCATCTTTTGATCTTCGGTTAAACGTATTTTCGAAATGATTAGCTTTCATTGTTTTTTTTTTTTTATCTGACTTAGAGAACGTTTACGCCAATCTCCTTTTTTTCATCACTGCTGCATGCAGAACAGGGGGCAAAATTGGAAGATTTGTTTTGCATTATGTAAAACCTTTCAGAAATCTTAGCACTATTATTTGGAAGAGTGAATCACCTGATAAAAACTGAACAAGCCTTAAATTCCTGTTATGTAAGAAAACTTTTTCATTTACTCAAACTATGAATGCAAACATGAAAGAAAGATTCACAAAAGTGCAAAATGACCAAATAATTGAATGTTAGCTATGGCTAATTCACAAATGTTTGCTTGATACATACATTATAAGAACACAAGTATTGAGATATCCTCCTCACTTCACCTACATCAGTACCTGACTTTCTAACACCCATGTGACTAAGTGAATCTCACACAAATCTCCAGAAAAGATCTAGTGGAACACCTTTTCAGAAGAGTGGAAGTTATTATGACAGCAAATAACGACTACATTTGTCATCAGATGTTGAAAAAGCACATAACAATCTTATGGTCAGGTGTCCACAATCAATCAATCAATCAATCAATCAATCAATCAATCTATCTATCTATCTATCTATCTATCTATCTATCTATCTATCTATCTATCTATCTATCTATCTATCTCTCTCTCTCTCTCTTTCTCTCTCGATATCTATTGCTACATCAAACATCAGCTTTATAACCTTAATAATCATTATTATCTATCATTTTTCTCATCACTATCATCTTTATTGACAATGTCATCCGTCATTATTATTTCCATAATCATAATTGTTTTTGTCATCATCATCATCATCATCATCATCATTGCCATTTCAGACATCATCATCATCATCATCAAGTTCCATTATGATTTTTTTATCACCTTTTTTTAAATTTTATTTACATGAAAGGCATTTGCCAGATGCCCATATCCAGAGCAACTTACAATTGTCATTTATAAAACTGAGCAGCTGAAGATTAAGGGCCTCGCTCAAGGGCCCAACAGTGGTGTTTTAGTGGTGCTGGGACTTAAACACAACCTTTAGATTCACAGTCTTCACTCACACTGTCATCAGTTTTATCATATCTCCAAGATCACCAGTGTCTCTTGTATTGTTGAAAGATTTATGGTCAAACTCTTGATGTCACCCAAATGAGCATGGGTTCAAGGTTTCTTCCTCATTACATCTAAGGGAGTTCTTCCTTGCCACAGTCGCCATGGCTGCTCATCAGGGATAAATACACACCATTCACCTTGACTGTTGATTTCTGTAAAGCTGCTTTGAGACAATGTCCGTTGTGAAAAGCGCTATAAAAATAAACTTGTCTTTATTATCATAGTCATCATCAGGTCTATCTATCTATCTATCTATCTATCTATCTATCTATCTATCTATCTATCTATCTATCTATCTATCTATCATCACTACATCGAACATTAGCTTTATAGCCTGACTAAAAGGACAGACTACAGAGTGATGTATTGAGGCTAAAATCTTCCATTAACCCAGCGATCTCTCTAAATAAGGTCCATTATGATCCCAGACAGATCAAATCTGCTCATTAACAAATGACTAAAGCGCAGACCTATGCTACATTCAGAATAATAATTGGCAGTTCCACAGGCTTCAGGATCCTCAGAATTAGTAGCAGAGTGTCAGGGATCCACCTGCCACGCCCCCTTTGGTGGCTCTCTATGCCTCCACTCTCCATAGAGCTCCAGGTTTAACCACGCACACCTGAAGCTCATCACTCCACTCCTACATAAACCCCTCACTCACATTCACTCCCCGTTCGGTATTGTTTTTGTTTGACTTTCCGTACTACATGTTTTGGCGTTCCGGTTTTCATGCAGGACTTCTCTCATCCGTTTCATCCGGACTACAGAATCCCGTACCGGCTGCGCTTCCCCTCCCTGTGCATCTCGGGTCAGCTACGCTTCTCCCAATGCGCTACTCAGACTATCTCTCTCAACCGTAGGACTGCCGTGTGCTTGTGTGTGTGTGTGCGCGTATGCGCGTCTGTGTGTGTGTGTATGCTCGTATCTCTCTCTCTCCCTCACACGTGCATTAAAGCCCAAGCGAGCTGTACTCCGGCTTCCGCCTTCTGTTTCGCTCGCACCCTGACACAGAGTGGGTGCTATGCTATAATAATTATCTGCAGTGTTTTGTAAGACATTAGTCCATGTATGAATTAATGCACATTTTTTATTAAGGAAACAAAAGCAAATAATCTATAAATCTATAATCATGTTTTGATCAAATTTATAATCTACATCTATAAATGACTTCTTTCTGCTATTATATTTTTGCCTTTTTATTTTTTTTATGTATTGGCAGTTTTTCTGCTGATTTCTTGGTCTATTGCAGCTGATTAAAAATAGATTTGAAACAAAAACCTAAACCTGTGTGATGGCAGCCATCATGATGGCAGTCAGTGCGTCTAATGATGTAAAGAACTTGTATGATAGTCTTTCCACCAAGTCTTTCCACTAAGTTACGTCTGATGTCTAAGAACTGTAAGTTTGAGTAAAGTCTGATGTCACTGAGCTGAAGAGAGAGAGTCAATTTTTAAGACTCTCAGTGACCAATTTGACTCAAGTCTCACATTTCTTAGATGCAATTCTGAGTCAAGTCTGATGGGCCTGAGCTATAAGTCTGAGTAAAGTCTGATGTCTCTATGCTGTAAGTCTAAGTGAAGTCTGATATCTTTGGGGTAAAGAAAGAGTCGGGTCTTAAGTCTCTCAAGTCAAATCTGACTCAAGTCTCACATTTCTTAAATGCAACTTTGAGTCAAGTCTGCGGTCTGAGCAACAAGTCTGAGTTGTGCATCTGCTGCATCTGAGCGGCAAGTCTGGGAGAAGTCTGATGTCTCCGAGCTGTAAGTCTAAAAGAAGTCTGATATCTGAGCTGCAAGTGTTAATCAAGTCTTAAGTTTGTGAGGTGCAAGTCTGATTAAACTTTCAAGTCCAAATCAATTGTCTAAGCTCAGACATACAACAATGATCATTTTAACTTCCTATATTTCCTGATTATTCAGTCTGATTCGAGTTGCAGTCAAGTCAAGTATGACTCAACTTTCTCATCTCTGCAATTCCACAGACATCTGCATTACTGCTTTCGGCATGTTTAGCCATGTTATCTTCTGAAAGTCATAAGGCTTTAAAAAATCCACTTTGATTCTGAGGTAATTCCCTGTGGCTAAAACATCTGTCAATCTCCTGACCCTGTTTAGGTCACATTTATGTCAGTCTTTATTGCACTTGAAGAATCCACAGCCTGGTAACAGTTTACTGACCTTTATACTGTCAAAGAGGTTGGCATTTGGGTGCTGATGAACCATGACTGCTTCCTGAAGAAGTGCAGGACCACAACCCCGGGCGGTGTTGAACAGGTGGAGTGGCATTGCGCAGAGCCAAACTGGCATGAATAGCTTATCTGGCTATGAAAAGGACACTGATGTCCTGAAGGAAAGGACTGTCATTGATATTCAATTTTATCCATGTTATTCTTTCAGAATTTGTTCATTTCATCTTTGAAATACTGTTTTCAGGACCTATTTTTAAATGCAGCTATAAACCACAATGTTTAGTATGAGTACAGTGAGTTAATTTATCACTCTGACACAAAAGAATCTTTCTAATTTTATAAATAACTATAACTTATTAATAAATTGAAACGTATTTCTGAAGGATCACACGTTAATAATCAAATGAATCGCATTCAGACTCTGAGAAGTGATAAGGAGGCGTTACAGCTGCGTTTGTTTGTGACATTTTCTAGTTCAATTTCACAACAGATCCCTGCTGAAACCTTCCCCATGCTTTAACACCCTCATCAGCTAATTATCAGCTTCTTCACAGATCTAATCAGGTGTGTGGGAACATGCTGTAATCCAAATGGTGTACTGCTGTGATCTCACAAACTGCTGAGAGGAGAAAAAATTTAATACAAGGAAAAAAAAAGACATAACTATCATATGTAAATCTGTGGAGGTTATAACTAGAAGAGGAACCTCTGTAAGAGGTGTGATAGGGAACGAGGAATATTTTTGTGGGTTTGTTATTGTTGGAGCCTATATGGGATCATGCCCTTTTCTCGCTATATCATTATCTAATATATTTTATATTGTTTTTTTATTTATAGTTTTTTTTTAATTAATGCACAATTTCTGAGCGGGTTTTCATTTTACTGCTGGTTGTATTCTGTATATAACTAATATGTGACAAATTAAATCTAATCTTGACATGTGAAATCGATGAAGTAGCATGTTTAGTATTCACAAAAAACATGCTATTAACCCATAGATCTTTATGAAGTTCTAACTGTACACTTAATGAAAGAAAAAATATTAGAACACTGGACTGTTCCAGCCATAGGTTTTTCTAAACTGTTATCACAAAGTGATACAGGAGTCACACATTTGTATAGAATGCCTTTGGATGTGGCAAAATTTTCCATTCACTTGAACTAGGAGACCCAAACCTGTTTCAGCATAATTCCCTAGTGCACAATGTGAGCTCCATGAAGATCTGCTTTACATGATTTGGATAAGGTTGAAGATCTCCTGCTATAGAGCTCCAACCCTATTAAACACCTTTGGGATTGAACACTGGCTGCACCCCAGGCCTCCTCACCAAACCTACAACAGTACCTGAAACCTCCACAAGCACAAAATCTAGTGGAACGTCTTTCCAGAAGTGTGGAGTTTAATGTAACAGCAAAAGGGGACTAGAATCGGTTGTTCAAAATGCACATCAATCTTATGGTCAACCGTTTGCTCCTTCAGTGTAAATTGGCATTCGAGTCAAATGTTAGTAACTAATACTAAGGAAACAAAACACAACATAACCAAAAAAACATGGCATGAAAAGGAAGATGTGGGGAAAAAAAACGAGAACAACCAAACGTGAAACATAGTGCATAGTAAGACTCTAATAGATGTGCTAAGTAAAGCAAAATGTAAAACAGGTGCAAAGGTCATGTGACATGACAGGTGAGGGAGCTGATGGGAAATCTCTGCATAACGGTACTTAAATATTATGTTAAAATGACCTTTTTTTTATGGAAATAAAACTGTAAAAAACTGTAGGTAAACATTTGTCCCAATGACGTTCCAATTGATGTATGCTAACATGAAATTAATGCGAAAAGTTTTTACATTATACAGAGCCTGTGTGAAAAGTGTGAAAACACAAAGTCTATTATGTTTTTTGTGACACAAGAATCTTGCTTTTGTTCGTATACAACAAACTCGCTAAAAGGCAAAAAACGCACAAAGATTGTAAATGACTTTATTGATCCCGTAAGGGGAAATTATTGCGTTACAGCAGCAGCAGGTTACACGAATCATAGTGGGGAGGAAAAAAAATATACAAAAATGAGTGGAAAAATGTTCTTCTTACGCAAGATGGAAAACAGGTGAGGTTAGCAGACTGCCTCACCCCCACAGTCAAACATAGATGTGGAAGCATAAAGGTTTGGGGATTTATTCCGTAAAATAAAAGGAATCCTGAACCAACATGGCTGCCGTTCCATACTTCATCACCATGCAATTCCATTTGATCTGCGGCTCATTGGACCCGACTTTACCATACAACATGATGAAGAGCAGAAGCGTATGTACTAGCTCTGTAAGTGTTATTTAAAGAGCAAACATTTGTCTGGAGTGATGTTTATCATGCCCAGTCACTGCACCTAAATCCTATTGAACTGCTCTTCGATGAACTGAATTGTAAAGAAATCTCCAACCAGTGAAGAACAGCTTCAAGTTTTACAAGAGGCACGGCTTTTATAGATTTGTTTGAGCTTCATATTATAAAGCTATCTAGTTTGTTGCATAGAAAGAAAAGGAACATTTATGTGTCTTTCAAAAACTGATAAACGACTCGATGCTTCCACACTTTTCACAGGCGCTATATGTACGTTTTTGACCTCAACTGGATCTGGTTTTTTTTTTCCATTTTTGACAACACACCATCGCCAAGAGACAGATAAGTTTCTAAACCAGAGCTAGAGTTTGCAGTTGTGAAAATGTCAATGTTTTAATTCGTAATTCTTTTCTCTCGTCGTTCTGCGTACAATCAGCCGGTTCATTTAAGCATCTAAAGAGCTCCATTTCCATACAAATTTCATTATTGAAGCCACCAGAGACGGCCTGAATAAAATTAGCTTACATTTGCATGCTAATTCTTAATAAATTCGCATTTCAAACGGAGCCTATTAGAAAGATTTCGGACACGTCCATGATGATGTTGTAAGAGAAGACACATAAAAATTCCTCGGTACAAAGAGAAAGGAATGACACCTCGCGAGCAGAATCCCAATACACATATCGGTTTGATTTCCATCTTGTTTACTGCCTGTTTACTCTTTTCATGTTACGCTTTAAAGCAGTCATTGATCTACCTGACTGATGTGTTTTGGTGCCAGATTAGAGATGCTGCTCGTGCAGGAAACTTTGGGCATTGACGAATCTGCTTTATTAAGAATCTTACAATTCAGTGATTTAATTTATCTTTACCCTTGTCTTTGTCTATGTCTCCTGGATGTTTAACTAAGTGATTAGCTTTCTTTTATTTTGTAATTATTTTTAATTCAGTATAAAGATGTTACAAAACAACAGGTTTGGACAAAAGTTGGTGGACAACTTGAACATAAGTCCTTTATTTGCTGCAATAATAAACTCCACTCTTCTGGGAAGATGTTCTACTAGATTTTTTTTTTTTTTAGATTTCTGGAGATTCCTTCAGACACAAGGGTGTTACATTCATCCCAAAGGTGTTCAATAGGGTTGAGATCAAAAACAGGCCAAGATCTTCATGGAGCTGGCTTTTTGCAGTCACACTGAAACAGGTTTCTAGTTCAAATGAAAAATATATTTTATCCAAATACCTCCTATACATCTGTTTGCCTCCAACTTATCAGGGTGGTGGTATCTTAGTGATTAAGGCCAAGTCCACACTAATCCAGATAAATTATAAAATTGCGTTTTCTGTCTAAAAATCGTTTCACAACGTCTTAACATGCTCAAATCCCTGTACTGTGCATAAAAAAAATCTGTCGTTTTTTTACTTTGCAGCTCTTTGAAATGACAATGACAAAAAAAAAAAAAAAACGTATTTCCGAAAGCCTCAGTTTTCCCGGAAAATTTTTTCTATCCACTTGGATGAACGTTTTTAAAAAGCTACGGTTTCGTTGACTAAAAATGTCATCTCAGTGTGTACCAGAGGCGAAAACAGATATCATGTTTATTCATTTTCAAACAAAAACATAGCTCCCATTGGAGTGACCATGGTCTAAGATGCTGGCCTTCTATCAGAAGAGTTCAAATCCCAGTTGGGCTCAAATCTCCACTGCTCAGCTGTATAAATGTGATAATTGTAAATTGTTTGGATAAGGGCCAAATGCTGTAAACATGTTGTGGTTACATTTATAGCTGAGGTTCGGATACTAACTAACAAATAATTAAAACACACCATTGTAATGTGAAGGGCAGGTAGAGAAGCAGCAAAACTGAGAGTGTAGTGATTGTAACTCACTAATGTATGCGAGATGGAAAAATGGAAGCGAAATATTAGAAAGGTGTGGAAAAGAATGAAAAGAGAATTTTTTTTTGCTATTTAAAGTCTTCAAATAAGGCATTTAACTCCATGATGAGAATTGCCTGATGTACTGTATATAAAGTAGCCTATCTATCTATCTATCTATCTATCTATCTATCTATCTATCTATCTATCTATCTATCTATCTATCTATCTATCTATCTATCTATCTATCTATTTCAAATTCTGGCAGATGCACGCTTACGTTTGGTGTAAAACTGGATCAGTAAGGAAGCATTTATAGGTCACACTCTGATTGCCTCCATTTTGACCAAAAACAACAGAACAACACGAGCTTCTCTTCTCTGGCAACTAATGAAATGTCCAAACCGACACCGCATTTACGAGACCTATAGTGTTTGGAGGTGAATAGCTGATAAAACCGAGACAAACGCAGGAAGAAATGACAGTACGAAAAAGAAAAAAGGAGCTGTCCAGCACCAGAAATAAGAGGAAAAATAAAGAAGAAGAAGAAAAGGAAGCCGAAGAGATGTATTGTCCATGTCCATGTTCTCAGTGCATCATTAAGCTCCAGAGCCACATGTGGTTACCCCGGCAACAGTTTAACAAAGTTCAAGAGAGAGAGAGAGATAGAGAGAGGGAGAGAGGTTGAAAAAAAAGGGGACAAAGAGCAAAATAGGATAAAAAAGAAAGAGAGACAGAGTGAGAGAGAAAAGAAGAGATAAATAGTTTGCAGACAGACAGACAGACACAGACAGACAGATAGATAGATAGATAGATAGATAGATAGATAGATAGATAGATAGATAGATAGATAGATAGATAGATAGATAGATTAGATAAAGGAAAGAGGGGTCCAGAGTGAAATAGAATGAGAAAAAGATCGTGAGCACAATAATTTAAAAACAGAGAGAGAGAGACAGAGAGAGAGAGAGAGATTGTTTATAGCAGCGGTCCCCAAATTTTTTGCGCCACGGACCGGTTTAATGTAAGACAATATTTTCACGGACGGGTCTTTAAGGTGTGGCGGATAAATACAACAAAATAAAATGATACGACCATAAAAACTGGAATTTTCTAAATCTAATAATGAACATGAATCCACTGTGTTGTTTTTTGTTCATTTTACTCGCTTGGGGGTTTGAATTTAGCGGTAATGTATTATGTGTTAGTGGCCGGAGCCTCTTTAAGAAGGTAACGGATGGAGGTAAGACATGTGACTGAGGCATCATGACATGCATCAAGAGTGAGTCATAGACAGATGTGGTGGAGAGACTCAGGTCATTTTCCAAAATAGAACATCATTGAGAATCAGATAATAAATAAAACAGGAATAATGTAAGTTATGTATTGTTTCTGTGCGGCCCGGTACCAATTGACCCATGGACTGGTGCCGGTCCGCGGCCCAGGGGTTGGGGACCACTGGTTTAAAGAATCAGAATCAGCTTTATTGGTCAAGAATACATGAAATATACAAGCACTGTACAAAAATGTGGAGTAAACAAGACAGACTAATCCAGACATGATTACACATAAAAACTACTAGACGACCAAGCATTAAATACAGTACACTTTGGTTTCTTAAAATAAAGCGGTTCTAAATCTTTAGAACTTTATAGGTGCCATAACAGATGGCAGCCTGACAGATGGTAACACAAAGCGGCTCTCACAGTCACAGGGAGCACCAACCTTTGTAAGTCTGTGTGCCAAAAGACATCGTCCCGTGTAAATCAGGAGCTGTGCAACTGCAATTTCATCATAAACAGCAAGTTCGAACAAAGAGCAAATATGAAGTTTTGCATGAAACTGGGCAAATCTGCCACAGAGACACGACACGATCCGACAAGTTTGCAGCGATGCTGCAACAGATCGGAAGACCATCACTGAAAGTTGACGCGAGATCAGGAAGACCTTTAACAAGCTCAACCGGTAAAAAAATGGCGAAACCATTTAGCAACTTGTGCATGATGATCCAGGCACGATGTGGGCAGATCCTGAAGAGAGGAGATGGACAGGAACACTAGTACCTCAGGAGCATGTTGTCCATTTAAATCCTAATTAGTTTGTTTAAACTGGCATTTTCCTATGTTTAATCTGGAGATCTTAATCCAGACATAGCTCAGTGATTAAAATGTTGAACTACAGATTGCAAGGTCATGAGGTCAAATCCCAGCTCAGCCACGGTTTCCCAAGCAGTTGGGGGTTTAGGGCTCTTGAATGTTCTTATTCTGCTATATAATGATTATAGAGCAATCTTATCTGTTGCCTTCTGCCTGTGGTGTGAACCCTACCCTGAAAAATCATTGCATGTATTAGCTCTGTTTTTGCACTCGTGTTCTAAAAATATTCACTAGTAGGAAATTGTAGGTATCGAAAATACAGAAATACCTAATGGATAATCCATGGTGCAAATGCATGATGTAAAGGTTAATAGTTATGATGTGGTGAAGCGGAGTGCATTAAAATGGCCTAACACCTATCATTTTATAACATTCAGGGCATTTGTCCATCGGCAAGAAACTGACGATACGATATGTATCATGATACAGGGGTTGCGATAATATATGTTGTGATACTGTAAGCAAGGCGATATATTGGGATTAGGAATAGGATATAATTTTAGGAAAGCTGCCGTTTACAAGAATACAAAACCTTATGCAAATCGTAGCAAAATAAAAAACAGATTTAAGCAAAATGCACTGGGACGTGTATTTGCATCAATCAGTTCTGTAACAGTTGTTACTGAACCACTTTTTGTGTAGTACAAATACAGGAGGAAAATTGCGGACTTGCAGGACTTAAATCCCTCAGTTTAGGGTGCAGGATCGATTCTTTCATCCTCCATTACTAGTGAACTATGCACCTGTTGCACACAGTAGCTACGTTAATTGACTTGCGCCCGACCGCAGTATGTTATGTTTGTGTTTCTTATTATTATGATTTTTTAAGCCAAGAATATGTTAAAATGACATTATAAAGCACAGGAACGACATGTGCTGTTCATGGTTGCACTTATAACCACAAACCACATGGTTGCACTTATAACCACGCTCTAGAGCGGAGCGGCGCCCTCGGCGGGACTCTGGAGCGGCGCCCTCGGGGGGACTCTGGAGCAGAGCGACGACCTCGATAGAAATCTGGAGCGGAGCGGCACCCTCGCCGTGAGTCTGGAGCGGAGCTGTGCCCTTGGCGGGACTCTGGAGCGGAGCAGCATCCTCGGCGAGACTCCGGAGCGGCGCCCTCGGGGGGACTCTGGAGCGGAGCGACGACCTCGATAGAAATCTTGAGCGGAGCGGCACCCTCGGCGGGAGTCTGGAGCGGAGCGGTGCCCTCGGCGGGACTCTGGAGCAAAGCGGCATCCTCGGCGGGACTCCGGAGCAGAGCGGCGTCCTCAGCGGGACTCCGGAGCAGAGCGGCGTCCTTGGCAGGACAGACAGGCATAGAGCTGATCTCGGCAGTTTGGAAGAGCAGTGTGCACCGCAAAACCGGAAGTGTGCACCGTGTACCCGGAAGATCCTGACAACCTGTGTGTACAACAATGTATACTTACACCTTACAGCCAATCAGAATCCAGCATCAAAACTTATCATGGTATAGTACAAAATAGTTTACATATACAGCCCATGTTCTGTGGAGATACTGTTTTATTTGTGTATTGTTTTCATTAATTCATCAAACAATCTATTATGTAGTCTTGCTTCTGGGTCCCAGGGATGATTTTCTTTTTTTCGTTTCCGAAGTATACTTTAGATTTTTTGTTCCACTTTTGTACATTGCTCTGGATAAGGTCATCTGCTAAATGCCTCATATGTGAAGGTATTCCAGCTATACTGAGGAATGATGATAAAATCCTTCTTGACTTGACTTCAAATACCTTTACTTAGATGTTAAATATGAACTTGTCTCATCTAAAAAAATAAAAAATATAAAAAAGTTTTTTTTCTTATCTACCGTGTCTGGAATTTGTATTTTTCAACCATTCTGATTTGGGATGCAGGGACACTCACTGTCTCTTTTCTCCAGGGGACACCATCCTGAAGGGAGGCGTCATGAC
Source organism: Silurus lanzhouensis (assembly GCA_039877035.1). Lineage (NCBI taxonomy): Eukaryota > Metazoa > Chordata > Actinopteri > Siluriformes > Siluridae > Silurus > Silurus lanzhouensis. Next base: position 288,830 of record JBCEWE010000507.1, on the reverse strand, counting down.
GGGCTTATCCATGTCCCTCACACTCCTGTGGAATGTGAGAGGGATTCTTAAAAGTGAAAAACACACTTGCAATAAACACACTTGCGCATTTCAGTCTTTGGGTTTATTAAGGGCAAATAAATCACTAGGGTTCATTGGACTGGAGAAATGTATCTTTTGACCAATAATGGCTAATAAATAAATAAATAAAGAGTTGTAATTATTATTTGTGATAATAACAATAATAATACCTATTATAGATTATACATTTATAATTTATAATTATTATTATTTTATATTTATTTTATTATTTATATCAAAATTATATATTTTTAATAATGACAATAAATGCTAGTATGGATGTACTGTACTAGAACTTCCAACACACACACACACACACACACACACACACACACACACACACACTTTCTGTGCTCTGACTTTCTCTCCTACTGATTAGGCACAGGTGTGACCCATTATATGCATGAACGCGTGCGCACACACACACACACACACACACACACACACACACTATTTAAGGCTCTTCATTCATGAAAACCACCTGAAGTATTACACTTATGGTCACTCTTGTTCTTTGTTTATTGCTATTAAGTCATGATACATTGTCTGATCCCTGTCCTACGTCTACACTAAAAACAATTTAAATAGTTCCCCAAAAGTTGCTTATCCACGCTAAAATGTCTAAAAACTCTAACGTCCCTGTACGGCGCATGAGGAAATCGTAACACGCTTTGACCCTCATCGTGGCGTGTATTTATTAATGCGAAAAGAACATTTTACAAATGTGTTACCTTTGGAGAGCGTTTTCATAAAGTTACATTTTGTCGAATAAAATGCAGTCCAAGTTGGTGAGGAAAACGTGTTTTCAAACAAAAACATAGCGTGGACGTGGCTTTTGCTGCCGAATTGTTCCTGTCCCTGTTTTGTGATTCTGTTTGCTGTATTCTAGTCTGTTTGTGTATCAGCCTGTTCCTGCTCACATTTTGTATAACCAATTTGGATGTATCTGCCCAGAGGCTTGTTCTTCTTATATCGATAACTACATGCTAGATCACATCCAAGATCTCGTCTACAGGGTCATTAGGTTCTGTTTAGTTGGATTGAGTTCTTCAAACACAAATGCGATGTGATTAGTTTAGCATCGTTGAGGAAATTGCATGTACACCCATTGTTTAAAAAGCCAATTCACATCAATACAAGAAACCATGAGACTCTGTCAGAGAAGACAGAACCCACAAGAACTTTGAAACAATTCAATTCAATTTGTAAGTATTTGGACAAAACAATGCGCCAAAGAATTCTTGCGGAATTATAATTTTTTTCTTTTTTGCTATTTATACCATACATGATATGTCAAACATTTGTGTCCAACAAATAAACCGGGTAAATGATATTGTTTTCCTCAGCAGGAAAACAATATTTTTTTCAAGAACGAGTCATCTCAAAGAGTGATTTGCTCATTTTCTACTGGACGTGCATAAGCGAAGCTTCGCAAAATCTCCGTAGGTTACAAAATTAAATAGTTTAACTTTCGACTTTTCTGTTCTTCGTCATTCGTATATTACATGACTTCCATATGCACTTTCCAGTGCATTACACAGGAAACAGAATTGTTTAGTTCAGAATTGTGTAGTTCTGGTCCAAATCGTTCGTTCTTATGATGTGACCCCCATAAACACACAATGCAAGAGATCTTATTTTTGTTTGGTCCGAATCTTTAAATTATTGTTACAATAATTGTAGGAGTCACGTGACCAAAGACATGGACCAGAGGATATGAAAGGCGAGCTCCTAATTCTGTTTATAGTAATGTGTCCTTAGCTGCATTGTAATATTTTGTTATTATTGGAACTATAGTCAGTAAGTTGGTGTATGTAGACGTGTTGGGGATGTGCTTAATAAAATTGTAAAAAATAAATTTCTGATCAAGAAACCAATTGAACTAAATGACTCAAAAGACCAAATCATTTTACTGAACAAGGTTCCAAGTTGCTAAAATGATCTGATCTTCCCATCGCTAGTTTGAGCTTACAGACTTTTTGCTATGACAATAACACCAGGATGAGCTTTGAAGAACCCATGTAGGAAGAGTGAACATCAGGTGATTAGGAAAGACCTCTCTTATTGCACCTTATATCGTATATCAGTGTCTTAATATGAGATCTTGTATATCATGTAAACTGCATTTTTATGACAAATATGAGTCAAATCACCTCTTAAGGGCCTTAGTCAAGAGCCCAGCAGTGGCAACTTAGTGGTGCTGGGATTTAAACCCACGACCTTCTTCCCAATTTCTTACAATCATTTATTTATTATTATTTTTTTTTACATTTATGACTAAAGAAAACACAGCTTTCCATTTTTTTTCTACCAGTCAGGAATAAACTTGCTTCATCGCACACATCATACGCATAATCAATTTCCTCAATCTGTGAAAACTCACATTTCAGTGAAATCATCTAGGCTTTCAAACACAAGCTGCTTTGAAAACTGTGTGTGTGTGTGTGTGTGTTTTCTCTCTTTTACTCTTTAAGACTTGTAAACTTTCTCTGAGGTACAGAAACCTGGAAGGAAAAAATTAGAACATAAACTAAGGAAGGAATATGAAAAATATTGCACTTATTAATTTTCTTGCTCCATTTTTTATTTAACTTTCAGCATGTAGTGAGGCGTCACGAAAATTAAAACTAGTAAAATCACAAACAAGTCAAATTCTTTGTGTCAAGTCAAATAGCTTTACTGTAATTTCAACAATATCCAGCTGGTACGGTACCAAGTGCGAAGAAACAATGTTCCTCCAGGACAGAGGTGGTACATGAAGCAACATAATTAACACAATTAACACATAAACTATACACAGGATATTAGATAAATAGAAACAATAATTATTGTAACAACACAACAAAATAATAGTGTAACAATGCAACACAGACCAGCACACAGAGCTAAAAGGAAATAAATTGTCCATATAATAATAAATACCAGACATTTAAAGACATTTAGTTTGGTAATAAAAAAAAAATGCGGTCGGTGTGTGTGTGTGTGTGTGTGTGTGTGTGTGTATGTGTGTGTGTGTGTGTGTGTGTGTGTGGTCTCTCATTTAGTACTAGACTTGAGCAGGTTACTAATCTGTATGCTTAAAAAATACATGCTAGTAAATATTTGACTTTTCTGTGACCTTAAAACTTCTTGCATAAGTTTCAAATTCTAATGTACTTATGTAATGTACTTCAATGATGGACAGTAAAAAAGTGTGTGTTTACTTGCTGCACTTGAAGTATCAGAGTATTTTCACATCTTCATGTGGACTACATTTCAGAAGCACAAGCTGTTTCTCGGTGCTTTGAAGTGAAAACATAAACAGTGTTATATGAGAAGATGGAACAAGCATAGAAAACTGTCTTTCTATAAAAGTTTGATGTGCAGGAGAATGAACCACTGAGCTGCATCTGTTATTCACATGGAGCTCTTATTCAGCACTACTTTTACTTTTAATATTTATCTCTGTTCATAAGTGAAATTGTTTTCTTTTACTGAAGTGGGGAAGTGGTAGTTTAGTGGGTAACGTGGGATTTCGGATTGTGAGTCCCAAATCCCAGCACCAAATAGCGGCCCTCAAGCATAGATGGATGGATGAATGGATGGATAGTTGGTTGGTAGGTTAAATGGATGGATGGATGGCTGCTTGCCTGGGTGGAGGTATAGATGTTATGGGGGCTTGGATAGATAAAAGTCATAGCTCAGTGGTTAAGATGTTGTCCTTTTCATCAGAAAACCATGAATTCATTGCTGGGATGGATGGATGGATGGACATATGGATGGATGGGTGGACAGTTGGTTTGTAGGTTGGATGGAGAAATGGATGATTGGATGGATGGCTGAATTAATTGTTGTTTGGTTTGTGGAATGGATGGATGGATGGATGGATGGATGGATGGATGGATGGATGGATGGATGATTGTTTAATTAGTTGGTTTGTTGGTTGGTTGTTTGGTTGGGTGGGGGTATAGATAGTTTGGGTGCTTGGATAGATGAAAGTGCTAAAACATCGGTTAAGATGTTTTCCTTTGGATTAGAAAATCATTAATTAAAATCCAAGCAGTGCTGGGCCCTTAAAAGAGAGGCCCTTACTGCTCAGTTGTATAAATTAGGTAATTATAAGTCACTCTGGATTTGGATCTTTACCACATGTAAAATGTGAATTTATTGGCTTGCATTTAACATCTTCACTAGTTTTGAGGACTTGAATTAAATATAAAATGGAGAACTAATTGATAACAACTAGCTCACTTTTCCAGGTCATTGAGGGGAAAACCTGTTAAGAGGAATCAGACACATTAGTGACAAAAAACTGTTTAACTGGCTTTTAGATACTGTCGTAAAACGAAAACGAAAGTCATGATTCTGACAGGAATAAGTTGGAAAAAGAATAATTTTTCAGGGTTTTGCCTTTATGGGTCTGTTAGTCTCGAACCAAGTGAAATAGCATTAGGATGTGTTTAGATCTATTCAGGTTGGCTTAGTATATAATCCTCAGTTTATCAGTTTACACATCTCCTCAGTAAAACGGCAATTTAACAGAGGCTAAACATCATATTTTTCTTTACTTCAACTGTGTAGAAATCCAAAGATATGTATTCTGAGCAAAAATTATACTACAGTCGGTGAATTCAGTGATAATAAGATAATTTGGCTGTAGATTATATGATATCAGAAGAGTTCCTGGAAACCATGTATACATTAAATCTCATTTTATCCCTGAATAAATCTACAGTGACTAAACAGTCGCTCAGGATGCTGTCATTCAATCGAAATGCTGTAATTAAGTGTAAATACATAGTATATACATGCTGCAGGTTTTGTATTGTGTCTGTTTAGCTGCTTTTATTTAGCTGACTCGGGAACACCGATATTTTAAGCCCTAAGGAAAACACTTTGGCGTCACATGCTGGGTTGAACTGGTTTGTGGTTACGCCTCGATCTTGTTAAACACCGTCTGGGGAAAACGAAAGCAATCATGGGAAGTAGCAGCTATCAAGCACCGCACCGGTGCACACGCATCCACTGTCCTGATGGAACAAAAACACACAGCTGTGGCGTCACGCTGATTTATCGGCCGCAGGATGAAAATGATTACACAGAGCATTAAATCAATACGATGAACAATGGCTGCGTCGCTGTTCGACCTCCACTTTTCTTTCCATCTCATGCAATTTTTTACTCTCACTCTCTGTCTCTTATTTAACCCTATTTACCATTTAAACCAGAATACAACTCATTTCTATGCAAACTGGTGGAGGTCCATCCTGATGCAGCTGATCTGTGTTTATGCGGCCGCCCTTGTTGCTTTCCCCGAATGAGGAAGATGAAGGTATAGTGTTGTTGACAGCAACAATATGGAGGCTGAGAGAATAACACAGTCAACAGTTTTAGTGTCAGAATAAATCAGCTTTATTGCCAACTTGTATCAAAAAGTTTATTAGCCCTAAAACAGTCGCGCACAAGACAGGACGCTCTTATAGAACAGACATGTGAGATACAGTATACACACGTAAATAATCACACCACATGTTTTATTTATTGATTGACTTTTATTTATTTATTTATTTATTTATTTTATATTGTTATTTTATTATAAAATGTTAATATTTTATATATATATATATATATATATATATATATATATATATATATATATATATATATATATTGTGTATTATATATACATACTACATATATTATATATACTACATTTGGTTTAATATGGGTTCATTTATTCGTATTGGTACAATATTTATTTATCAGCATGAATTTATTTTGACATGATATTTTAGGTGATTGGGTGTCAGGGATTCCCCTGCCACGCCCCCCTCAGTAGCTGTCCGAGATTCCCCTGCCATGCCCCCTTTGGCCGCCGTCAGAGATGCACCCTGCCACGCCCCCCTCGGTAGCGTTCATGGTGCCTCATTATCCCGTGCCTGCCTAATCACCGACAGCCGTGACTCGTTATGGTTCAGGCTATATAAACACACGTTCTCGAGTCACAGGCTGTCGGTCCTTGTATTGTCATGCTGGTGATACCCGTGGCTGCCCGACCGCCAGCATTCCCCGCTGGTTCCGTTCCCATTGGATTACTCTTTAGCCGCTGCCGTTTACTTTCGTTTCGGACCCAAGGTTTCAGTTTGGATTACTCGTTTCGAACGGATCTTCTTTATTTGTTTTCTCGCCTCGGCAGCAGTGAGTGTTTTGTTTGTTGAACTGTTTTGGTTTAAATAAATAAACTATGATTGACTTGCTTCCGCTTGCGCGTCCTGTCCGTCAGCCTGACAGAAGGACCGACCAAAACCGAAAGTGGAATCGCCCTCCCGCGATTTCGGCCGCGATGAAGTGGCAGCCGAACCCAGCCTCGGATTTTCGCCGGGGATTCCAAGCTGCTTCTCGCGGCTCAAAGCCACAGAAGCCGGAGCATGAAAGCGCGGCTGCGCCACGCCCCTCCGCGAGCGCGAGGGGATTTCCGGCTCGCTTCTCCGGGAAAGGAGAAGAATTGGACTGGTTTCTGAGGAACATCGGCGAGTATGTGGAGGAAAATTCTTCCCAGTTTTCCTCCGAAAGAGCCAAGATCGCCTTCTGCGTTTCTCTCCTGTCTGGTGATGCTCTCTCTAAAACCAGCAGGTTATGGAGCGCCAATGGGGGCAATTTCGGCTCACTCGCCGAATTCTGCGAGCTTCTTCTGGGGATGTGTGGGATGGAGGTGGTGGATCTCCACGGCAGTCCCCTTGAGGATGAAGAAGCTGCGTTCCGTGGTTCTTCAGAGCGCGTGGCACCGTTTCAGGATTCTCAAGGGTGCTCGGTTCCATCCCTGGGCATCAAAGAACGCGAGGCTCAGTTCTCGGGTTTCCACGGACACATGGCCCTGCCCCTGGGTCAGTACAAGCGCGCTGCTGTGTTCAGGGGTTCTCGTGGACGCTCTGCACCATCTCCGAGCGTCTGCGAGCGCGCCCTGGCATCCCAGCATTCCCAGGAGCTGTCCGTGCTGGCACCAGGCGTCTACAAGCGTGCTGACCTGTTTCGAGGTTCCCGTGGGCGCGCCTCTTTGCCACAGTGTCTCCAGGAGCGCGCCTCTTCGCCACAGTGTCTACACGAGCGCGCCTCTACGCCACAGACCCGTCACGAGAGAGCCGAGCCGCCACAGACCCATCACGAGCGCGCCTCTACGCCACAGTGTCTCCACGAGCGCGCCTCTACGCCACAGTGTCTCCACGAGCGCGCCTCTACGCCACAGTGTCTCCACGAGCGCGCCTCTACGCCACAGTGTCTCCACGAGCGCGCCTCTACGCCACAGACCCGTCACGAGAGAGCCGAGGCGCCACAGACCCGTCACGAGAGCGCCGGGCCGCCACAGAGTCTTCACGAGAGCGCCGGGCCGCCACAGAGTCTTCACGAGAGCGCCGGGCCGCCACAGAGTCTTCACGAGAGCGCCGGGCCGCCACAGAGTCTTCACGAGAGCGCCGGGCCGCCACAGAGTCTTCACGAGAGCGCCGGGCCGCCACAGAGTCTTCACGAGGGCGCCGGGCCGCCACAGAGTCTTCACGAGAGCGCCGGGCCGCCACAGAGTCTTCACGAGAGCGCCGGGCCGCCACAGAGTCTTCACGAGAGCGCCGGGCCGCCACAGAGTCTTCACGAGAGCGCCGGGCCGCCACAGAGTTCCGCCGAGGGTGCCGCTCAGCCTCAGAGTCCCCAGGAGAGCTCGCTCCCGGTCCAGAGTCCCCAAGAGAGCTCGCTCCCGGTCCAGAGTCCCACAGAGAGCTCGCTCCCGGTCCAGAGTCCCACAGAGAGCTCGCTCCCGGTCCAGAGTCCCACAGAGAGCTCGCTCCCGGTCCAGAGTCCCACAGAGAGGTCAGGCCGCGAAGGGGTCGTCGTACCGCCGCTTGGCCGCGAAGGGGTCGTCGTACCGCCGCCTGGCCGCGAAGGGGTCGTCGTACCGCCGCCTGGCCGCGAAGAGGACGTCGTACCGCCGCCTGGCCGCAAAGAGGACCACGGCTCGCCCCCAGGTGCTCCTCAGGTCGACGGCTCGCCCCCAGGTTCCCCTCATGGCGACGTCGGGCCTCCAGGTTCCCCTCATGTCGACTTCGGGCCTCCAGGTTCTCCGCAGGGCGACGGCGGGCCCCCAGGTTCCCCGCAGGGCGACGTCGGGCCCCCAGGTTCCCCGCAGGGCGACGTCCGAGCTCTCCAGAGGCCCTCCGAGGGTGTCGGTCCGGTTCAACATCAGAGCGCTCCAGCGGCCCTCCGAGGGTGTCGTTCCGGATCCACGTCAAGGCGCTCCAGAGGCCCTACGAGGGTGTCGTTGGGGTTCAACGTCCTGCCAAGGGTGCCTCTGTGTTCCTGGTCTCCGTGGAGGACGTCTCTCCGCCGCCTGTCTCCAGGAAGGACGTCTCTCCGCCGCCTGTCTCCGTGGAGGAAGTCTCCCCGCTCCAGGTCTCCGCCGAGGGCGTCGCTCTGCCTCCTGTCTCCGCCGTGGACGTCGCTCGGCCCCTGGTCTCCGCCGAGGGCGTCGCTCGGCCCCTGGTCTCCGCCGTGGACGTCGCTCGGCCCCTGGTCTCCGCCGAGGCGTCGCCCCTGGTCTCCGCCGGGACGTCGCTCGGCCCCTGGTCTCCGCCGTGGACGTCGCTCGGCCCCTGGTCTCCGCCGTGGACGTCGCTCGGCCCCTGGTCTACGCCGTGGACGTCGCTCGGCCCCTGGTCTCCGCCGTGGACGTCGCTCGGCCTCAGGTCTCTGCCGTGGACGTCGCTCGGCTTCAGGTCTCCGCCGTGGACGTCGCTCGGCTTCAGGTCTCCGCCGTGGACGTCGCTCGGCCTCAGGTCTCCGCCGTGGACGTCGCCCGGCCTCAGCTTCCGGCCCTCACGAGGGCCGCTGGTCCGTTCCGGATCCCGGCCAAGGACGCTGCTTTGCCTTGGGCCCCTTCCGATCCTCCACGGCTCTGCTGCGATGCTCACGGGGCCTCCTTTGTCCCGGGTCGATTGGAGAGGCCTTCCTCGGAGTGCCCCGGCCCGCGTGGCCTGGGTGGGTTTTGGGGCGTCGGGTGCCGCCCCTGAAGGGGGGGTACTGTCAGGGATTCCCCTGCCACGCCCCCCTCAGTAGCTGTCCGAGATTCCCCTGCCATGCCCCCTTTGGCCGCCGTCAGAGATGCACCCTGCCACGCCCCCCTCGGTAGCGTTCATGGTGCCTCATTATCCCGTGCCTGCCTAATCACCGACAGCCATGACTCGTTATGGTTCAGGCTATATAAACACACGTTCTCGAGTCACAGGCTGTCGGTCCTTGTATTGTCATGCTGGTGATACCCGTGGCTGCCCGACCGCCAGCATTCCCCGCTGGTTCCGTTCCCATTGGATTACTCTTTAGCCGCTGCCGTTTACTTTCGTTTCGGACCCAAGGTTTCAGTTTGGATTACTCGTTTCGAACGGATCTTCTTTATTTGTTTTCTCGCCTCGGCAGCAGTGAGTGTTTTGTTTGTTGAACTGTTTTGGTTTAAATAAATAAACTATGATTGACTTGCTTCCGCTTGCGCGTCCTGTCCGTCAGCCTGACATTGGGACACATAATTAATAATTTTTTTACATGTGACAATCTGACACATGATTAATTAAGTTTCCAGAGGGATTCGGTCACAATTCATTTTCCCGTCTGATCCTGACATAAATATATTGTTTTTCACTAATCTAATCTAATCTTATCTAAAAACCCGTTTTCTCACAACGCAATTGTATGGTGAGAAAATCTCGTGCATTGTGAATGTTGCTGGTGTATATCATGAAGCATGTGTTCTGTCTGAAATATCTATTATATAGTAAAAGCGATTTTGATAATCCCTGATGCTGCGATGATGCTGGTAAATGCTCTTATGCCGAATACACTGAAAAATGGTAAATATAACAATTTATTTTTGACACTTGTGATCCAGACATGATTTATTTATAGTTAAATACTGTCATTGCACAGTAGTTACACAATGAAATGCAGTTTAGCATTTACCAGAAGAACAAATTGAACAGCAATTTGCAAAGATAATATGTAATTATATGTACAGAAAATAAATATAAAGACTTTGTGCAGGGTAAAAATATGTGCGTGTGTGTGTATATATATATATATATATATATATATATATATATATATATATATATATATATATATATATTATATATTTTTTTTTTTTTTTTTTTTTTGAATGCACTGCACCATGACAGAAGTTTAAGTGTATGAGTCTAATTTTCAGTTAGAGTTCCCATCCAATCATGTCATGTGTTGCAGAGGTCAAAGGGAATTGCGGTAAGCCCTTCAAGTCAAGTCAAGTCAAGTTTATTTCTTTAGCGCTTTTCAAAACAGACATTGTCTCAAAGCAGCTTAACAGAAATCAACAGTTAAGGTGAATGGTGTGCATTTATCCCTGATAAGCGGCCTGTGGCAAGGAAAAACTTCCTTAGATGTCATGAGGAAGAAACCTTGAGAGGAACCAGACTCAAAAGGGGAACCCATCCTCATTTGGGTGACATCAAGAGTGTGATTATAGTCTTTAAACAATACAGAACACTGGAGAGTGAGAACTAACATGAGTACTGGAGTGTAAGGTTATGAGTAATGATCTTTCTACAGTCTTATACAGTCATTGTGGTTATAAAACTAGGAGCTGCTGAGCAACTTAAAAAATAGCTCAACATTTGCATTCATCACAGATCCAACACCAGCTTCTCCATGCCAGAGCCTTTAAACACTCCAGGAGGTCCAATGTCAAAACTCCACACATGTAGTGGGATCCAATTGGCACTGGTACGTCTCTAGATGGTTCAGGATGTTTGCGAGTTCGGCATCTACTTCTTTAAAAATCCATAATCTTCATGAGGTGGGACGTGAATGGGGCTGGAGCAACCTCTGGATGCCTCGGGATGGGGAGAGAAAGAGAAGCAGTGAAAAGAAATTAGCGTAGCTGCTGTTCATGATATTAACAAGCACAAGTTGATAATGTGCATGTAATCAGATGTTCTGGAGCACAAGGTTATGATGTGATGTTGGTTATGTGTAGGCTTTGTTAAATAGATAAGTTTTTAATCTGCATTTACTGGGAGAGTGTGTCTGAGCCCCGAACACTGTCAGGAAGACGTGAACTGACAGACCCTTCACTGTGAAGACCACAGGTGTCCAGTTGCTAGCAATCCATTTGGCTTGAAGCTGTTTCTGTAACTATTCAGACAGCAAATTGTCCATTTCACGGGCCCCTAGAAGGCGTCTGATCACGTCGCTAATTTCACATCCTTTAAATGGATGGTCGCAGAAAGCACTGGTCAGAGCCCCCAAACCACATCTGTAGTAAACTGCACAAGCTCAAATATATTTGGTGGATATAATAGCTGTTTTTTTTTTTATTATTCCACAATGGCTGACAGAAGAGTAGAGACTGATACACTAACAAAGACTTTTACAAGACGGACTTTTCAAGAAAAGCTGGACATTATGATGAAAATGTCTATATAAACACTTTAAAATAGTTGTTTAGCTTTTTTATGAAGCATTTATCATCTTTTTCTTCTTTTGGCTGCTCCGTTAGCGGTCGCCACAGCAGACAATTTGTCTCCATAATACTCTGTCCTCTTTATCTGCCTCTTTTAAACCAACTACCTGCATGTCTTCCCTCATCACATTTATAAACTTCCTGCTTGGCCTTCCTCTTTTTCTTCTTTCTGGAGGTTCCCTCCTCTGCACATGTCCAAATCATCTCAATTAGGCCTCTCTCGCTTTGTCTCCAAAACGTCCTACATGCGCTGTCCCTCTAATAAACTCATTTCTAATCCTGTCCATCGTTGTCACTCTCAATGAAAATCAGCATCTGCCTCTCATGTTTTTTAGTCAATGTGGTGGTGATTTATGGTGTCGCTGATCAATGTTGCAGTATGTCCTCAAAAACCCTCCAGTTTCTGATTTTCCCGCTTAGCTTGGCTGCTTGCTTGAGGGTGGTTTCTGGATGTAAGACTGATTCAAACATGTCACAGAAGGCCTTCCATACCCTGGATGTAAACTGGGTTCCGAAATCAGATATGGGAGAGGGAGATATTCGGGGAGGCCATAATTTCTGAACACTTGTTTAAAGTGTAACTTGTAACCACAGTGTACATCTTTGAATTGGGAAGGTCAATGACAAAGTCTATAGCGCTGTGTAACTATGGTCTTTGAGGGCTTGGGAGTGGTTTCGGTAGGCCGCATGGTATTTGACAAAGTGTTCTTACTTGGGTGCAGATGACAAGTTTTGACGTATCTTTTAACATCTGTGTGAAGTGATGGCCACCAAAAGGCATTTCGTACAAGCGTGGTAAATACCTGGGTGGACCCATTCCAATACCTGTTGTCGTAACTCTGATGGGACGTACAGTTTATTGTGTGGGCAATTCAGTGGGGTGGGTTCCTGGGTTTGGGCCTGTTGGATTTCTTCCATAATGTCCCACCTAACCAGGGCAATGATGACTGACGGGGCGGGGTGGGGTTCCGATTTAATTGTTCTCTGGATGGGATTGTGACTATGTGACAGGCCAACTGCTTTGCCTTTCCTAGAACCTGGGTGGTAGATGTCAGTGAAATTGAACCTTGTAAAGGACAGTGCCCACTGTGCTTGGTGTGGATTCAGTCTTTTGGCCCCCTTGATATACTCAAGGTTACTGTCCTAATGACCTGAAATAGGTATTTGGCTCTTTTCAGCCAATGTCTTTATTCTTCAAATGCCTCTTTTGAAATTGAAATTAGAATCTCCATAAAGCTTGTCAGCAAAGGGGAAGCATGAAGCGCTCTAAAACTTCCTGGTAGACAGCTGTGCTGACCATTGACTTGATAAAACACAGATAAAACACAATTCTTTAGCAATTACCTTTTGTGTCTTACCCTCCATGTGCAGGGTGTCAGTGAACGTCTTCTGAACAACTGTCAAGTCAGCAGTCTTCCCCCATGATTGTGGAGCCTGAACCAGACTGAGACACAGTTTAAAGGCTCAGGAAAACTTTGCATGTGTTTTGATTTAATGGGCTCATATATATATATATATATATATATATATATATATATATATATATATATATATATATAGCAAGCTATGTCAAATGTTTGCACATTCATAGTGGGCATGATTTGCTACTACAAAATGTTCATTTGTGATTCTAACATGATTCCTTTCTCAAGTCTTTTTTACAGGATAATGTAAACATGATTCCTATTTTATTTCTTATATATGATTTTGACTGAATGTGTTCTGTAACTCACCTGTCAACTGCACCTGCTCGACCATTTAACATTATGTGGTTTTGGCTTTCCATTGTGTTTTTCAGAGTGCTGTTTCCATGTTAGTTTCACTTTATTGCACACACACACACACACACACACACACAAATAAAAGTGTTAAAGTATGAGGATAAGCGTTAATTCCGACCCAGAGACAATCTCTTGCCTGTGAGGTAAAGACTCTAACACAGTGGAGAAGTAAGAGATAAAGGAAGAAAGATAGCGGCAGAAGCAGGACGTTTTCTAATCTAGCTTAGAGCTGAGTCATTACTGTTAGCTCCTCTCTGGCCCCGATGCATCTTTAATATTCATGAGGATAAGGACAGAGCCGAGAAAACCTGCAATATATATTTAAAATATAATAGATACATAGATAACAATAAAACAGAAAAAAACACATTACATGTTTAAACGGAGGATATATACTATTTTAAAGAAAAAATAAGGTAATTTTGAATTTAATGGCTACAACACGTCTCAAAATTTGGACAGGACCATGTTTACTACTGTGTT
>JBCEWE010000507.1:0-270000 GCA_039877035.1 Silurus lanzhouensis | reverse complement strand
GTGGAGTCTGAAATAATATTTATGCAGAAGAATGAGTAATGCTTGTGGACTCTTTAAATGTTCTTTTTTGGTGTCTCTTTAGGATTATGGGAAGAAACTAGGTTTCCCACAACCCACTGTCACATGCCATGTTCAATTCAATTCACATCTCTTTTCACTGCAGCCACAGCAATCCTGCATACATCATCTCTAGCAGAAGCATAAAAATTACCTATAGAAAATAAACCCTGTTTTTCCGTGGATTTTTGCAGTACCTTTAAAATTCCCCGATCACAGAAATCCTGGGGATTACTGATTTCAAATTGCAATTGGTATGTTTTCGTGCAAATTGTATAAACAGTTCATGAAAAAGTCTTGTAAATGTACTTGTAAGTGTATCTGCGAACAAATCCATTTCTTCTTTTCCTCTGTCAGCCATTGTGGAATGAAAAAATGATTACTGTTAAGTCTACATGAATATATTTGAGCTTGTGCACTTTGCTACAGATGTGGGCTGCGAGCTCTGACTAGTGAGTCTAATCGATCAGTGTCCAATCAAATGACGTGTAAATGCTGAAGTTATTGGACGCCTGCTGGAGAGCCTCGGTCACAACTCGAAATTTGATTGGTTAAAGCAGCAGTTTTATTGATTCTTTGAACTGGGTAAGATGATGGCTAAGATATGATTGGATAGAAACTCTAAGATAAACATACACTACTGGAAGCAGTGCAACTGAGAGAAGCTACGTAATGAAGAGAATGGACTATTGGGGGAAAAAAAAGTTATGCATATTCATTAAAAAACATGAGTCAGTGATTCTGACAGTGTTTAGGCCAGCAGAGAAGGTCTTGCTGGCCCTGATGGCATTCCACTGGGTGCCAATATTTGCAAAGTGCACTCTACATATGTAAATATGTATGTAAATATAGTTTTTAATCTATTTATTTTAAGGATTTATCATTTTTCTATGTAATTCACCAATTATTATAATTCTTTTTTATTAGTATTATTAACAATGCCATACTTTTTATTGCTTTCTAGCTACATTTAAAATTGTGGAACATCCATGGAGTTAGTCCATGTTCTTCCTCAGCAGCTATAAAAAATTTCCTGCAATCGTATTGTCATGGATGGACCAATCGTCAGAAACCGATAGTGATGAATGTCTTTATTGTCCACAAATACACACATGAGAGGTTGAGAAGTGACGTAAGCAAAAGGTACACTTAACTGAGAGCTTCCAGCGAAGCAGAGCTAGGAGCATGGAAACACAGAGCGGTAGGTAGACCAGAATGATTTATGGAGTAACCTGTAGATCAGACAGTAAGTGAGGGGGAATGGGGACCTTCTAAAAGGGAAAGGTAAATGAGGAACAGGTGTAGGTGATTAGTGGGAGTAGGACAGCTGTAGGTGTTTAGTAGGAGGGAGAGGCTGAGCGAGAGTGTTGAGTGAAGGAGGGAGGCGTAGCTGGTGGTTCTCTGACACATATGCCCAGTGCTACACCATTTTAATGAAGAATATGGAGATATGGAGTGTGTACATTTAAAAGGTCAGGGTTATAGGCAGGGTTAAGGGCCTCACACCTAGCCATATGTTATCTCTTTTATACCATGATTTCTATTCATTTTTCACAGGTTAAAGGCATCACTGATGTTTTTTGCCAACTGACTTAATGGACTAGAATAATTTTTACATTTTTTGTTAGTCAAGTCAAAAAGCTTTTATTGTCATTTCAACCATAACATTTCTCCAGAACCCTGCTGCTACCTAAAACAACTTAGAGCTACATCGCACAACATAAAGCTACGTACAGAACACTGAGCTAAAGACTGAAGTAAGTTGTCCTTTCCACATAAAGTGCATCTCGTGCAACCTGAGTGCAAACAGTGCAAGACAAAAGACTTAGTTAGTTATCTGTAGAAGTCTGGCCACTCCAAATCTTTCTTAAATAATAATCCCAGGCACAATTTGTGCAGTTATATAAGGAAATGAGCTGGAAAGTTTTACTGAGCGCTTTTCACAGAAAGTCTCTCTAGAGACTTTGACTTTCGCACTCGCTTCTTTCGATTGGTGCGAGCAAAACCCAGGAGCCTTCATTAAGATTTCTGACTCGTTTTCATTTTTCTTTAGCACCATAAAGACATCGTTTGGTAGGAAAGTCAATTTTGGAAATCGCGAACGAACTGACAACGCAATGCAAAATTCGTATAATTAAAAATCTAAAACAAAACAATAACAAAACAAAAACAAGAGTGTATATGTGCATGTGTACACACACTTTATGGACAAAAGAACTGAGACAGCTGACATTTCCAGCCATATGTTGTTCTTCCCCAATGATGTGTTGAAGGCAAATAATTGTATTGAATGTCTTTAAATGCAGAAGCATTAAATTTTCCCTTGAACTAGAAGACACCTGTGCACAAAAGCAGATTCTTGAAATATATTTTACATAGTTGAAGTGGAAGATCTACTGATATAGAGCACTGACCTCAACGCTATTGAACACCTTTGGGATGAATGTGAACACTGACTGCACCCCAGGCGTCCTCACCTCACCTACATCACTACCTGTTTTTATTTACACCTTTGTGTTTGAATGAATTTCCACAAAATGTAATGGAACGTCTTCCCAGAACAGTGAAGCTTATTATAACATCAAATAGGGATTCAATGTAGAATGGGATTCCAACAATAATACAATAAAAATATTACCATATTTAAAAAAAAGTAATTAATATGTAATTATTCTGAGCTTTTTTTTTTATATAGCAAAATAACTAACCAATCAGAATTGAGCATTTCGATTTCAACGCACTATAAAAAGCCAAACTGCACATGATTTGTAGGATTTGATGCAGCATTTTCTCCAGCAATCTGCTGTAAATTGTTAATGAGTATTTCACTATAAACCAGACCAAAACGTTTAACATTCTGAATTGCAGGTGTTGAATCATTAACACACACCTCCGGTGAGCTGATTGCAGATTTTCCACAGTCTTCAGTACATTTCTAGTTTTGATTTAACGTCTACTACTGAGCAGAGTTACACTTTTCTTCTACCTCAGCTTTTTTTTTTTCAGTTGGGTGCATAAAAAAATTTATTTTGGAAAAGCAAGAGAGAGAAAAAAATACCCCATGCAGCCACCCGGACCTAATGAAATGTTTGTTGTTTGCCGTTTTTTGGTTGTAAGAGCATTTCAGGAGCTCATGCTGCAGGTTTTCTTTTTTGACTGGAGTACTTTAATGCTCCCAGCACTCAGACACAGCAACTCTGTGTAGGTGTTCTCTCTCTAAAAAAAAAAAAATTTAATAAAAACTACTTTTTGGATTTGGTTGTGACTCAGTCATGCCTTTGGCAGCAACTGAGAGCTGAGGCACTAAAAACAAGGAACCAGCACAAGCCAATGTATTTATACCTCATGAAAAAAAAAGAAAAGATATATATATATATATACTGTGAGGAAAATAAGTATTTGAACACCCTGCTATTTTGCAAGTTCTCCCACTTAGAAATCATGGAGGGTCTGAAATTGTCATCGTAGGTGCATGTCCACTGTGTGAGACATAATCAAAAAAAAATCCAGAAATCACAATGTATGATTTTTTAACTATTTATTTGTATGATACAGCTGCAAATAAGTATTTGAACACCTGATAAATATTTGGTACAGTAGCCTTTGTTTGCAATTACAGAGGTCAAACGTTTCCTGTAGTTTTTCACCAGGTTTGCACACACTGCAGGAGGGATTTTGGCCCACTTCTCCACACAGATCTTCTCTAGATCAGTCAGGTTTCTGGCCTGTCGCTGAGAAACACAATGTTTGAGCTCCCGCCAAAGATTCTCTATTGGGTTTAGGTCTGGAGACTGGCTAGGCCACGCCAGAACCTTGATATGCTTCTTACAGAGCCACTCCTTGGTTATCCTGGCTGTGTGCTTCCAGTCATTGTCATGTTGGAAGACCCAGCCTCAACCCATCTTCAATGCTCTAACTGGGGGAAGGAGGTTGTTCCCCAAAATCTCGCAATACATGGCCCCGGTCATCATTTTCTAAATACAGTGCAGTCGCCCTGTCCCATGTGCAGAAAGACACCCCCAAAGCATGATGCTACCACCCCCATGCTTCACAGTAGGGATGGTGTTCTTGGGATGGTACTCATCATTCTTCTTCCTCCGAACACATTTAGTGTAATTATGACCCAGAAGTTCTCTTTTGGTCTCATCTGACCACATGACTTTCTCCCATGACTCCTCTGGATCATCCAAATGGTCATTGGCAAACTTTAGACGTGCCTGGACATGTGCTGGTTTAAGCAGGGGAACCTTCCGTGCCATGCATGATTTCAAACCATGACGTCTTAGTGTATTACCAACAGTAACCTTTTTTCACCAAGCTGCTTGGCAATTTCCCCTTAGCCCTTTCCAGCCTTGTGGAGGTGTACAATTTTGTCTCTAGTGTCTTTGGACAGCTCTTTGGTCTTGGCCATGTTACTGATTGTATGGGGTGGACAGGTGTCTTTATGCAGCTAATGACCTCAAACAGGTGCATCTAATTTAGGATAATAAATGTAGTGGAGGTGGACATTTTAAAGGCAGACTAACAGGTCTTTGAGGGTCAGAATTCTAGCTGATACACAGGTGTTCAAATACTTCTTTGCAGCTGTATCATACAAATAAATAGTTTAAAAATCATATATAATGATTTCTGGATTTTTTTTTTTTTAGATTATGTCTCTCACAGTGGACATGCACCTAGGAGGACAATTTCAGACCCCTCCATGATTTCTAAGTGGGAGAACTTGCAAAATAGCAGGGTGTTCAAATACTTATTTTCCTTACTGTATATATGACAGAATAATGTTCTGCAAAGGATCAGGGAGCAGTAATGTTAACACCTACATGCTGATTGGACTTGAATGGTTTTATTTAGCATGTTGCTAGGTGTTGTTTTTGATGTCGTTATGGATTTCTCATTAATTAGATGAGGCCTTCATTTGGAGAGTCTAAAGACACAAGAAATGGTAGTGTGGATGATAAATGCTTAGTAACTAGAAATACATTGGTGTGCAATGACTATACATCAATAAACAGTTGAAAACCTTTGGAAGGAGCTGATGGACATCTACGAGGGAAGATGATGGATATCTGGATGCCGTTTTCTTCTATTGCAGTCCGCTCAGTGAAAGAAGAGTTTCACATGAACAGGCTGAAGATCCATAATGTTACATTGGAGATTAAGGTTTGCTACAGTGGCTTATGTCTACAAACGACAGGAACAGTTTTACATTCAGGTGTCTATCAATTGATAACCTTAACCATGATGGAACTATAATGAATGGATATCCAGATGACACCAAGATGACATTAGGTCCTCTTAGATTTTGGTTCCATTTGATGGTTCATTCATTCTGAAGAACTTTTTGTAAGGATCATGTACCCTACAGCCACTGGACATCCATGTCTTCATCACATGAACTAATTTCATGGTAATGATCACTGACATACCTGTTTTCTGTTTCATTGTTTATTAGAAGTACAAGCCCAATTCCCAAAAAAAGTTGTGAAATGTAAATAAAAACTGAATGTGATGAAATCTCAGAATTTTCCCATATTTTCCCTAAATCCCATATTTTATTTTGTCTTCATGGTCAAGTTATGGTTTGTTTTTTCTTTGTGTTGCTTTGTGTTTGCACGTTTGAAATGAACACTTAATCATAATTTTGTTAGGCTGTGTCAGGGATCCACCAGCCACACCTTCACTTATCACTCCAAGCCACTCTCCCACTTACTAATCAGCTACACCTGGCCCTCATCAGCTCACATACCATATAACCCCTGTTCCTCCACCAGCTCATTGTCCGTTCTACAGCTTAGGCTATAGAACTCTGTCGGACTACTGAACATTGTTTATTATGTTTTGCTTCTGCCTGATCACCGCTCTTTCCTGGTTAAGCAAACCTGGGGTTTCCTTTGTTGTTTTTGTGCTTTGCCCTGTGCTTTTCTCATTAAAAGCCTTGTGGAATCTACTTAGGTTTCCGGCACGTTCTTTGCCTGACAGAAGAACGGACCATTCACAAACCGAGGGGCACCTAACACGGAAGAAAAGAAACCGCGTCACCTCAGCATGGAGGACCAGCTCGCTGCCGCGTGCGGGTCAGCGGAGGACCAGCCCGTTGCCACGTCCGAGTTTGTGAGGGAGCTCACCGCCGCGCTTCGAGAGGCTTTCCGGCCGGAAGCCGCGCACCAAACCCCTCCGTCATCTGGCAGCCCGATGGCTCTCCCAGCGTCTTTTTCCGGAAACGCGGCGGAATGTCAGGGATTCCTGCTCCAGGCGGCCATCTACATCGAGATGCGACCACAATGTTTTTCTAGCGAACGAGCAAAGGTCGCGTTTCTGATTTCGCTGCTCACCGGAAGAGCGCTAGCGTGGGCAAGAGCGCTCTGGAGCGCAGCGAGCCCGGCCCTGACGTCATACGCCGCGTTCACGAGTCATTTCGCCGAGGTATTTAGCACCGCCCCCGGGGATACCTCAACCGCTGAGCAGCTGCTCAATCTCCACCAGGGGACAGACAGCGTTTCGAGTTACAGCCTCCGCTTCCGCACTCTGGCGGCATCTGCTGGTTGGGATGAGAAAGCGCTGTTGGCTGTATACCGCAGAGGCCTAAATCAGGAGCTCCGGCTGGCGATGGCCACTTATGATGGCTCTCTGGGGCTGAGGCTTTTATTCAGAGATCCATCCGAGTCTCTCAACACCTGGCAGCCTGCAAATCCCCCGAGGTCGAACCAGCACAGGCTATGGCAGTACAAACAACTCCAGAACCAGAACCCATGCAACTCGGATCACAGCGGCTGTCTCGGCAAGAAAGGGAGCGCCGGTGGGCGGCTGGAGCTTGCCTCTACTGTGGAGAGAGAGGACATCGCGTGGCCCAATGCCCAGTGAGGCCTCCTCGTCGGACGGTGAGTACTGTCACCCTTTCTTCTGACATTACTCACCTGTCTACGCTCAGGGTCACCTTAGTAACCCCTGCTCTCTCTCTATCGGCTTCTGCCCTAGTCGACTCAGGATCCGCGGGGAACTTCATCTCCCAGGCGTGTCTAGAACGCCTCCAGCTACGCCGGCAGAGGGGATCCCAGGAACTGGCCGTCCAGACCATCCAGGGACGACCATTAGGGAAGGGCAAGGTGAAGTACTGTGCTCCCCCTATTGTCCTCCAAGTCGGAGTGCTACATCAAGAAGAGATTCAACTGCTCGTACTGGAGGATTCGACAGTGGACGTGATCCTGGGTCGTCCCTGGTTAGCCAAGCACTCCCCCACTTGTTCCTGGGACCCGTGCGACATCCTGGAGTGGAGCCCCGCCTGCCGGCATAAGTGCTTACTTCCACTCCCGACTCCCCTCCGGACCGTCTTAACCCTGGCAGCTACTCAAGTGGAAGGAGCTCCCAAACCCGCTCAGGTAGAGATCCCGCATGAATACCGGTCCTTTTCTGACGTCTTTAGTGAGGAGGCCGCCACTCAGTTACCCCCACACCGGCCGTGGGACTGTGCCATTGATCTAAAGCCGGGGGCTAAGCTACCAAAGGGGCGGGTCTACCCCTTGTCAGCCCCGGAACACCAAGCCATGGAGGGCTACATCCAACAGGCCCTCCGACAGGGCTTCATCACCCAGTCTTCCTCCCCGGCGGCCTCTAGCTTCTTCTTCGTGGCTAAGAAGGACGGGGGTCTGCGCCCTTGTATCGACTACAGGGCCTGAATGCACAGATCGCCCCGCTTCCATACCCGCTCCCCCTGGTCCCAGCGGCCTTGGAAGAACTACGTGAGGCTCGCGTCTTTACCAAGCTGGACCTCCGAAGCGCGTTTCATGTTTCTTTGACACCATATTTTGGTTTCTCCATCTCTGATTTGACCTTATTATTATTTCTAATTTTTTTCTCCCATATCCACTAGTTTTTTTTTTGTCCCTCACATCCACCAAGTTTTGGTAGATGACCTTGCTGTTTTATTTATTTTATAATTATTATTTTTTTCAAATATCATATCTTAAATCTTAAATAAACTTAAATGAATCTTAAATAAATGTATTTATTTGGTCAAGTCTTTTTATCAGTAGATTTTTCTTAGGTAAAGGAGCAGATCTGGAGGATCATGGATATCGATGTTTTGGTGAACTGGAATATTTGTATGCTGTTGTCCCCTCACTCTCACACGTTCACTCAGGTTTGTGACGTGGTGGGTGGGTCGTCTCTTATCCAGAGATCCCTCATGTGTTACCTTCTGGTTACCTTTCTTCTAGTTATGCTGCCATAGCGACTCTTGCCGGATTCCCAACCGCACAGTGTCCTTAACTTTTAAAAGCAAGGACACACAATAATCCATATCCTTCTCTTCCTGTCACCCCTCTTCTCTTTCTCTCTCTCTCTCTCTCTCTCGGTCGAGTTAAACATTCTCCTGAAGTTCCAGTAATCACTGTTCCTGCCCCTCTCCCCTCCGTGGATCTTCTCACTTCATCCAGGCCTTCCTCTGAATAGTGTCCTCTTCGACTGGAGGCCACTCTGTGCAGCTTGGGATGGTTTCTCATCAACTCCTTTGGTGGTTCCATGAAATTCCAGAGTAAGAACGGGAGCTTTGAGGATGGATTTGGACGTAGTTAATGTCAACAGACTACTACATTGACTCAGGACTACTTTTCGCTTCTGATCACCATCACTGCACCTCGCAACATCGTATATCTGTAATAAATGGACATTCGGTGCAACCCAGATGAGGATGGGTTCCCTCTTGAGTCTGGTTCCTCTCAAGGTTTCTTCCTTATGCCATCTAGGGGAGTTTTTCCTTGCCACAGTCGCCACATTATCTGTGTAAAGCTGCTTTGAGACAATGTTCATTGTTAAAAGCACAATACAAATAAAAATGAATTGAATTGAATTTAATTGAAATAGGAAAAAAGCCAACATTTATTATTATACGTTACTATACTCTTCTTTGGCCTTCAAACTATTTGTGTATCTTTTGTTTGTTAAGTCAAGTCAAGTTTATTTCTTTAGCGCTTTTCACAACAGACATTGTCTCAAAGCAGCGTTACAGAAATTAACAGTTAAGGTGAATGTTTTGTTTGCATATGAATATGAGAACAGAATAGAAGAGCACAAATAAATACTAAATGCTCTTAAAAATTACATTGAAATAAAAATGCGAACTATCTAATCGATTGCATATACACATAAAGACACAAGCTTGTGGAGGTCGTTCAAAACTATCTATGTGCTTTTTGAACATATAATTCCACATTTTGTCCCTATTTGCTTTTAGAATAACCTCCAATCTTCTGGGAAGATGACTTGGTTTTGTGAAGATTTGTGGAGATTCATTCAGCTACAAGGGTGTTAGTGAAGTCAGGTAGTGATGTAGGTGAGAAGGTGAGAAGGTCTGGGGTGCAGTCAGCGTTCACATTCATCCCAAAGGGTTCAATACTGTAGTGCACTTCTTCTTCTTCTTTCGGCTGCTCCCATTAGGGGTCGCCACAGCGGATCATCCGTCTCCATACCACCCTGTCCTCTACATCTGCCACTTTTACACCAACTACCTGCATGTCTTCCCTCCACATCCATGAACCTCCTTCTTGGCCTTCCTCTTTTCCTCCTACCTGGTGGCTCCATCCTCAGCATTCTTCTACCAATATAATTCATGTCCCTCCTCTGCACATGTCCAAACCATCTCAATCTCGCCTCCCTCACCTTGTCACCAAAACATCCTACATGTACTGTCCCTCTAATAAACTAATTTCTAATCTTATCCATCCTCGTCACTCCCAACGAAAACCTCAACATCTTCAGCTCTGCTACCTCCAGCTCCACCTCCTGTCTTTTACTCAATGCCACTGTCTCTAAACCATACAACATCGCAGGTCTCACCACAGACCTATAAACTTTCCCTTTCAATTTTGCAGATACCCTACTATCACAAATCACTCCTGTCACTCTTCTCCACCCACTCCACCCTGCCTGCACTCTTTTCTTCACTTCTCTAACACACTCTCCATTACTTTGCACTGTTGACCCCAGGTACTTGAATTCCTCCACCTTCTGAAGCTCTTCTCCCTGCAACCGCACCACTCCACTGCCCTCCCTCTCATTCACACACATGTATTCTGTCTTACTCCTACTGAGTTTCATTCCCCTTCTCTCCAGCGCATATCTCCACCTCTCCAGGCTCTTCTCAACCTGCTCCCTACTCTCACAACAAATCACAATATCATCCGCAAACATCATAGTCCAGGGAGACTCCTGTCTGACCTCGTCCTTCAACCTGTCCATCACCACTGCAAACAGGAAAGGGCTCAGGGCCGATCCTTGATGCAGTCCAACCTTCACTCTAAACCAGTCTGTCGTACCTACTGCACACTTCACTGCCGTCACACTGTCCTCATACATGTCCTGCACCACCCTCACATACTTCTCTGAACACACCTGACTTCCTCATACAATACCACAACTCCTCTCTGGCACCCTGTCGTACGCCTTCTCTAAGTCCACAAATACACAATGCAATTCCTTCTGTCCTTCTCTATACTTCTCCATCAACATTCTCAAAGCAATAAGGCATCTGTGGTGAAACCATACTGTTGCTCACAGAATGGTCACCTCTTCTCTCAGCCTGGCTTCCACTACTCTTTCCCATAACTTCATGGTGTGACTGATCAACTTAATACCCCTGTAGTTACTGCAAGTCAGCACATCTCCTTTATGCTTAAAGATCGGGTACCAGCACACTTCTTCTCCATTCCTCAGGCATCTTCTCACCTTCCAAAATCCTGTTAAACAATCTGGTCAAAAACTCCACTGCCATCTCTCCTAAACATCTCCACGCTTCTACCGGTATGTCATCTGGTCCAACCGACTTTCCACTCTTCATCCTCTTAATCGCTGCTCTCACTTCCTCCTTACTAATCCTATCTACATCCTGCTTCACCAACTCCACATCATCCAACCTTCTCTCTCTCTGATTTTCCTCATTCATCAGCAGCTCAAAATACTCCCTCCACCTTCTTAACACACTCTCCTCACTAGTCAACACATTTCCCTCTCCATCCTTTATTGCTCTAACTTGCAGCACAATCCTTTCCAGCTCGGTCCCTCTGCCTGGCCAATCGGTACAAATCCTTTTCTCCTTCCTTAGTGTCCAACCTCTCATACAGCTCCTCATATGCCTTTTCCTTGGCTTTCGCCACATCCCTCTTAACCTGCTGCCGCATCTCCTTGTACAACTGCCTACTTTTTTCATCACTCTGTCTATCCCACTTCTGTTTTGCCAACCTCTTTCTCCTTATGCTCTCCTGCACTTCCTCATTCCACCACCACGTCTCCTTGTCTTCCTTTCTATTTCCAGATGTCACACCAAGTACTTTTCTAGCTGCCTCCCTCATCACTCCTGCAGTAGTTGCCCCAATTATCCAACACCTCCTTAACACCACTGAGCCTCTCTCTGACCTCTTCCCTGAACCTCACACTACACTCTTCCTCCTTCAGTGTCCACCATCTTATTCTTCTTTCAGTCCTCACTCTCCTCCTCTTCTTCTTCGCCTCCAAAACGATCCTACAGACCACCATCCGATGCTGTCTAGCTACACTGTCCCCTGCCAACACCTTACAGTCGCCAATCTCCTTCAGGTTGCATCTCCTGCATAGCACATAGTCCACCTGTGTGCACCTTCCTCCACTCTTATACGTCACCCTATGATCCTCCTTCTTCTTAAAATAAGTGTTCACCACTGCCATTTCCATCCTTTTAGCAAAATCTACCACCATCTGCCCTTCCACATTCCTCTCCTTAAAACCATACCTACCCATCACCTCCTCGTCACTTCTGTTCCCTTCACCTACATGCCCATTAAAGTCTGCCCCAATCACCAACCGTTCTTTCCTAGGTACACCATCTACCACTTCATCTAATTCACTCCAGAATCTTTCCTTCTCCTCCATCTCACAGCCAACTTGTGGAGCATAGGCACTGATGACATTTATCATCATCCCTTCAACTTCCACCTTCACGATCATCACCCTATCAGAAACTCTCTTCACCTCCACTACACTCTTACTGTACTCTTCCTTCAGAATCACCCTACACCATTTCTCTTTCCATCCACACCATGATAAAACAGTTTAAATCCACCTCCAATGTTCCTGGCCTTACTCCCTTCCACTTGGTCTCCTGAACACACAGCATATCTACCTTTCTCCTCTCCATCATATCAGCTACTTCTCTCCCTTTACCCGTCATAGTACCAACATTTAAAGTACCAACCCTAACCTCCACTCTCCTACACTGCTCCTTTCCCTGCCGTCTCTGTAGACGTCTTCCTCCTCTCCTTTTCCTCCTTCCGCCAACAGTAGCCCAATTTCCACCGGTACCCTGTCGGCTAACGATACCTGTGGCGGTCGTTGTTAACCCGGGCCTCGACCGATCCGGTATGAAATTCTCATTTGTGATCCGCATATTTGATTTGGCACGTTTTACGCTGGATGCCCTTCCTAACGCAACCCTCCCCATTTACCCGGGCTTGGGACCGGCACTAAGAATGCACTGGCTTGTGCCTCCCTAATGCCTGGGTTAATACTGTAGTGCACGATTTTTGGAATATGTCATTTTTGTATTTCATTGCTGCAGTAATAAATCTTTTAGCGTTACACGATTTTGCTTGACACCAATGCAGTCCTTCGTTTATTTCTTACAGTAAACCCCATTACAAATTTCCATTTACTGAAACTGTAGGCAGTTCTGCTGCAGCTTAACATCAATGCATATGAGTATAAAAAGGTGATTTACTGTCATTTATTTAAACCAAAACTACCAACAGATCTACTGTACTGTCCACAAAATGTTGCACACCATAAGTATGGTATAAGTATGGTTTGAACATTGCATTCCACATTTAGTCCCATAAGATGTTCCACTAGATTTTGGAATGTGCTTATGGACATTTGAGTTCATCAGCCACGGGGGTGTTAGTAAAGCCGGGGCTGATGTGGGTGAGGTGAGGAGGCTTGGGGGGCCAGGGGGGTATTATTTACTTCATATAACTATAAAGTTAATTGTATTAAATGATGTTTAAAAACATGTTTAATTTTCAAACATTTATTGTTGGATTACAATTGCTTCTGGACCCCCCCCAAAAAAAGGAGCTGAATTGTGTGTGTCAGTGTGCCTCGCCTTCATACTAATCACCTTCACCTGTCTCCAATCTACACCCTTCCTTTATAAGGCCCTCGTTCTCACCGTCTGATTTACAGGTCATTCTGGCGATCATCTCTGGACTATACATATTTTCCGGTGCATGCTTCTACCGAGTTTCTGTCTTCTGTCCCAAGGCTAATAAACGTCCTGTCTGAATTTTGGTTTCCGGATCTTGATCCTGACAGTGTGTTTGTGAATTTAGATAAAGCATACGACAGGGTGGAGGGACGAGTTGTGGTATTGTATGAGAAAATCAGGTGTGTCGGAGAAGTATTTGAGGGTGGTGCAGGACATGTATGAGGACAGTGTGACAGCAGTGAAGTGTGCAGTAGGAACGACAGACCACAGCTTTTTAACATTTCTGGGATATGTGGAAACATTTTGGGAAGTTGCAGCTCAGTGGTTAAGGCTCTGGTTTACTAATCAGAAGGTCAGGGGTTCAAGCCTAAGTATTGCCAAGCTGCCACTAATCGGCCCTTGAGCAAGGCCCTTAACCCTTTGTATTCCAGTGGTACTGTGTCGTGGATGGCGTCCAGCGTCCTAAAATTGCTGGGGTGTGCAAAGAAAGAATTTCACTGTGCTGTAAAGTACATGTGACAAATCAAATGCCCCTTTTCCTTTACCATAGCAAGAAAACATGGAGATGGGGGGGAATTTACTTAAAGAGCTCCAGAATATATTGAATATATTAGAAGAGGTAAAAACATAGTCCAAGACTAGGTTTACATGGATGCTAAGAACTTTTAAATGCCCTTTTTTTTATATAATATAATCAAATATTACAGTACAATTGATAAATACATTTTTGAGAAATCAATTGAATTCATTTCCAATGCAAGTGTTACAAACTGAAATCCGATACTACAACGGGGAGATATTTACAATTACTTTTCATTTAATCTGCTGAACGTTTGCAAAAGATCCAAGGCCGTCGTGTAAGATGGTGTGTATGTGTGTGTGTGTGTGTGTGTGTGTGTGTGTGTGTGTGTGTAAGACCGATAGACAGGCATGATTTAGGGCCTCGTTTCAGGGTGGCTGCTTTCATTCAGGATCAATGGTGCTTGGCGGCTCTCAGGGATCCGACTTCAACCTTACTCGGCTGTTTCAGTTTAAGAGTTTCAAACCATCTAGAAGTGTTCTTAAGTCAAAAGTAGAGTACTTGATTAAACGCAGGCCCCAACTGAGTCTCAATAAAATAACCCTGTGTTAAAAGGAGAAAATGGCTTTATTTACTAAACACTTGATAATAATGAACAAATAATAATACAAAATATATAGAATTATCAATTAGTCATAACGGTGTGTTGTAAAATTGATGACTATTCTGAATCTGTTACTATTCTAGAATGATGACTATTCTGGAAATAACATTAATATTGCAAATGATATTACCTTGTGGCAAATAACATGTTATATATGGTCTGCTAACACACAATTAACAGTTAAAAGTTTGTTCACCTTTGCCTTTTGAACATATTTGTCTTTTTTGAACATCATATTTTAAATGTCTTCCTATTTAAAGTTATTACCACCTCCAGCTTTCTACATTTCCTTTCCTCGGTTCTGCCCGGTTCATTCTGGCCCAGCCTCTTGGTGGGGTTCTCTTCAACTGGGGGCCACTCTGTACAGCCGGGGATGGTTTCACATCAACAGCCTGGAGATCCATGAAATTACTGTACAACACTGAAGCTTTGAGGATGGATTTGGACTGTAATTAATATCCAGTCTACTACCTATATTTTATATTCAATATTTTATGTTTCAGACAGGCAGATAGATAGATAGATAGATAGATAGATAGATAGATAGATAGATAATTAGTGTAGCAAGTACAGTAAGAATATATAAACAGATATATAAACAAATGTTTGAGAAGTAATACTATTGCAGGATGTGTGTAAACCACAGAATGTGGGAAAAGAATTTACAATTTAAAATATGTACAATATAGGCAAACGTTATATTGTACATATATGACTTTTAGGGTCATGAGTTTAAATCCCAGCCACACCAATGTGCCACTCTTGGGCCACTGAGCAAGGTCCCCAAACCAAAAACTGTTTAACTGTACGAATTAAATAAAGGTTTTATTAATTTTATCACCAAAGTAAGGACAGTTGATGACCATAAAACATGCAGGGGTTCAAGCAATGAGGCATTTATACATTTTTGACACTCACTGACAGTCCAGAGCCTCAGTTATTTTACCAGCATTTAAATTATGTAGTGGCTCTAGAGGGCCAAACACTCTACACTCTTCAACCTTAAAAAAAATGTATACAGACGCTCCCCATTTTACGAACATTCACTTTACGAATTTTCGCGGATACGAACAAACCTGTCCTCAAAGTGAAATTTGTTCGAATTTCGAATTTATTTAAGTGAATTTCTTTTTATTATTAATTTGTATTTTTTTACTTTACTTAATACGAAATATTGTATACAGTATTTTGATTTGTTTTAGTATATATATTTTTTGGTTTATTTGATAGTATTTATAGCTCTTACATCACTAGGAGATATGCGTATTCAAAAACGAACACAGTAACAACCTACGAACAAATTCATGGTACGAAAGGTAACTCGTTCGTATGGTGGGGAGCGCCCGTGTGTATATACATATAATATTTTCTCTTTTCTCACATATAGAGATTTCTCTAACATAAACTCTCCTGCTTTTTCCCCAACAGTTTGGTGGCCTGCACAAAATCATTTAACCTGCAAAGTTGCCTTGCTACAGAAGGAAATCATGGATGAAATTCATATCGCCGGACCAGAACATCCCGTAATAAAATACATGTTGGGGGAAAAAAATATACTCAGCTTGAATTTAATACAGTCATGGCCTCAGCAATAAATTAATTACACAAGGCATTCATAGAGAGTGACGTTCTATACTTTTTGAAAGCCTGTCACTCAGGTAGGTCGCAAATCAAAAACCCTTTGGGCTGAGGTCTATTAAAACCACGTCATACTGTGACGACAATGGTCCGATTTGCTGTACATTGCATTACCAACCTGCTAGCACTGTGACAGCTAGGATATAGCCGTTTGGATACTATATATATATATATTAGAGGTTGACACAGATATGGAATTTTATCCTAGATCATTAAATCAAAGCAACATGCAGAATTTCATTTGGATTTAAATGAAATATAAGGTACATTCAAGACCTGCTTTGAGAGTCTTCATTGTTCATGCACTGAGGTGGTGTAACAAACCTCTACTTGATGTCAGAACAGTCAGCGCAGTGTCACTAGTGGTCTACAAACCTCTTTTACCACTTTTACAGCCTAAAAAAGTACTTAGATTTGTACTACTTAAAATGAATGGGGAAAAAAAGAAGAAACAACCACTATTGGTAAATGTGTTTTATCCAAACAGAGTTTTAGACTGATGGTATCTTCAGTCCATGTTCTAATGAATGAGCATCAGGATATATTTATTGATGGAGACTTGTAATGTTAATGCTTAAGGGATTAAAAGCAATTGCACAAATGATTTTTGCTATCTGATAAAAGGTCTAGAATCGATAGTATGGTATTTGTATTATAAAGTTACCTCTGAATATTCAGTCCAAATAGCTGTCAGGACGAGTCAATAAGAAGTGGACAAGTAAATAATTGAGGAATTTGGATTATTTTACCTCTATATATTTACAAATAGCTGTCAGGTTATAACACTCCAACAGATGGCAGCAAACGGCTGTACGCACAGTCACAGGGAGCACCAACCTTCATAAGTCAGTATGCCAAAAAACATTGTCCTGTGTACTTTCGGAGCTGTGCTACAGGAACTTTTCTGACCACGTGCGTTACCACGTCTGCGATTTCATCATAGACTGCAAGTTAGAATAAAGAGAAAACCTGAAATTCTGCATGAAACTGGGCAAATCTGACACAGACTCAGAAATTTGACTTGATTTGGCAAGTTTATCGCAAAGCTCCAAAGTGTCACGCACACACGCTTCAAGAGCGGAAGAACATCACTGGAAGATGACGAGAGATCAAGAAGACCTTCAGCAAGCTTAACCCCGTGCATGATGATCGTTGGAGAAAAATCCACAACATTGCTGCCATTGTCGGTGTGTCCATTTGGAACAATCCACGCGATCCTCATGTGCAATTTGAACATGCACCGTGTTTCTGCCAAATTTGTCCCCAAGCTGCTGACTAGGAGCAAAAGGAACACCATGTCAAAGTCTGCCAATAATCGATCTATTGTTAAAGAAAGAGCACACTGGTCAAACCTCAAGCGCAACTAAAAGCCAGAAAGACCTCAGTAAACATCTGGGAAAAAAACATTGCACAACAGTTGGCCAGGCCTGGAACCCTTTCCATGAAATTAGTGTATCCGTGGCAACAATCAAGAAAAGCTTTCAATAGAGTAAATGTAGGTGTGTGCAAGATGGAGATTTGATAAGCACCAGAAAACTGGAAGAAAGGTTTCTTCACTTCTTTCGTTTAAATAACAATAGCTGACATAGATATTATTATTGCTGTCATATCTTTTTGTGTCATCTATCTAATAGAATTAAGAATCCAGTTTCAGAATAGTAGGGAACATTATTTAACCACTGAACCACCACTTCCCAATGATGAAGAAGTTGGCTCCACATGGACAACCTATGTATACATGGGAATACCTTAAATAGTTCTACCTGAAAACCAATGAGGATGGACTGTGGTTGATATGAAAGGTCTGCTACAATGGTTTAGGCTTTCCTGAACTATTTTTAACATTTAACTTTGAGGATAAACAACCAAATAGATGTTAAGTTAATTTAAGGTTTTACAATTCCAACTCACTGTAGAAGACTGTAGAAAGGACATTACTCATAATCACACACTCTGTAGCTCATGGAATTTCACCATTGTTTGTAATGTTTTTAATGGTTGAAAATCACACTCTTGGTTTCAACCAGTTTAGGATGGGTTCTTCTTTAAAATTTGGATCATGGAAAGTGAAACTCATATCTGTCATGAGGGGGTTTGGATTTATTGAATGATAAAATGTAAAAAAATTATTAAAAGCTTCTTTCTTTTCTTTCTTATTTACAACATTATTAAAATAGGTTGTATATTATCTAATAGGAAGAAAAACTGTAGTTCTATGTGAAATCAGACACCCCTATATAAACAGAATGGTATGATTCTTGTTTCATAACACCTCTAGGAAGATTGTGAGATTCGTAGTCAAATCAGACTCCTTCATATCAAAGCATCGAATCTTTGACTAGTCAGGGTCACCCCGTGTGGTAGAGAGTGGAATTAATTTAAAGATACAGGCATGTGATCAGTTCATATGCAAAAGATCTGAAGTGCACAAACATAGAACGTCACGTTAGCAGACGTATGTAACCCTAGTTCCCCATTCGGGAATGGAGAGGACAGATCGTGCTTCTGCCATAATCACAATAAAAATGTCATAGTATTGAATTGAATGATGTTATTCAGTGAGTCATAAAGGTCCTCAGTCTCCCACTGGTTTCTCCGAAGTAAAGCTTCTCCTGTTTTTTACAGAAGAGCCAGTAAAAAGCTTTTGCGGTGATTGATGAGGGACAAATAAGCAATGCTTTAGGGGTCTGTTCAAAATTTGCACGTAGAACAATTCAACCAGCTGCACTGCTGTAGATTCTATTAGACACATCATTTAATTCGCTGCTGACAAGCAGGATATTTTTTGCCCTGTCTGTAGGAGATAAGTGGAGGTTCCTGAGAAATAAAAAGAAAGCAGCGTAGATGTTTGTGTATCAATAACTGCTGCTTTCAGACAGATGACATGCTGTCACCAGTAAATTTGCACCTCTATGTTACACTCTCAGAGCTTTGTGTTGTCCTTCACTGTCATGAAAATGGCTTTTATAACACTTTTTTTTCTTTCCTGTCAATGCTATTTGTTCATGGAATCCAGAGCCCTGGTAAGACATGACACATAGTATTTACATTCGTACGGATTTAGTTTTCAGTCTGAAAGCTTAACGTGTCGTATAAAGTCATTATTATAGTGTTTCTGCTTCATTTTTTGTTGTTCTTATCAGATCGAGGTGTCCAGCGAAGAAAATACATTCTCGGCCCGGTCTCGGGAGCAGTGTGGAACGATGTGTTTCGCTCAAGGGAGGAGCCGAGGTATCAGGAGTACTGATGCTTGAAATGTCTATTTGTGAAAGGGAAAGATGTAAACAGCAGTCCAGAACGTTGCCAGTTTCTTTTTGAGAGATAGAACAGGCTCCAGAGAAAGAGTAATGGATATCATTTGACCTTTATGAAAACCTGGTGCTATTTGTGTTGTTGCTGAAACAACATTTAAAAATATCTTGGTAAAGTGAAGATATATTACATAGCACACAAAACAGACTTCTTCCACCTTAGAAATATTGCTAAGTTAAGAAACATGTTATCTATATCTGATGCAGAGAAGCTCGTCCATGCGTTTATGACCTCCAGAATAGACTATTGTAATGCATTACTAGGTGGATGTCCTGCATCATTAATAAACAAGCTTTAGTTAGTTCAGAATGCGGCAGCCAGAGTTCTCATAGAGTTAAAGAAGTTATGACCATATAACCCCAATCTCAACGTCCCTACACTGGCTACCTGGTAAGTTTCGAATCGACTACAAACTACTGCTTTTTACTTATAAAGCACTAAATGGTTTGGCACCCATGTATCTCTCCAGACACACTCTCCCAGTTTAAGTGGAAATTTAAGACGTATCTTTTTACAAAGCCTACACATAACATACGTCACATATCATAAACTTGTGCTCCAGAACATCTGATCACATGCACATTATCATCTTGTGCTGTTAATATAATGAATAGCAGCTACGCTAATTTCTCTCCACTGCTTCTCTTTCTCTCCCCATCCCAAAGTATCCTAAGGTTTGTCCAGCTCCAGTCACGTCCCACCTCATTAAGATCGTGGACCTTTAAAGAACTAGATGCCGACTCCACAAACATCCCGAACCATCCAGAGACATACCAGTGCCAATTGGAATTTTGACACTGGACCTCTTTGAGTGTTTAAAGGATCTGGCATGGAGAAGCTGTTGTTGGATCTGTGATTATTGCAAATGTTAAACTATTTTATGAGTTGCTCAGTAGCCCCTAGTTTTATAACCACAACTGACTGTAAAAGTCTGTAGAAAGATCATTACTCATAACATTCCAGTGCTCATGTTAGTTCTCTCTTTACGGTGTTTTGTATTGTTTAAAGATTTATAATCACACTCTTGATATCACCCAAATGAGGATGGGTTCCCCTTTTGAGTCTGGTTGCTCTCAAGGTTTCTTCCTCATAGCATCTAAGGGAGTTTTTCCTTACCACAGCTACCATGGCTGCTCATCAGGGATAAATACACATCATTCACCTTAATGGTAAATTCTGTAAAGCTGCTTTGAGACAATGTCTGTTGTGAAAAGCGCGAAAGAAATAAACTTGACTTGACTTGAGTATGACAAGCCAAAGGGGTCAAAGTGCCCACTACCAATCACAGCACCACAAATCCAATTGTGGGACATCATGCTTTCTGTATTATTTAAAACATAAGTGTTAAAAGTGTCTTGAATACACTATAATACACTATATGAACAAACATGTTGTGGTTCCTGGGTTTTCCAGCCATATGTGGTTCTTCCACAAACCTTTACCACAAAGTTGGAGGTACACAACTGTACAGGACGTCCTTGGATGTGGAAGCATTAACATTTTCCCTTGATTCGAACTAAGAGATCCAAACCTGCTCCAGTATGACAATGCTTCATTGCACAAAAGCAGCTCTAGCAAGATCTGCTTTCATGGGATGCACTCGAAGACCTCCTGCTATAGAGCTCCAACCCGATTAAACATCTTTGGAATGAATGTGAACACTGACAGCACCACAGGCCTCCTCACCTCACCTACAGTATATCAGTACTAATGCACTTGTGGTTGAATAAATCTCCAAAAGCACACTTTATTATCTAGAGGAACATCGATTCAGAAGAATGGAGGTTATTATAACAGCAAATGTGTTATGATATAGATTGCATAAATCAATTAAATTTTTAAGAGCACTTGATATTAATTTTACCTTTCATACTCTGTTATAGTATTCAGGGTTAAAGGGAAAAGAAGAGAGTAGAGAGAAACTGGCTCTTGAGTTCATATTTCAGATATGAAATACCGAAGAAAACGCCAATAAGATCATTATATTATATACACTTAATGGTGTCCACAAACTTTTACCAATATAGTGTAGGTTTATGCTTTGTGATTTCACAGCAAAATGACAAACTGTTTTTCTTGTCTGCTTAAGGAAAAAGTGCCTGTAACATGCTAAAACAAAAAATTTATAATAGAAAACTGAATTGTTTTGTGAATATTTTCCAAATATGCAATAAATTGCACTGAGTGAACGAAGCTAAAATGAAATGTACCTGTGTACATTCTAGGGATGTTAATCTCCATAATAATAATAATTATAATCTCCATTTCGATGCATAGCCAGTGATGGGATATATTAAAGATACATATGAAGAAGCTACCGATGCGATCCGACCTGATTTCCATTCGATTCAAAACAATGCGATTCAATCCAATACGCAAAAATATGATTCTATGCAATTTAATATGGTAAAGATAGGTTACTTTTAATTCTTAGGTTCTTTCCTAAACAGGCCTTTGTAGCACAAAAAGAAAAAAAATGAAATAAAACCAGACGTTCTTTCCCTGTTCTGTGTGCAGGAAAATGCAGCTCTGCCATGTTAATCTGTATTAAAATCACAATATCATCCGCAAGCATCATAGTCCAGGGAGACTCCTGTCTGACCTCGTCCATCAACCTGTCCATCACCATTGCAAACAGGAAAGGGCTCAGAGCCATTCCTTGATGCAATCCAACCTTCACCTTGAACCAGTCTGTCATTCCTACTGCCCACATCACTGCTGTCACACTGTCCTCATACATGTCCTGCACCACCCTCACATACTTCTCTGACACACCTGACTTCCTCATACAATACCATTTAAATCGATGCATCACATTGTTATATTTTAAGCGATTCTGTGAATGTTACCGTCCCGAATACATCCTGTATCTGTACCTATGAAAACATGTACTCAGTGAATGAATTTGGCTCTGTGTTTAATAAAACATCTAATTATGGAGACGTTATCAGGTCAGCTATCCCATTTCTTCCCTGTAAGTCTTGCCTTTTCATGCTTAATGACCCCAATCAGAACCCCCCCGCCTTCTGCTGCTGAAATCGAGGTTACTGGAAGCCGTGAAACAGACCCAGTTCTTCTTTTGTTTTTCATGCCTGTTAAGCACAAAAAAAAGTCTCCCTGGGCCATTTTACTGTAAATGTGAACCTCAGCCTATCTTCTGAAGCGTTTTCCCTGCAGGCTTTTATAAACCCCATCCCCCAAACTGATAAACAAAAGTCATCCAGTGTGTACATTCGGTGTGACATTGCTGTTACAGCAGAAGAAGTATTTCTCCTTGCTGTGATAGCCTTGTTACTTGCTGGAGGAGATCTTTTTAGAGGAAATATATAAGGTTGCATGCCCCTGTTGAGGTTTATCCAGATGTAGAATGCATGCCAGTATTACAATGGCGTTTAAAAGGGGAGAGAAAATACTGTATGGACGGATGACTGTGGAAGTGTAATGTGGGTCTGAGAGTTTTGGAGTCACGTTAAGCATTTAGAAGGGCTTCGATTCTTCATGGGATAAATTTTGGAGAATATTTGAAGATTCCTTCTAAATCATTGTTAGTATTAAAGTCCTAAAAGGCCATGAATTATAATTTTTTTTTCTTTCTTGTTTTCTTGTGATCTCCACATGATATTTCTTGGCATAACAAGAATTGTTATCACAATTTCATTTTCTCATCATCTTGATGTAACAAAACTTGTTTTCTGATGATCTCGACTTAACAAAAGTTATTTTCTCGTTGTCACGACTTCATTTTCTTGTAGTCTCGACACAACAAAAGTTGTTTCTTATGATCTCCATGATCTCATGATTTCCTTGTGATTGTGACGATTTTCTCTCAATGTAACCAACACTGTTTTTTCGTAATCAGTAATTTTTTTTTATAAAAACTTTTGTTTATAAATTTTTCTTTCTTGGTTTTTTTTTGGATCATGACTTTTTTCTAGTGATCTTAACATTGCAAGAGTTGTTTTTACTGATCATGACAACATTTTCTAGACATAACAAACGTTATATAGAAGTTTTCTCATAAACTCAACATAACAAAAGTTGTTTTCTTGTTATCACGACATTATTTTCTCTTGATCTTGACTTTAACATTGTTTCTTCGTGATCAGTACATGAAGTTTCTGTGTATTCGGCATAAGAGCAGATTCTAGAGGCAGCTTCATTAGTAACTAGTAACTTTGATAGAGATTTCAAAAGCCAATGGTTTACACCAGAAACATTCACGAGGCACGACATTTTTTGGATACAATTACGTCATGAGAAAACGGATTTTTAGGTTGAGATCACGAGAAAAAAAATCTGCTATGTGGAATTGAATGCACAGAAAAGCAAAACATGGCATACTTCGCTTACTTCAGTCTAATCCAAAAGGATGTCAGTGTGCATGTTAAATGAACGAATCCATTTGAAAAACACTTAACCGAGAACCTGTAAAACTTAAACATGATTAAAAGACACGCTCCAGAGGAAGGACAAACAGGACGACAGCTGTGTTGATCCCAGGAGGAAGTCAGAGTGGCTTTTTCAGACTTATTTTTTTATATGAAATATTCAAATTCTAATTAAGAAAGCACTCGAAACGAAAAAAAGGTCCATTTAAATTCGTCTGGAATTTAGAAGTGTGTATTTTATATATATATATATATACTGTATATAATGTCTAAGGCAGAAGCAAGGAACTAAATTGAACATTAGAGTTTTTTCCGAACACCATTTCAGACTAAAGGGTGCACATAGTCTTCCCGTGACTCAAGAGGGAATGAATGAATGAATAAATAAATTAAATAATAAATGTATTTATTCACTCTTTATTTCGAAGACTATGTGCATGTTTTTCACACCATAACTGAGTGGAAATTAAAAGAAGATGAAGAAATAAGAAAAAGAAGAAGAAGATGAAGAAGAAGAAGAAGAAGAGGATGAATAATAATAGTACTACTACTACTACTACGAATAATACGAATACTGTAATAATAATAATAATAATAATAAAAGGAGGAAATGGATAAAGAAGGAGAAACAATGCAAAGTAGAAATTAGAAGAAGAATAAAAAAGAAGGGGATGAAAAAGAAGAAGAAGAAAAAAAGGAGAATAAAACTTGAAAAAGGAAGAAGAGGATAAAGAATAATAGTAGGAAAAAAAATAATACGAAGAAAAAAAAAAAAAAAGCGAAGGATTAAAAAATAAGAAAATAATAGCATAATATTCTTTTGTTGATCAAGTGAGAAATTAGAAAAATGTAATAAGATGATTTAAA
The DNA here is from genome assembly GCA_039877035.1 of Silurus lanzhouensis. NCBI lineage: Eukaryota > Metazoa > Chordata > Actinopteri > Siluriformes > Siluridae > Silurus > Silurus lanzhouensis. The sequence continues at coordinate 245,323 of JBCEWE010000507.1, read as the reverse complement.
TATAGGCCTTGAAATTGTAAAATGAAATGAACATAGAAGATACTGTATAAAGTATACGATAGATAGATAGATAGATAGATAGATAGATAGATAGATAGATAGATAGATAGATAGATAGCACTATTGAGATATTTTATTTGATTTATTTAACAAATTTCTGCATAAACTTGAACTTATTTAAATATTCTTTTCTACAAACCATTTTAATGGTATAATTACTTGCTATATTTAGAGTCTAGATGCAGAGTAAAACAGTGTAAATGACCTTTGAAGGAATCTGTTTATTAATTCGTATAGCACAAAAAAAAAACATACTGCTAACTGCATCACTTTGGATCGTCATAGTTTTATTTCAAACCGAATTTAATAGCTGTTTTATATTTAATTATAATTGTAATTAAAAAGTCTAATTTTTCAGACTTACGTTTTGTTAGAGTTAAGATGGTTCTCACACTGGTTCACACACATTCCTATGTCATCTGTTCAGTGTCTATAGGGTCTTTAGGATGTGAGTATGTAAGGTATACAGGAAGTCTTTTTCTGGGCTTACACATCTCCGGTTATTATGTCTTCTAACCCAATCAGGAACAGTTTTAGCGCAAGTTTTTTTAATGTGTATATATACTTGTCTGTTATCTGCATTAAACTGAAGAAGAAAATTTGCGCCATGCTGTGTGCTGTTTGATTCTTCCCTGATCAGAAAAGGCACCTTGGAAAACCTTTCCAAGTATTACGTTTTGTTTGGGTATGATGAAAATCTAACCCATTAAAAAAAAGAAGAGTAATAGAAATACATAAAAGGATACAGAGGAAGTGAGAGTAGAGGAATGGAGAGAATCAGGGAAAGTGAGGAAGACATGGTGGTGAAGTGGGATTAGCAGTGGATGAGAGAGCTGTGTGCTGAAACGAACGCTGCTCACTCGGCATGCTAATGAGGGCTTGTTTTGAAAGTGTCGCTTGTGTACAACCAGCTGCTGAATTGAGCCATGCAGCACAGGAAACACGCCACATCCGGTCCACATGTTACAGACTGGTACAGTGCTAGTGGAATCCACACCGAGCAAATCACGAAAGAGTTTCATCATTTTGAATGTTTTATCATAAAAACTTTTCCTGAACTCCACCTCAATTTCTAGGGGCCTGTGCGGGTTTTTACACTGAAACTCAGCTCGTTTCTAAAATCACTTGACCCGATCTGACCCGAGATAAAATTGGTTTCTCACAAAAAAATTACATTTTGCTATATCTTGTATTTCAGGACTGGTATACAAGTCAGTAATAGAATTACCACCCATATGTGTTTTTCCCCAAACTCTTCCTATAAAGTTAAAGGCACACATTTGTGTAGGACGTCTTTGGACACGGTAGCATGAAGTTCTCCTTTCACTTGAACTAGGAGACCCAAACGTGTTCCAGCATCGCAATGCCCCTGTGCACAAAGCAAACTCCATTTAGATATGCTTTACATTTACATTCACTGCATTTGGCAATAATCCAGAGCAATATATTCAACTTCAAAATCAAAATTCTAATTTTATGTCATATACATATTCATACAGAGTACAACATGTAGTGAAATCTACTTACAAATGTCCAACATGTAAATAGAAATAGAATATCAAAATAAATAAATAATTATATATATATATATAAATTACACAGAAAGGTATTGATGTCAGTTCAGATTTACATTAAATTTACATTTATGCAAGACGCCCTTATCCAGAGTGACTTACAACTGAACTGGAGCTTTGTTAAGGGCCTTGCTCAAGGACCCTGCAGTGGCAGTAGGATTTGAACTTGTGACCTTCTGATCCAAAGTCCAATGCCTTAAACACTGAGCTACAACCTCTCTTAAAGTGTCCCACTGTGATTGTCACTAAAGTGTCCATGTGCCAATCCAGTGTGCCAAGTCCAGTTGTGCAATTTGTGCAAATTAATTGTGCTACGAAGTAAAGGTGTGATAAAGAGAAGTTCAGATACTATTTGCTAGGTGTTTCCTGGTTTAGACTCAGAATAAAAGCTCAGAAGAAGCTCCTCCTCATTCACTCTGTTTTTGCCGTCAAGAAAAGTGTCCATTGTTGGAAAGGCTGGGGTCCTTCACTATTTTGTTGTCCCTGTAGATGTCCTGCAGATCAGAGAGCTCGGTACAGATGATATGCTCAAGATTTGGCGAAAGCGGCCAGATCTGTGGCGCATTAGTCTCAAATCAATTTGATAGCAACTCATGACCTTCTGATCCAATGTTAAAAAAAAAGTGTGAAAAAGTGTTTTATACTTGTCACATGCACTTCAAAGCAAAGTGAAATTCTTTCTTCACATACCCCAGCAATGTTAGGAGCTGGGATCAGAGTGCAAGGTCAGCCATGTTACAGCACACCTGGAGCATTGAGGGTTAAGGGCCTTGCCCAGGGGCCCCAAAAGTGGGAGCTTCGCAATAGCTACAAATGTATTTGCCTTGAAATGTACTTAAGTATCCAAAGAACTATGATTTATCATGGCTACAATGTCCTATATATTAGAAGTGTGTATATAAATATACTGTATATATAGTTCATTAGAGACAAAAAAATAAAAAAATAAACATTGTTTTGTTTGTTCGTCTCTGATGTGGTCATAAAGACAGAATAGAAATTGTTAAATATCAAAGGCAAATCTTGTTTTTTACTCAAGTCTAGGTCGTATGTTCTTGGCTGAGAATAAAAAAAAAAACTGAATCAACATCTTTCTGAAGCAATGAAATAATTTTTTGAGCATGTTTTCAGCCCCTACACCCCCTTCATACTTGCAGATTCCTCTTTGGGAATAACGTTTGCCATATGGTTCGTGCATAATCCTAACCTGGAAGTAGAAATGAATTTCATCAGTGGTCTTTACTGAGGACAAAATGTCCTCTATGCAACTGTTTGCACAAATGCTAAATGATTGGATGCTAACAAATGCTAACTGGATTTAGACCACATATTCAGAGACGACATCCTAATAGGGCATTCTGCAGAGCATGGTGGGCAGGGCCGTTTCTAGCCTTTTTGGCACTCTAGGCAAGATTCCTATTGTCTCCCACCGATGGCTCTGCCCTCCCACCACAATTCTCCACCCCCACACCATACAAATCATTCATAACCTTCCAAATAAAAATCTAAACACATTTAATAATCATTGCTGGCTGAATTCAAGTATGTAAACATATACTGTATATTAAACTTTAGCAGTAAATCATATTAATTGGCAGGTTTCAAGGATTCAAGGTTTTGAATTTGAACATTGGAAAAAGAGAACATGTCGAACTCCTATTTAGTTTTTTCCGCCCTCTGTCTTAAGCCCATCATCTGTTTGTTACATAATTACATTCAGCTGTTTCATCTTAGTTCTTTTATTACATTCTCCAAATTTACACTCGTTACATCTCCGATTATTTATCAACTCCTATCAACGTTCTTGAAGTCCAACAGTCTAATTGGTCTGAATGTGCCTTTATTCACACATTGCAAATACTTAATTTTCACTGCTTTTAATGAATAATAAAGGATTCAAAAGAATAGGAAACATTTTCATACCGCGTTACACGAAACACCAAAGTATCCCTGTTTTATTTAATTGGATTTAAACTCTGAGCTACAAGCTCTTACCAGCTACAAATCATAATGAGCAACTGTTTAAATGGAGAGATGTTATAATTCTCTCACATTTACAGTGTAATTAAACCTGCAGAAATGTATCATAGCAGTTTTATATAAACAGGTTTAAAAATGGCATGAATACACGACTGTATATTGTCACTAACATTCATATTATATTATATTACATATCATTTAATTATTCATTTTCATTTACATTTGCGGTATTTAGCAGACGCCCTTGTCCAGGGTGATGTACAAAAGTGCTTCGAGTTTCTTTCAATGAAAATCCTCCTGAGGGAGGAAAAGAAAAAATGAGTTGAGTGTCATCAGCAAAGCAGTGGTAAGAAAACACGTTTTATGACCATATAACTTCACCAATAGAGTGGGTATAGAGGAAGAAAAGGAGTGGACCAAGTACTGAGCCTTGTAGTACACCAGTGGAGAGTCTGTGTGAGTCTGATGTGAACCCCCTCCATGTCACCTGGTATAAGTGACCTTCCAGGTAGGAAGCAAACCATTCCGATGCTGCTCTATGGATACAGAGGCTCCTCAGGGTAGAAAAGATAGTCTTGTGGTTGACTGTGTATAATGCTGCTGAAATGTCAAGAAGGATGAGTACAGGTGACAGCTTGGCTGATTGAGCAGCATGTAGTTTCTTAGAGACAGCCTCTGTGGAATGTGTAGCTTTAAAGCCAGACTAGTTTGGATCATGGAGGTTGTTCTGTGTGAGGTAGACAGACAGTTGGTTAAAAACTAGCTTGAAGGTAGTTGGCACATGGTCAGATATTAAGGACCTGTAGATGATCATGGAAATGAACAGCAGGAGGACTTCTGAGATGGTCTGGAGCTTAGTTGAAGGGATTGGATCCAAAGGGCAGGTGGTGGGATTGCAAGATTGGATGACTTGCAGTATCTCATCTTCTGCTATGGTTGAGAAGCTTTAAAAATGAAGAAGTAGTGGATTCCTGGCTGTGTTGTGTAGTCAATGTTGGGAAGGAAGTGAAGGTCTGGCAGGATTCTTAATCTTCTTATCACAGAAGGAGGCAAAGTCTTCAGCAGTCAGGGAGGATGGAGCAGGTGGAGCAGGGGAGTTAAAGATGCAGAAGATGTTGTGGAGCTTACCAGGATCTTGTGCAGAAGCCTCGAGCTTTTCCCTGTAGAAGGCAGTCTTAGCAGAAGTCACATCCAAAGAAAATTTGGTCAGGAGTGCACGGTAAGATGCGAGGTCGGCGCCAAGTTGTGATTTTTTTCCATTTTATTATTTTAATTAAATATATGACAAAAATGTAACTCTTAATTTATGCATAGAAAACAAACGTAATAAAACAAGTGCAGAAAATTGCCAGAGGCAGGAAAAAAAAATCATATATATATATAAATAATGTTACGGTTTGGCACTTGCCTTTGAACCGTTTCTATTTTCAAAACAATGTTAAATAAAATGCCTGCTTGGTTAAATCATATATCAAATAGTATTAAAATTACAAATAATATTAAAATAAAATAAATACTAATAAATTAATCTGAATAAATCAAATTCATGCAATACACTTTTTATTGTATTGATTAAATTGAGTAATCAATTAAATTTGTGCAAATTAAATTAAATTAAATAAATTGAAGCATTTTATTAAATAGTTTAAATTTTTTAGACCCGACCCAGCCATTAGGATTGCACAAGCCAAAACACTCTTAAAATCACAGGCTTGGATAAATGGGAAAGGTTGTGTTGGGAAGGGCATCCAGCGTAAAACATGTGCCATATCGAATATGCAGATCATGAAAGAGAAATTCATGCCGGATCGGTCGAGGCTCAGGTTAACAACGTAAACCCGTATCGTCAGCCTACACAGTACCGGTGGAAATTAGGCTACTGTTGGCTGAAGGAGGAGAAGAAGAGGAGGAAGACCTCTACAGAGATGGCAGGGAAAGGAGAATTATAGGAGAGTGGAGGTTCGGGTTGGTACTTTAAATGTTAGTATTATGACTAGTAAAGGGGGAGAGGTAGCTGATATGATGGAGAGAAGAAAGGTATATATGCTGTGTGTTCAGGAGACCAAGTGGAAAGGGAGTAAGGCCAGGAACATTAGAGGTGGGTTTAAACTGTTCTATCATGGTGTGGATGGACAGAGAAATGGTGTAGGGGTGATTCTGAAGGAAGAGTACAGTAAGAATGTAGTGGAGGTGAAGAGAGTTTCTAGTAGGGTGATAAACGTGAAGCTGGAAGTTGAAGGGATGATGATAAATGTCATCAGTGCCTATGCTCGACAAGTGGTTTGTGAGCTGGAGGAGAAGGAAAGATTCTGGAGTGAATTCAATGAAGTGGTAGATGGTAGATTTTATTACTAGAGACTCAAAGCACTTTTGTACGTCGCTCTGGATAAGGGCGTCTGCTAAATGCCACAAATGTAAATGTAAAATGTAAATGTAGATGGTGTACCTAGGAAAGAACGATTGGTGACTGGAGCAGACTTAAATGGGCACGTAGGTGAAGGGAACAGAGGTGATGAGGAGGTGATGGGTAGGTATGGTTTTTAGGAGAGGAATGTATACAAGGGCAGATGGTGGTAGATTTTGCTAAAAGGATGGAAATGGCAGTGGTTAATACGTATTTTAAGAAGAATGATAATCATTGGGTGACCTATAAGAGTGGAGGAAGGTGCACACAGGTGGACTATGTTCTATGCAGGAGATGCAACGGGGATGCAACCTGAAGGAGATTGGAGACTGTAAGGTGTTGGCAGGGGACAGTGTAGCTAGACAGCATCAGATGGTGGTCTGTAGGATGGTTTTGGAGGCGAAGAAAAAGAGGAGGAGAGTGAGGACTGAGAGAAGAATAAGATGGTGGAAACTGAAGGAGGAAGACTGTAGTGATGAGGGTTAGGGATGAGGTCAGACAGGGGCTCGGTGGTGGTGAAGAGGTGTTGGATGATTGGGCAACTACTGCAGGAGTAATGAGGGTTGATGTGTATAGGATTAGTAAGGAGAAAGTGAGAGCAGCAATTAGGAGGATGAAGAGTGGAAAGTCAGTTGAACCAGATGACATACTGGTAGAAGCATGGAGATGTTTAGGATAGATGGCAGTGGAGTTTTTAACCAGATTGTTTAACAAGATTCTGGAAGGTGAGAAGGTGTGCTGGTACCTTTAAGCACAAGGGGGATGTACAGACCTGCAGTAACTACACGGGAATTAAGTTGATCAGTCACACCATGAAGTTATGGAAAAGAGTAGTGGAAGCCAGGCTGAGAGAAGAAGTGACAATCTGTGAGCAACAGTATGGTTTCATGCACCACAGGAAGAGCACCACAGACGCATTATTCGCTTTGAGAATGTTGATGGAGAAGTATAGAGAAGGACAGAAGGAATTGCATTGTGTGTTTGTGGATTTAGAGAAAGCGTACGTTAGAGTCAAGTCAAGTCAAGTCAAGTTTATTTGTATAGCGCTTTTCACAACAGACATTGTCTCAAAGCAGCTTTACACAAATCAACAGTGATGGTGAATGGTGTGAATTTGTCCCTGATGAGCAAGCCATGGCGACTGTGGCAAGGAAAAACTCCCTTAGATGTTATGAGGAAGAAACCTTGAGAGGAACCAGACTCAAAAGGGGAACCCATCCTCATTTGGGTGACATCAAGAGTTTGATCATAAATCTTCCAACAATACAGAACACTGGAGAGTGAGAACTAACATGATTACTGGAGTATAAGATAAGTAATGTTTTTTCTGCAGTCTTATACAGTCTATATGGATAGTAGCTCCTAGTTTTATGAGCTCAGCATTTGTGATCAAGAGTGCCAAGAGAGGAGTTGTGGTATTGTATGAGGAAGTCTGGTGTGTCAGAGAAGTATGTGAGGGTGGTGCAGGACATGTATGATGATAGTTTGACAGCAGTAAAGTGTGCAGTAGGAACAACAGACTGGTTCAGGGTGAGGGTTGGACTACATCAAGGATCGGCCCTGAGCCCTTTCCCTGTTTGCAGAGGTGATGGACAGGTTGACTGACGAGGTCAGACAGGAGTCTTCCTGGACTATGATGTTTGCAGATGATATTGTGATTTGTGGTGAGAGTAGTGAGCAGGTTGAGAAGAGCCTGGAGAGGTGGAAATATGCGATGGAGAGAAGGGGAATGAAAGTCAGTAGGAGTAAGACAGAGTACAAGTGTGTGAATGAGAGGGAGGGCAGTGGAGTGGGGCGGTTACAGGGAGAAGAGGTGGAAGAGTTCAGGTATCTGGGGTCAACAGTGCAAAGTAATGAAGAGTGTGTTAGAGAAGTGAAGAAAAGAGTGCAGGCAGGGTGGAGTGGGTGGAGAAGAGTGACAGGAGTGATTTGTGATAGAAGAGTATCTGCAAGAATGAAATGGAAAGATTATAGGACTGTGGTGAAACCTGCGATGATGTGTGGATTAGAGACAGTGGCATTGAGTAAAAGACAGGAGGTGGAGCTGGAGGTAGCAGAGCTGAAGATGTTGAGGTTTTCGTTGGGAGTGACGAGGATGGACAGGATTAGAAATGAGTTTATTAGAGGGACAGCGCATGTAGGATGTTTTGGTGACAAGGTGAGGGAAGCGAGATTGAGATGGTTTGGACATTTGCAGAGGAGGGACATGGGTTATATTGATAGAAGAATGCTGAGGATGGAGCCACCAGGAAGGAGGAAAAGAGGAAGGCCAAGGAGGAGGTTTATGGATGTGGTGAAGGAAGACATGCAGGTAGTTGGTGTGAAAGAGGCAGATGTAGAGGACAGGGTGGTGTGGAGACGGATGATCTGCTGTGGCGACCCCTAATGGGAGCTGCTCCCATTAGGCTGCTCCCATTAGTGTATCATATAGCATATAATATTATGTATATTATTAGAGCCTGGTGTATACTGTAGGTTACCACATGGTCCTATATGACATAAAGCATAAGATGTGCCATATAATACTATGTGATGTAGACCTAGTATGTGGTGAATCACCTGATATATATGATGTAAGATTAGTGTATGATGTACAATATGATACTATATGACATTAAGCTAGTATGAGGTGTACCACATGAGTGGTCATTAAAATAAAGACAAAATCAAATGAATTAAATGCAGACAAATTCACAAGCCTGGATCATTAAATAAAGTGGAAAGGTGGTAGCGTAGTGGTTAGGGCATTGGATCAAAAGGTCAGTTTAAATCACCAATCTCCCTCTTCTGGGCCCCTGAGCAAGGCCCTTAACCACTCTGCTACTCAGTTGTATGAATGATCCTAATGTAAGTCGCTCTGGAATGCTGTAAATGTAAATTAAGGCATGTACGAGCTCCTTGTGCTTACACACGTCAGTTTAGACACAGCACCTTAAACATTCAAGTGTGGAGCCATCACATGACGGCAACCGGCATACACAGCACTAAATAAAATCTTCCATGACGACTGTGATTAATTAATACTAAATAGTTTACATAAACCATCTACTCAAGCGTCAACCACAACCAGTGTACCTTTTCTCTATTTTGATCTTTTAAACAAATATAAACTGGAAGTTAAATGTCAGAAGGAGGGAGTGTGGCAGGAGAAGATGTTAATTAAGTAGAACACAAGCTTACTTTTATCCTTATTCAAACCCTCGCTTTAATCCAGCTTGAGTCTGGAGAAGAGCCAAAGGTCTACTTTTATTTTCATCGGGGGAAAAAAAGGGGGGAAAAGAAACACAGTCAGCACTCTGGTGATTCTGCAGTGGTGATGAGCTGAACACACATCAAGCCAGCATTGTGACTGTATTGACCTGAGCGTGTGTGTGTGTGTGTAAGGGAGAAGGAGTAATGGAGTAATAGTGTAAAAGACAACATGAGATGTTTGGACAGATAATCTTTCTTCACACCTCTGGACTTTTGCACCTCTGCCCTCTATTAGGGTCACGACTGTATTTACAGGCAGAGCAAACACCTCTAAAAACTGAAAGAACACACACACACACACACACACACACACACACACACACACACACACACACACACACACACAAACCATAGTGTGTGAAAAGAAAGCAAATTGTGCTCTCTTTGTACTCTTTTTCCATTTAAACCTACTTTTGTAGATCAGATCAAATACACTAATGATGATCGTAGGTTCATTTTTTTACCCTGAAAAAAAAAAGCTGTTATTATTAAAACGACATAAAGGATTAATCTGTAACTATTACAATAGCGAGGTTTTTAAATGTACGAGGAGCAAAGGGAGCATCACTTTATGTAGCTAATGCGTTTTCTATTACATTTAAATGGCTCTCAGATTCGGAGCGGCTAAACATAAAGCCATCACGGGCCATGGAAATCAATCAGGGGGGGGCATTTGGAACAGAACGATAATCCCCGAGCATTTACTCGGACAATTACCCCGTACCCGTCAGTGTCTTCAGACAAGACAATGAAGCCATTAAACACCTCGATCTGTTCGACTGGAATACAAAAATTACTGAGTAGGTTAAAAATATGAGTAGGTAAAAAGATGTTTTAGGACCAGTGCAAAATTTGAGTTCCTCTATAGGTGAAGCATTTACAGTTACATTTACGCCATCTGTCCCTTATCTAGAGCGACCGAATGTTCAGGAACGTTAGGAATAACATATTAAACTTAAACATATTAAACACTACCTTCTTAAAGGGGCTGCTCCGGCCGCTAACACATAATACATTACCGCTAAATTCAAACCCCGCTAATTATTATTTTTGGAAAATACCAGTTTTTATGGTCGTATCATTTCATTTTGTTGTATTTTTTCCGCCACACCTTAAAGGTCGTTCCATGAAAATATTGTCTGGCAATAAACCGGTCCAAAAGTGGCAGCTTGGCAATACTGGAGCTTGAACCCCCTGACCTTCTGATCAGTAACTCAGTGCCTTAACCACTGAAGCACCACTCCCCCATGTTGTGTTGAGGTAGACATGTAAGAGGACAGGAACAATTTGAGCACAGCGCATAAGAAATGCCTCGAAATGTATTTCCATTCATGTAAATACAAATGTATTTATTCAATCTCAAGCCTTGCTTATGAAATCAGCACAAATCTTGTTATGTAAATAAAGTTTATCCAGCAAAGCCAGCCTAATAATCACACGAGTACCATCAGTCACAGTCTAAACACTGCTGAATGTCATTTGATCATGTTCTTAATGCCACAGCCAAACACATAAAGCTAATGGATTCAGTTTGGATAAAATATGAGCTGTTAAACTATCCCCAATGCACAGGAGAGGATAAAGAGCACAGCTGTAATGTTCAAATAAGAAAGAAAGAAAGAAAGAAAGAAAGAAAGAAAGAAAGAAAGAAAACTGAAATTAAACCAAAATAACAAGTCGTTTTAACTGGATTATGTTCAACTAAGGAATCACAAATTGCATTATGTTAAAAAGATTTTTATTATATTTTTTTCCAATTTATCATTTTTGCATAAGGAGAAAAAGGTTGGAGAAACAGAATTGGGATCGGTTCAGAGATGAGAAAAGTAGGCAGGAGTACAAGGAGATGTGGCAGTAGGTAAAGAGGGATGTGGCGAAAGCCAAGGAAAAGGCATACTAGGAGCTGTAGAAGAAGTTGAACACTTAGGGAGGAGAAAAGGATTTGTACCGATTGGCCAGGCAGAGGAACCGAGCTGGGAAGGATGTGCTGCAAGTTAGAGCAATAAAGGATGTGTTGACTAGTGAGGAGAGTGTGTTGAGAAGATGGAGGGAGTATTTTGAGCAGCTGATAAATGAGAAAAATGAGAGAGAGAGAGAAGGTTGGATGGTGTGAAGATGGTCAAGCAGGAAGTGGATAGGATTAGTGAGGATGAAGTGAGTGCAGCGATCAAGAGGATGAAGTGTGGAAAGTCGGTAGGACCAGATGACATGGAGGTGATGCAGAGAAGGCAGTGGAGTTTTTGACCAGATTGTTTAACAAGATTTTGAAAGGTGAGAAGATGCCTGAGGAATGAAGAAGAGATATGCAGACCTGCAGTAACTACAGGGGAATTAAGTTTATCAGTGTGTGAATGAAAGGGAGGGGAGTGGTGCAGTGCAGTTGCAGGGAGAAGAGGTGGAGAAGGTGGAGGAGTTCAGAGACCTGTGGTCAACAGTGCAAAGTAATAGAGAGTGTGTTAGAAAAGTGAAGAAAAGAGTGCAGGCAGGGTGGAGTGGGTGGAGAAGAGTGATAGCAGAAGTGATTTGTGATAGAAGAGTATCTGTGAGAGTGAAAGGGAAAGTTTATAGGACTGTGGTGAGACCTGAGATGTTGTATGGATTAGAGACAGTGACATTGAGTAAAAGACAGGAGGTGGAGCTGGAGGTAGCAGAGCTGAAGATGTTGAGGTTTTCGTTCTGAGTGACGACGATGGACAAGATTCGAAATGAGTTTATTAAAGAGGCAGCGCATGTAGGACGTTTTGGAGACAAGGTGAGGGAGGCGAGATTGAGATGGTTTGGGCATGTGCAGAGGAGAGACATGGGGTATATCAGTAGGAGAAAGCTGAGGATGGAGCCACGAGGAAGGAGGAAAAGAGGAAGACCAGGAAGGGGGTTAATGGATGTGGTGAGGGAAGACATGCAGGTAGATGTGTTGAAAGAGGCAGATGTAGAGGACAGAGGGGTATGGAGACGGATGATCTGCTGTTTTAATTTAACAAATACCCAATACTTTGTATATAAATATCACATATATAAATATATATATATATTTAGTTTAGTTCTGTGTTTGTTTCCTACACTTGATATTTAATAAAGTTTATGCACTTGCATATTAAATGCAAATTAAACAAATACATTATGTTGTTGATTTTCTCTAAATCTGGGACTTTCTACTACAAGATAAAAAAGGGAGATAAAAATAATAGCAGTTCTGGGAGTTTTGTAGTTTTCCAGATCTATCTATTTCTATACATTTTTAAAGAAGGGTTTACCGAGGCTGCCACACATATGGAAATGCTATGCTCCTACATCTACACCGGCGATGTGATCTCTCTTTTATCACACAAGAACCCAATCTGTTATGTTTAAATATGCCAGTCATGTACTACTGCAGCCAACGACTGAAGCTTTCATAGAACACCAGCAGCACATTGTGTTGGAGTTCCATTGCTCTCATCCTTATTCAGACTCCCCATCGATCCAGGGTTTGGAAGGAAGCCAGGCCAATCCTGGCATCCCCAAGCGCTGCACTGTTTAGCTGATTCAACAACTGTGCTGCAGATCGAGTGTGTTGGAGCAGGGAAAATTTGACCATTTGCAATAATTGAATGTGTTCCCACCAATCTTACTAATAGTCTTTTTTTTTCAAATAACCTGGGTTTTTTTTTTGTTAAAATGCTTCTCACAAATATATAAAAAAAAAATAGTTTGGCAGCATTTTCTGACATCCAAATCAGCTCTGTTGTTAATGACAGTTTTGTCTATTGTTGAACAATCTATGGATGTGTGTCTTTACTTTGGGTACTGCAACTGTCTATTTATTACAGTTATACAGATACTGTCCCTTTTTATTAAATGTACAGTATAATCTTGCTCACTTGCACCAAGATTGTATTACACCAGTGCTTTCATTGCTTCATTGAGTTGTTCTATCGCCTCTGCCTAATTCCCAATTTTTCTGATCTCTGCTGATTTATTAATTCATTGGTTTATTCATTTTCTAGAACATCAGCTCTGTCACCAGTAGAGGCCATAATACAAGTGTGCTTTTTAAAGTACAAATGTCTGATACTTAGGCTGAGTTTCTTTCTTAGAAGACATTCATTTACATTTATGGCATTTGGAAATATATGAATTTAATTATTTAATTTGTACAGCTGAGGAGCTGAGAGTTAAGGGCATTGTTTAAGGGCTCAACAGTTGCAGATTTGTGGTTCTGGGATTTAAACTTATGCCCTTCTGATTAAAAGTCCAACATCTTAACCATTAGGATACAATTTTCTAATATTTAATTTTTATGGACGTTATGAAATAACTCTTCAGGATGTTACCATTCACGCCATTTGGAATACAAACTTATCCAGAGCAACATATAATTATCTCTTATTACAACAATTCCAACTGATCCCAACTGAGCCACCACTTTTGCGGAGGGTTTTGTTTTGTGGATGTTTTTTAACAGCTATAAACAATATAAAAAAAAAAAAAGACTACTCGATTAGAGATAAAAAACTGTCAATCAGTTGCGAAATTTCAGAGGAAAAAGACAAATAATTACATTTTAGAATGTGTCTGATCATCTCACACTTCCCGATCATTCATTATTTTCCAATGAAAGCTATTAATGGGTTTATATTTGCTGCATTGAATTTCAGTTCACTATCTATTAGGGTTGTTCATCTCCATAACTGAGGCCGATGCAATTCACATCTCAAAGCATAATCAAGCATTCGATACACTGAAGAAACATTTGAATCAGTCACCGATGCGGTGCGATACGATTCAGCCCTATTACGATCCGAATTCAGTTTGATTCAACACAATGCGCTTTAATGCGATACGATGAAAAAAATATGATCCTCTGCAATTTAATATAGTACTGAATATAGTTCGCTTTAATTTGTTTGTTTCAGACAGACAGCAAATCATCAGTTTACTTCCCTATTGATTTACGTACCTTCTGGTGTATGGACACGTGAGGAACAGTTTGGCAAGGAGAAATTGATCCAAATGACTGTATTATGGCTGCATTATCTCCAGATCATTTTAAAAAGTTGTACTACATCATATATAACCTGAAATTTCATTTCCTATATATAAATAAATCATTTTTATCGATACAAATATGTTCAAAACAATGCATCAGGATACAAATGCCATGCTGTATCCGATGCACATTTAAAAAAAAAAACATGCATCACATAGTTAACATATGCCGATGTGAATTTACGCTAACAAATTGAAATACTACTTTCATTAGTTTACGCATTTAAAATATAGCTAATATAGATTGAGAAGACCTTTGGACTAGCAAAAATTAGCAAAAAAAAAAAAGAGGTTGCTAATTCAGTGCTACTCGCTACTACTGCTAGGTGGTCAAACTGACATTTATTTACAATTCCTTTAAAAACTATAGAAACATCAAATACTCTGGCACATCTGCTTAATCTACATTACCACCAGTACCACAAGGAATTCACAGATGTGCCTCACCATTCCGCTCCATTCCACAGGTCAGAATCAGGAATAATATCTCAGCACCTGCTGCTCTCTATCAATCTGCGGTGATTGAATGCTGTTCCCATGAGTGCGAGCCAGTGCCCAGTAGACCGGAGTGTGTGTGTGTGTGTGTGTGTGTGTGTGTGTATGTGTGTTTAAAAAAAGAAGATTATTTATGAGCCCCCACATTTACATTGTAAATCTCAATTATGCTGCATTATTTGTTTTGCGCCATGTTTAGGTGGCTTTTTTTTACGAGCACCTCAAAGTGTGTAACTCATAAATTGGTAATAAATTGCCGAGCAGACCTTTTCAGTGGCGTTGACCTTTTCACGCGTTTAATGCTCATTTTATTCATTGAATTCATTGACTGTGTTTATTTTTAGAGGCTGCCCCCTACAACACAGGCTTCACAAAATAACATGACATTTTTACACACTCACATGCACACAATGAAAGAGTGAAAGAATAAAACGAGAAACGAGCGACAAAGTCACATGACATGGACAAAGACAGACAACATGTGAGAGATATAAAAAAATTGAGTTTACTTCTCACGTTTCTTATGGGTTGTAATACGTTATTGGCTATATAAGAGTTCTTGTATTTATCAACTTTCTTTCAGCTTCTCCCATTAGGGGGCGCCACAGCGGATCATCCATATTCATGATCCGCATGTTCAATTTGGCACATGTTTTTACGCTCGATGCCCTTCCTAATGCAACCCTCCCCATTTATCCGGGCTTGGGACCGGCACTAAGAGTGCACTGGCTTGTGCAACCCTAATGGCTGGGTTTGGTTGACTGACCGGAGATCGAACCCGGGCCTCAGCGGTGAGAGCGCCACATCCTAACCACTAGACCACTTGTATTTATAATCCTTGTTTATTCTTTTTTTGCTGATTTGATCAAGTGTGAATAGCAGCGAATAAATACAAGAATCAACAAAAAATGTGGTCAAAATTAGAGATCAACCAGTGTCAGACAACTTTTTATTCATTTATTCTATTCTTTCATTTTTTTTTAAGATCGATTCCTCTCCCAGAGCTGTATTGTTTCTAATCTTTAAAACAGCACATTTATAAAGTCAAATCTTGTGATATTGTATTGAAATTAAGGAAAGCAGTAGGGGTGACCCCGATTAGTCGAACATTTGATGCTTAGATAGCAGGAGCCTGATTCAACTACCAATCTCGCAGTCGAATCTTCGCAGAGGTGTTATGAAACGAGGACTATTCCATTTTGGTTATATGGGGGGTGCTCAATGTCTAATTTCACACAGAACTGGTGAGTAGAATGAGTGTGGGAGTGGAATCATGTGGACTGTTCTCCGACGATCAACTATTTTGGGGGTTGAGATCATCGAAGGTCTTCCTGATCTCTCGTCATCTTCCAGCAATGTTCTTCTGCTCTTAAAGCAAGCGTGCCACTCAAAACACCTCGAGCAACTCGTTGCAGCATCGCCATATGTCAAACTTATGTCATGTTGAACGTCTCTGAGGCAAATTTGCCCAATTTTACGCAGAATTAGATGTTTGCTTTTTGTTATAAGTGGCTTTCCGTGATCAAAATACAGAATTGGTAAATAGCACCATTAGTCTCAAAACCTTTTAATGCCACCTCCTATAAACCTCCAAGACCTACTCCTTTACTTACGAGAAAACCAAGCTAACCAAATGCCTGACTAACCAAACAAGTAAGAAATCTTGAACTAAGCTTGAGAATGTGCTTGTGTTCTGAACAATAATTGAAAGGCTGTTGTATTGTATTTGTGTGCGGTGGAGTCTCAGGTGCCATCCCGAGACTCCAGCCCAGGTCTTTCCTGCACTCCAGTTATCTAAAGCCTCGTCCAGTTTCCTTTGGAAGCGGTCAGAAGGAGGTGACCTATAAAGTGGAGTCGGAAGCTCGGATCAGGAGCTCGCTTTACCGACACTCGCTTTGATATTTTGTTATTCTGTTCTGTGTTTTGTATTTAGCTGTTACTGACCTACGCCCATTCTAACTCCGAGTTTGCCCTGTCCCGCTAAGCTTACTGTAAATACTCACTTTATTATACATTTGTAAATATATTCCCATGTTTGTTGTTTTGTTCACCAGTAGTAGGGGTGTGGCTGCCATTTCTGTTGGGTGTGGGTTTCTTCAATGTTTTTGTGGAGGGAGTTAGGGAAGTGTTTTGCCTTTTTTTTTTTTCGTTTTGTTTGTAAGTAGTTTAGTGTTTGCAAAAAAGTGTTTTGGTTTATTATACTGGCCTTGGTTCATCCTAAAGTCCATCCCGGTGCTGTACATCTTACAATATACAGTAATCCCTCAGCACATAAGCTTCAGATTTCGCGGTCTCACTATAACGCAGGTTTTTACATGGAACATATCTAATTTTGTTTTGCGGATTTTTCGCTGTATGGCGGGATATTGCTTGGCTCAGCTTTTGATTGGCTGAGTAATCGTCTCTCTCCCGCGTACTGGCTTCACTACAGTACACGTTGTTACAGTACACTCTAAATCTACGTCTTGTGTGTATGTCTACAATGTTGTGTCTTTGTGAAATTTTCTCAAAAAGTTTAATTTTAAGCCCTACAAGGCCATGTTAAGATATACAGGTATTCTGTATACTGTACTGTATACATATTAGGTTGCCACTTCACAGATTTTCTGGGATAACTGTACTGTACCTCCTGTTGTTAAGGTGCCCATCACTCATATACCAAATACACTCCTATCCACATATTATCGAACCACCCCGTGCCTTTAATCACACTGTGTGCCCAGACCCTAGACTAGGATGTAACAATGAATACATAAAATTCAGAAGCCATTTTTTATAGCCATTGAACATGTTATATCAGGGGGAGATGGTAGCCTGGTGGTTAATTAGTTAAACTTTAAATCCTGGCCATACCGGGTTGCCACTCTTGAGTCCTTGAGCAAGCCACTGGTGTTTTAAAAGTGTTTAAAAAGTTGAGGTGAATGGTGTGTATTTATCCCTGATGAGCAGCCATGGTGACTGTGGCAAGGAAAAACTCCCTTAGATGTTATGAGGAAGAAACCTTAAGAGGACCCAGATTTAAAAGGGGAACCTCATCCTTATTTGGGTGACATCAAGAGTGTGATTATAGTCTTTAAACAATACAGAACACTGGAAAGTGAGAACTAACAGGAGCATTGTATATCAATGCATTCAGTCCTATTCCCTGGCCATAGCAACCCCTTTTTCTGCCGTCATTAAATGTGAAACAGGAAGTAACATGATGTGGACTGCATCATTATTGTACTGCTTTTAGGATAACAAGGGATTGGTTTTCTCAACCACTCCTGGGTGAAAAAAACTAAATGGCCTTGGATTTTCCTGGTGTGAAAATAACCAATAAATCCCATGATTGCAGCATAACAAAAAAAACACTTGTTTCATTTATTAATACAAAAACCTTCACTTTTAAAGGTGAACATACCCGAGTCTGTTGTCCTGAGGTCACAAAAACTTTCTAATGGGATTTATTTTGAGCAGAAATCATCTGTTCAATGCTGAACCACTGTTGGTGACAAAACTAAATGATAAAAAATATCAACAATTTTATAAGCCTGTGCCCTTAACAGACAATGTAAAATGTCCTTTATTGTGCTTTACCATCTGGTTGAGTCAGCAGAGATGACTATATTCATTGCTCTGAATAAGCAGGAGCTTCTGTAGCAGATTATCGATCTGTATTCCCCTTCTAATCGAGCCAAGATGCTCTACTATCAAAGTGTGAGCTAAATAAAATATCAGATGGGGAGCTGCGTGAGCACAAGGCCAGCTCATTATGCCAGATTATGTGGAAGGTGTGTGCTTGGCAGAGCTGCAGATGGCTAATTAGCTGCTATAGCCACATAGCAAATAGAACTATTTCTGCTCTCATGAAACATAGATGGAAGCCCTTCATTAATGGCATTTGAAATGTTACAAAGCATGGCTTATTTTACAGTCAAGACAGTATATTTGAAAAGGGAGTACCAGTAAATCAGCTGTGTGAAGCTCACAGTGGTGAAAATGAGAAGCTGTGAGTGGCTCGAAAGTTAGGGTAACATTTCAAAACAGAGTTTCTACTAATAAATGACATAAAAATGTAAAAAAAAAAAAACGATTTTATTGTTGTATTATTCATTTGAAGTAGTAAATAAAACATTTATGACAAGTATGTCAAAACTTTTGTTGAGTTTACACTTTTCACGATACGGACCTCGAGTCGGATGCGGAGGTAACTCAATCATTGCTCGTTGATTGATTTTCACACACGTGTACACACAGAAGTCAGAGAGTTATGAACCGACATGTGGGTTGGTCCGTAATGCGGGGATAATTCACAGAACGGAGATAGTCCACGAAATAAAGATAATCCAGGGAACGTAAAGGAGATAATACACAGAGCGGAGATTGTCCACGGAAGGGAGATAATCCACAGACTGGAAGTAATCCAAGGAGGAACCAGCGGGGAATGCGGGCGGTCGAGGATCCATGAGATCGGTAGCATGACGTCCGAGAACCAATGACCGGTGACTCTGGAATGGGCATTTAAATAGGTGAGTAGATAACGACAGGTGGGCAAGGGCACTCAGAGGAATGACCCGCCAACCGTCCAGGGTCGAAGGAGGAGGCCTGGAACGCACCGAAAAGAAACTGGGGACGGTCAGGAAGGATCCGAGGCAGAGCAACGTCCCCTGCGGAGTTCTGAGTCAGAGCGACGCCCTCTGTGAGGAACTGGAACAGATCGACGCCCACTACGGAGATCTGGAACGGAGCGATGACCTTGGCGAAGACCGGAAGGCTAAGCGACTTCCTCGGAAGACACCAGAGGCTGAGCGACGCCCTCGGCAAAGATCAGAGGCAGAGCAACATCCTCTAAGGAGATCAGGGGCTGAGCGACATCCTCGGAGGAGCTTAGAGGCTGGACGCCCCCCTGGGCGGAGATCGGATTTGGAGAGATGCCCTCGGCAAAGAACAGAGGCAGAGCGACGTTCTCGGCAGAGCTTGGGGGAGTGATGCCCACGGTGGAATCCAGAGGCCATGCAATGTCCACGGCGGAGTATAGAGGCTGGGGAACGCCCTCGGCAGTGTTCTGGAACAGAACATCACCCTTAGCGGGGATTAGAAGCTGAGTGACACCCTCGGTGCGGTTCAGAGGCCGAACGACGCCCTCGGCGGAGGACGGGAGCGGAGTGAAGTCCTCTACGGGTATCTGGAGCAGATCCTGGGGTCTGACGGGATCCACGGCCAGACTCAGGAGCACAGTGATGCTCTTGGCAGGACTTTGAGGCTTAACGACGTCCATGGCAGGTCTCTGGAGTGTTTCGGCACCTTGGAAGGAGCTCGGAAGTGTTTTGTCGTCTTTAGAGGAACCTCTAGAAGAGATGTCGCCTGGAGAGGAACTCAGAGAAGAGAAGTTGCCTAGAGAGGAACACGACCGCCGTGACCCAATATATATATATATATATATATATATATATATATATATATACACTCACACACACACACACTGTATATTTAATATTTTTTATTTTATATTTCTATATACAGTGGAACCCGGTTATGTCGAAGTCCTAGGGGTCGCCAAAAAGCATCGAGGTAACCGATGATCGAGATAAACCAAAATCAAAATGGCGGCAGTATATTAACGTGCTTGAAATTTCTTTATGTACATGATGTGCGTTAATAAATGAGAATGTGCATGCACGTGTTTTTGAAGGGTTTTTTACACAACAGCGTTGCTGCGATTTGTTTGATGAAGGCATGCTATAAAAATAATCAAATCAAATCAAATCAAATCAAATTTATTCATCACATACACATACATACAGGGTACGACATGCAGTGAAATGCTTTATACGACGGTCCGGCAAGAGGGGAATAGGGAGGGGGGAAAAAAAAGAAAAGAAAAAAAAAAAAACAGATAAATAAAGTATAAAAACTATATAAAATAGAATATAAGGTATAAGGATATATAAAAATAGGTATGTAAACAAAAGAGAGAAAAATGTATATACAGAGAAAATCTTTATGGCAGTAGACAGTGAAACAGTAAATAGTGTGTACTAAAGTGTAAACAATAGACAATTTTAGTGATGGGTTGTCCATAAAGTGTCCGTGTGCAGTGTGGTGTGGTGTAAGGGTCCATAAGTGTCAGTGTGCGGTATAGAGTGTCCATAAAGTGTCTGTGTGCAGAATGGTGTGGTATAAAATAAATAATATAAAGTGCACTTTGCTGTGCAAGTCCAGAGTTTAAAGTGACGTAGTGCGAGAGGTGAGGTATGTACAGAGAAGAAGTGTGATGATGGAGAGAGTGGACCAGCTTTTAGATCCCGGGTGTTTCCTGGTTTAAACACCGAATGGCCTGCGGGAAGAAGCTCCTCCTCATTCTCTCTGTGTTCGCTTTCAAGGAGCGGAAGCGTTTCCCTGAACGCAACAAAGAGAAGAGTCCATTGTTGGGATGGCTGAAGTCCTTCACAATCTTTCTGGCTCTGGTCCTGCACCGCGAGCTGTAGATGTCCTGCAGGTCAGGGAGCTTGGTGTGGATGGTACGTTCAGCTGAACGCACCACCCTCTGGAGGGCTCGTCTGTCCTGCATGGTGCTGTTCCCGAACCAGGAAGTGATGCTACCCGTCAGAACGCTCTCAATGGTGCAGGTGTAAAAAGTCTTAAGCACCTGAGAGGGTAGTTTAAAGTCCCTTAAGCGTCTCAGATGGTACAGACGCTGCCGGGCCTTCTTCACCAGGGTGTTAGTGTGACAGGACCAAGACAGGTCCTGTGTGATGTGAACACCCAGGTACCGGAAACTGTCCACTCTTTCCACTGGAGTCCCGCAGATGTTTAGCGGTTGGTATGACCGCTCCCGCTTTGTGCTGAAGTCCACGATCAACTCCTTAGTTTTGCTGATGTTCAGGAGAAGGTTGTTCTCCTGGCACCATCTCTCCAGGTTTTTAACCTCCTGTAGGTAGGCCGTCTCGTCGTTGTTGTTGATCAGGCCCACCACAACAGTGTCGTCAGCAAACTTGATGATGGTGGTGGAGTTGGATGTGGCCACACAGTCATATGTGTACAGCGAGTACAGCAGGGGGCTCAGAACACAACCCTGGGGAGCTCCAGTGCTGAGGGTGAGGGTGGATGAGGTGTGTTTTCCCACCCGTATGGCTTGTGGTCTGTCTGTCAGGAAGTTAGAGATCCATTGACACAGCGGCTGGCTGAGGCCCAGGACCTCTAACTTAGAGGTGAGTGTGGAGGGAATTATGGTGTTAAATGCTGAACTGTAGTCTACGAACAACATCTTTGCATAATTCCCGTTTCTTTGGTCCAGGTGGCTCATCGTGATGTGGAGGAGATGAGCAATGGCGTCCTCAGTAGAGCGGTTCTGACGGTACGCAAACTGTAATGGGTCCAGTGTGTCTGGTAGTGATGCAGTGATGAAGTCTCTGACCAGTCTCTCAAAGCACTTCATCACTACTGAGGCCAGAGCTACAGGGCGATAGTCATTGAGGCAGGCGGGCTGGGGTTTCTTCGGGACAGGAACAATGGTGGACTGTTTAAAACATGAGGGGACAACAGACTGTTCTAGTGAGAGGTTGAATATCTCAGTGAACACCGGTGCTAGCTGGTCAGCGCAGGCTTTCAGAACCCGACCTGTGATGCCATCTGGTCCTGCTGCCTTCCTGGTATTCACTCTCTTGAATGCCCTCCTCACATCATGCTCCGAGATGGTGAACGTGTTTACCTCTCCGGCTCTCTCGGCGTGCATGCTGGTTGTGCCGCTAGCACCGCTAGCGTGGTTAGCTGCAGCCTCGAAACGAGTGTAAAAGGTGTTTAGCTCGTCTGCCAGAGAAGCGTCCGCATTCACCATTCTGGAAGATGGTGTTTTATAGTCCGTTATTGTCCTTAGTCTCTGCCACAGGCTCCTAGAGCCACCATGTTGAAACTGTGACTCTAGTTTCCTCCCGTAGCGCCGCTTTGCATCCTTCACCACTCTGCGAACACTGTAAGACACAGCCTTGTACTCATCCATGTCCCCGGTGGCGAGCCCCGTGTTGTAGGCAGCGGAGCGGGATCTCAGAGCGTCGCGGATGGTTTTATCCACCCACGGCTTCTGGTTGGGAAACGTTCTGATGGTGGTTTTCTGCACCGTATCATCCGCTAGTTTCCCGATGAATCCCACAACCGCTTCCGTAAACATGTTGACGTCATCAGAGCTGCGCCGGAACATGTCCCAGTCTGCGTCATCCAAAGCGTCCTGCAGAGCGGCCACCGATTGGTCAGTCCAGCGCGCGACCTCCCTCTGAATCGGAGATTCCTGTTTCAGCCTTTGTTTGTAAACAGGCATGAGGAAGATGGCGGCATGGTCCGATTTCCCAAACGGTGGACGTGATTGTGCCTTGTAGCTGTTCTTTAGTGTTGTATAGCAGTGGTCCAGTGTTCTTTCGCCCTTGGTGGGGCAGGTGATGTGCTGATAAAAGTTCGGGAGTGCGCGCTTGAGGTTGGCACTGTTGAAATCTCCGACCACAATAAGCGCAGCGTCCCGATGCTGTGTTTGGTGTTGCGTTAGTGACTCATGTAAGTCCCATACTGCAGTGTCCGTGTCCGCTTGAGGTGGAATATAAACGGCACTGACTATGACCGAACTGAATTCCCGAGGTAGATAAAAGGGCCGACATTTGATGGTCAGTAGTTCCAGGTTTGGTGTGCAGGAGCGTGAAAATGGAACAATGCTCGCGCTGTTGCACCAGTGGTTGTTTACCATCAGACACACTCCACCTCCTCTTGACTTCCCCGACTCCAGTGTTCTGTCCATGCGGTAAACCGAGAAAAACTCGGCCGGCTGGATGGCGTGGTCCAGTACCGCTGGGTTCAGCCATGTCTCGGTGAAGCAGAGAAGGTTGCAGTCCCGAATGAAGCAGAGAAGGTTGCAGTCCTGAATGACCCTTGCCCTGAGGTCATCGAGCTTGTTCTCCAGTGACTGGACGTTGGCTAGCAGGATACTAGGTAAGGGAGCGCGGTGTGCGCGTGCCCTCAGCCTGTTCCTGACGCCGGCTCGTTTCCCTCGCGGACGCCGGTACGGGTCGTGTCCTTTGTTCTCCCTCAGGATCTCGCTCGGCCAGCATGGGTCCAGGTTTAAAAACGGCGAAAAGTGAGTGCATTGTACACCAATAGATATGAGTGTCTCTGTCATATCTAATGGTGTCCATCTTGTGTAGATGGGACTGTAACTACTTAAATAAAAGTACAAAATAAACAAAAAAGGAGAAAGCGTAGCCGGAGCAGTCGTGACGGCAGCTGACCTCACCGGCGCCATCTTGAGCTCATACATACAGTACATGTTTATCTGTCAGGAATCCACCTGCCACGCCCCCTTCGGCCCCCTTCAGCGTGTCAGGTGCTTTCTCGGCCGCTTTCTCTGAAGCTCTCGGCTTCAGTCGCGCACATATGGTGCTCGTTTAGCATCATCACCAGCTCCTATTTAAACTTTCACACTCTCACTGTCCGTTATTGTTGGTATATGTTGGGTCACGGCGGTCGTTGCTATCGCGCATGCGTATCCCGGTACGTGCCTTCCCACCAGCACTCACTCAACGGCTTCTCTTTTCTTCCCAAAGCGCATCGCGGATTCCCCCCCCCAATCCTATGCTTTTGCTGGTCATCCCACGTTGTCCCGTGTGCTGTTCAGCGCCTCGCTTCTACTTTCGCCTCCCGTTCATCGCATAACATTTAACAACAAAAGGCATATGTGCACTAACTAACAGCAGAGATTCACCAGTATACAATACAACACCTGTAGCAGCTGTAAGCCTTGATTTTTCCGCCACTTCCGCGAGTTCTTCTGCGGCTGCACCGAGATAACCGACGTTAAATGGCAAATTTTCCCCCCCTTGTGCCACTAGGGTTCGGCGACATAACCGATAAAAAATGCTTAGAAAAAGCGAGAATTTGGCGTTCCACTTCAAAAACGTAGACTTAATAGGGTTGTCGAGGTAACCGAGGGCGAGATAACCGGGTTCCACTGTATTTCTATTTCTTTAATACTATATTTATAAATAAGGTATACCCAATTATACAATAAAAAATTATTTTACAAAATCCTGCTATGTAAAATTATATTAGCAAGTGATCTAGAATAAGAAGTAAGTAAAAGTTAGAAAGTAAGTAGTCAGTAAATGCTTACTATATTTAAACATGTACATGTGTATATATACCCACCCTAAAATATGTCAAGTTGCTTGATGTTAGCTATCCAACTATCAGGAATTAGCAGTTAAAGCTAATGATTAAAATCAGTTTAGAATCCTTTGAGTTTAGCTTCTGCGACATGGCTAGTATTATAATAGAAATTAAGGAATACAGTAAGATTACCTTACGTTAGCTTGCGTGCCAGAATTATCAGTAAAAAATTAAATATTTATTAAAATATCTTAAAGTGAGTTAGCTTATGTTAGCTAACTCAGTAGAATTAGGGTGAAAATGGTAATAATTAAAAGTTAGCTTATGTGAGCTTTCTCATTAAAATTTTGAGTGGAAAAAAAAACTTTAATGTTCATAAACAGGACTCATGCATTCTTTCTGGAATCTCAGAGGCTAATATATGTTAGGTAGCTCGCTAGAGTTAGCAGTGAAAATTGAAATATGAACAATCCACTTGTGATCCACATCTTAAGGAACCTCTAGAATAAGCAGTGAATATGATAAAATTTATGAACAGGACATGAGAATCCTTTCAGGAATCTTGCAAAATTACCTTTTGTTAACTAGTTTAAAGAATTAAAAGTAAAAATGTACATATCCATTTAGAATCCACTAAGCATCCTTTAAGAAATTTAGCAGTGAAAATTGTAATATTTATTAAAAGAACACCTCTAGGTTACGTATGTAACCCTAGTTCCCCAAGAGAACAAGATGCCATGTGAAATGAGCCTTGATTCCAAAAGGAGTGGAAAAGCCAGGGGACTCACAAGATGAGGAAATGGCATCCACTATCCATCTGCTGAAAGTCTGTTTATTGGCAGGAAAAGCTTTTCAATTCGGGCCAAAGCAGACAAATAGCTGCTCTGACTTTCTCCACTGACTCGTCCTGTGGAGATATGAATCCAGTGCTCACACTTTTTTTGCTGTCAATTTTGCTTCTCCTGGTCTGGGGATAAGAAAGGAGGAGGGCAGAATACCTGCAGGTCGTGAGGTAGTCGTAGGCACCTTAGGCACAACCGACTCCGGGTGCCGTGTAGAAAACGTGTCACGAGAGGGTGTTTTCCCAGCGACTGCCCCGCAGATGGGGTACAATAAGCCGCGATAGCAGACATGTAAACCTTCGGGGTGGACGGAGCCAACCCTGTGGCAAATTGTTCCTGCAAGAACTCCAGAACTGAACCAACCAGGCAGTTGACTGGGTCTAACTGGTGGTGCTCATACGACCTCCTCGTGAATGGAGCTTGGAAATGAAAGATGGTCTCAACTACCTCAGTAGAGAGACAAGCTGCTAGAAACTGTGCCCCCTCAGGGGCCACAGCCATAGCTTCCATAACTCTGGGCGGGGAGGTACAGCAGCATAACTCGAGGAGGACAGCAGGTCCGTGAACCATGGTCTGCCTGGCCAACAAGGTGCCACCTGGCGGATTCTCTCTAGAACTCCTGCTGGGTGAGAGAGAGAACCAGAGGGGACAGTGTAATGTCTCCCAAGTCGCAAACAGATCTACCTGGGCTCTGTAGTATTTCTGCCATATCTGCTCCACCACCTTGGGGTGGAGCCTCCATTCACCTGGCCTCAGCCCTTGCCTTGAAAGGGTGCCTGCACTTCGATTCAACCAGTCCAGGATGTAAACTGCTCTCAATGAGAGGAGTATCCCCTGGGCCACAGAAGGATGGGTGAGAGTGCTAGGTCAAAGGGGAGGACCCAATATTGGTAAGCTTCGTCCCCAAAAGCAAACCTCAGGAACCTCCTGTGAGCAGGAAGGATGGCTATGTGAAAATAGGCGTCCCTTAGATCTATCGTGACAAACCAGTCCTTGGACTTGATCTGAGACACGACCTCTTTAAGGGTGAGTATCCTCATGAGTCAGGCTCAAACACCGCCAAATACTTTGCTGACTCCTGTAACCTGTCAACGACCGCCGCATCGCTGAACAGACCAGAAGTAGCCATCAGGGCATTCAGCAGAAAAGCTCGGTTACTACCAGGTATAAGCGAGGTTTCCTGGGAACACTTCGGTGTGCAGGTCGGAAAAAAACGGTAGGGAACAGGAGCTCGCCCTAGCTGGAAAGGCTGGAGAGGACTTGTCAGTCTCCATGCCTTCTGCTAGGTCGGCCTGCGAGCCCCACGACCTAGCAGAAGGCAGTGTTGTTCAGATTGACTGTGCTTTTCAAGCTCACTTAATCTCTCTCTCTTTCTCTCTCTCTCTCTCTCTCTCTCTCTCTCTCTCTCTCTCTCTCACACACACACACAAACGTGTAGATGACTGGTTACACTGGCACTGTAAGGGAGGATTATTAGCACCAGATGAGATCAATCCTATTCACATGCAATAATTCTACCCACTCATCAGTCAGTTGGTTCTCCTAATTAGTAGAGCAGCATCTCATCAGCATTGTTGGCACTAGCGGCTATTGCTTTAGAAATATAGACATGAGAAAATGATTAAGATTGAGGGAGTGTTATGATCATGAAACACACACACACACACACACTGATTGTCGCTTGGATCCAGATGGCACATCCTCCCAGTCACTCCGTCCATCACGCTCCCTCTCCCGAGCAGTCTTCATCACTTCCTGAGGTCATTGCCCAGCTCTGCTTATTGGATTGCTTGGCTCCGCTTTCTTCTGCAACACAGCCATGAGCGGCCCAAACATTTTTGAGTTCTGAGTTCTCTGTGAAACAGCATGAACTTGGCAAGTAGTGCGACCTGGTCTCCTTCAGGCTAAGATTGTAAATACAATCAATAATGTTTTTTCCACTCTTTTTCTCAAATGAGTCTCTCCTTATGTGGCCTAGGATAAATAATTTCAGAGCAATAAATACTGCGGGACACAAAAAGGGGCCTAAAATGAATACTGTGTATATAAAAAAATATATATATACACACACACACACACACACACAGATAGATAGATAGATAGATAGATAGATAGATAGATAGATAGATAGATAGATAGATAGATAGATAGATAGATAGATGATAGATTTGTCACAGTTAATTATTCAGATCATCAAGCAAAATGACGATTTCATATTTTAAGGGAAAAAAAGCTTTTTTAGTGGGTGGTAGCTGTGTGGTTAAGGCATTGGGCATTGAACTCTGGATCGGAAGGTCATAAGTTCAAATCCCATCACCAACAAAGGGCCACTGTTGGGCCCTTGAGCAAGGCCTTTATGCCTTAACTGCTTACTCTGGATAAGGGTATCTGCCAAATACAATAAATGTAATTGCCCCTTACCCCCTCTGACCTGTGAAGCATGCTGAAAGATCTCAAAAAGCAACATAAGTGAAACAAAGTAATTGACACGTATCAGTCTGGAAAGGGTTACAAAGCCATTTTTTAACTTTTGCTTGCATGGTGGTACTACATACAGTAGTAAATGGCTGTTGTGTCCTATTACTGATACTGTAGGTGGCGCACATGTCCAGAGGCCGTTAACACAAAGGCGGATATCTACACAAGACATCGAGCACAGTACACCGATGAGAGGCTCAGCTGCAGTGAGACATTTGAGGAGTGTAAATGTTCCAAAAATGGTCATATATAAATCAGGGACGATCCTGTTAGTGGTGGGTCCCTTATGAAAAAGAAAAGCAGGCTGGTCTAGGATGGTTTATGTGTACTGACAAATGTTTTATTGCTGAATCTTTCCAGGTATTAGTCAAACACTGGGATAAGTGTATAAATGTAGCAGGGGATGATGTTGAAGAAATGCACTTTCCACTTAAGTTTATTTTAAATATCTTATATTTATATGTAATCTTATATTTAAAAGTCCCGGTTTGACCCGAACACCCCTCAAGTGGACAAAATTCTGGGACACCTGACTTCTTTCACAAAGCCATCTCTATGAAGATATACTTTACATAGGTTGAATTTGAAGGTCTTGATTGGCCTGCTATAGAATGGTGACCTCAACTCTACTAAACACCTTCGGGATGAATTGAAGTGCTGACTGCACGCCAGGTTTTTTTTTCCCCTTCAGATATTTTTTTCTTTTTTTGCAGCTTGCTATATCATATCAAAAGGTGTAAAACGATAGTCACAAAAAGTGCAACTTCAACAGGAAATTATCATATATTCTATCTTTTATTACCTGTTCATTAACTGCGAGTTCAAGACCAAATCGTGAATCTGAACCCCTCATAAAATTAAGTATCTAATGGATTATTGAACACGACTTCTTAGTGTTGAGGAAACATGTCAGGGTCTCTTATTCTCTCTCTCTCTCTCTCTCTCTGTCTCTCTCTCTCTCTGTCTCTCTCTCTCTCTCTCTGTCCATCTGTCTGCCATTATAAGGTGATTGTATTGAGATACTAACCTCAGCTCCAACTTCATCAGGGCTACATATCTGATGGTACCACTGACACCATATATGTGTGTAAGTGTATGTGTATATGCCTGCGGGTGGGTTGACACCTTAAGTAATGCACCAGAAGTTATATTTTATTCATGAACAGGACTTGGATGGAACAGAAATGGTGGCTCTTACCTAAAGAGCTGTGTAATGACATCAGGGAAATCAGTGCTGACAAATCTGCTGATTCGTCATCAATATAAGTTTAGGAACTCAAACAATATTTAGTCGCATTAAGAGAAAAAAATAAACTGTAGAAAGTAGATGCTTAAATTATGTATATATTATTATTATTATTATTATTATTATTATTAGATTTATATATATATATATATAAACACATACACAAATATATTTTTCCCATGAGTCTTTCAGTGCAACAGTCTATAACCAAAAATTTTAATTCTTTAACACACAACCAATCCGTGTTTTAATATTATTGATTTTCTGCGCTGTGCTCCAAGGTCAACACTGAAGCTGACAGCAAGGACAAAAATTCTATTTTTATTACAATCCCATTGTTTTTTTTTTTTTTTATAATAATAATCTTATATATATATATATATATATAGATAGATAGATAGATAGATAGATAGATAGATAGATAGATAGATAGATAGATAGATAGATAGATAGATAGATATAAATAATAATAAAATTCATAAAAAAAGAATCAAAAGAAAAATAAAATAAGTATAAATATACAAATAATAAGTAAATAAAAATCGCTGAATAAATATCCTGGAAAAGTGAGCTTTAAGAGCAGATTTAAAAAAAAAAAAACAGTAAAAGTGTAAATGTTGAAACCTCCAAAATAGATCAGAAATCGAACAGTAGTTAAATCCTGTGCCACCACTTGCATTTACTGCTCCATATTATATATCTTTTTAAACATCTCGGTATCAGTCTTACATTTATATTCCTTAGCTTTGTGCAAATATATAGTATTTTGTATAACATATTTCTTTGTCTGGATTTCTTTGTAAAGCTTTGTGACCTTTACAAAATGTAAGTGTTATTTAATGTTGGTCTGTTTTTTATGTTTTTGAACTTGTTACTGACCTAAAAAAAACCCACCCCACAGATTATCACTATGTGCCTTTTGACCAGTCACATTTGAGTGTCAATTCTCATTAGGAATATATAAAGTTGAATGTACACTAGATGGACAAAAGTATTGGGGTTTTCCAGATATACGTTGTTCTTCCCCAGACTGTTACCACAAACTTGGAGGTACACAACTGTATAGAATATCGTTGGATGTAGCAACATTAAATATTGTATTCACTTCAACTTAGAGACCCAAACTTGTCTTAGCATGACAATGCCACTGTGTACAAAGTGAATTCCATGAAAATATGGTTTTCATTGGTTTGAGTGGAAAATCTTGAGTTGCCTGCTATTGAGCTTTGATCGCACCCCAACACCTTTGGGATGATTGTGAATGCTGACTGCAGCCCAAGCCACCTCACCTCACCAACATCAATTCCTGACATTACTAATGCATGTGTGGCTGAAGGAATCTCCACAACTCTCCACAAAATCTAGTGGAAAATCTTCCAAGAAGATTGGATGCTCTTATAACAGCAAATGTAGACTAAATTTGGAATGGAATGTTCAAAAAGCATAAAGTAATCTTTGTGTACGGTGTCTACAAACCTAAAGGGTATATCAGAATCAAAACATTTAACAATCTAAACTTGGTATAATTATGAATACATATTTCTGATGCTTTTCTAAGCTATAATACTGCAAACAATACAGTATGCAAACAATGTTCTAAAACAATATGTATTCCATTGTTATTCCGCTTGAACCTGGGCACTCCTTCACCATAGACCCCTTCACAATAGCCACAATCATACATCTTTATTTAATCAGGTTATTTAGCATGTCCACTTGTTCCACCATTGTGTGGCTGGGAAGAGAAACGGGTCAAAGGTGATCCTGAAATAAGAGTATATTAAGAGTGTATTGGAGATGAAGTGAGTGTCTGACAGAGTGATGAGTGTGAGGCTGGAAACTGAATAGGTGATGATAAATGTCATCAGCACGAACGGCCTGCAAGTGGGGTCTGAGGACGATAAGAAAAAGATTTTTTCAAAGTGAGTTGGATGAAGTAGTGGAGAGAGTATCCTGAAGTGATTGCAGCAGACTTCAATTGGCATGTTGGTGAAAGGAACAGGGGTGATGATGAGGTGATGTGTAGGAACAGTGAAGAAAAGGAATATGGAATGTGGAACTGATGGAATGTGGAAAAAGATGGTGGTAGATTGAGAAAACAGGTGAATACTGTTCATATGACGTATGCAAATGTGAGTTCAGAGAGGATTACAACAGTACCAAGGCACTGCCAAGTCTGATCATTGATGACTTCAAAGTGGGGGCATTTCTAATTGGGCTACACATTTATATAATACATTTTCCTGGGATTATCCTAGGGTTTAAAAACACATGTTTTTTCTCCATTTTGGCCTTCAGTCCACATTGAGATGCTGTTTTTATTCATGTGGCAGTGCCTTTTCTTCGCATTGACATGAAGTTTCAAAGAGTTGCAAAGCAAATAAACGGCAGGCGGAAAAGCGTAGGTCAAAACTCCTTTTGTTTTATTCATGTGCAGTTCAGGGACGTCAGTGTTTTCAGACGTTTTGCTGTAGATGAGCAACTTTTGGAAAATGACTGAAAATGACAGTAGATTTTTTAATAAAAACCTTTTTTATATAAACGTTTTCAAATTTATTCAGATTACTCTGAACATTAACATAGCAGTCTGAGTTACAAGTGGGAGCTATTGATGGACCCCAGAAGATGCTGATGCCACCAATTAACATCACATTGGGCCTTAAGAAACAATTTGTCACATTTATAGATGTCAGCTTTTTAAGTGAACCACAGATCATAAATATCCTGGAGTGCAATTAATTCCACAAGAAGCTCACTAGATAGCAGAAAGAAACTTGGAAGAGCAGGTTCAGGGCTTCTTGGGCAATCCTAAAACTTAAGACAATGTGAAGCATAATGTCATTGAAATTCTGGAGAAGAATTGAAACACAAGTCAAGGAGAACATGGGAGGACACTCAAAAGACCGAGGATATACTGGAGTTTGAATGCTGCTACCGGAAATATCATTTCACAGCACTACCTGAGCTCCAGTTCTGAGCAAACACTTCCATATACGGTACACCTGCTCCCAAGTTCCTCACACACTGGTTCCTCACACACCACACAGTATAAGGAAACCTTGTCATTAAGAACTATGTGATCCGTTTCCCTGTGTCTATGTCTATACCAATTCTTAAAACCAAGAGCACGTTTGGTCTTAATCTATCTTAGTCATGTTTAACCTGTTTCCTGGTCACCTGACCTACTCTTGTTTTTGGACTGAAAACATCGATAGTGGTAGAAAAACATGTCATACTCCAATCTATCTGTTATTCCAGAGAGAGAGGACTGATCATGTCTGATTAAGATGATGTGGTCATCTTATCCTTTCCATCATCTGCCCTTGTACTCAACAAGATTCCTCCCTGAAAGTTTCCAGCGAAGTGTGTACTCCCCTGATTAGTATGCACTCGCCCAAATATAGCTAAGAGCAAGGAAATTGTGTAGAAGTAAAATATATTTTTTCTACGTGATATGGCAGAGGCAAGATAAGGGCACATCCTGTGGAATTATCCTCATGGTGTGAACAGGGATGCTTATTCAACCAAGTGTCTACAGTATTTACCACTTGAAGCAGACACTATGTGGACAAACATTTGGTCCACTCTTGCTGTTTTGCTTTAACTTTGACTTAAATTTGATTGGTTAAAGCAACAGCTTCATTCAATCCTTCATTCTATCCAGTGATGATTTCTGAAGGCCTCACAACAGATACCTTTGATCCTGGCAACTTGTGATGCGACAGCTGAAGTCTGATTGGATAGAAACTCAAACGTATACAGACATTACTTGTAGCAGCACATAAAGAAGGCCTTGCTGGCCCTATTGGCCCTCCACTCTGACTATTCTATATTATGCCAAATTCATTTACTCAGGAAACCAAATTAATATTAAAGAAAACTGTAAAATATCCATAAGGTCTTTGCAGCATTTTAAAGTTAAAACTAATAGCAACAAGCAGACTGTCAGCAAAGAGTTTGAAAGGTCAGTGGCACCCCAATCATGGAATTACCCCCTGTTTTCTCATGCCTTAATATCAATTACATCCAGGGTAAATTAATTGTTAAAAAGGTGTAAAGCAGGACAAGAGTGGACTGCGGTTTCAGTATTCCATGTGTGTCAAACCAAAAAGAAAATGCCAGGGTTTTACTGCCAACTTTACACAGGTTAAAGACTCGCTCAAACAGGCCAAGCCGCCCACTTGTCTGCTCGAATAGAGAAGTCCCTGTAATAAAAAAGGCGACGTGTGCTGCTCATCTGAAAGGGCCGTTAGTCTTGCTGATGGACCAACAGTCATGGGTAATGACACGTTTTGTGGCACAATCCTGAATAAAGTGGACGCATCAGCAGCAGCAGAGTCGGATGGGTGTCAGGTTTTTTATAAGGACAGGGTGAGATGAATTACTGCATAATAAACTCAAGAGCCTTTATTTGGAGGGTTGAATTTATTTTTCTTTACCTCACAAAGTATACCCTGATAATGAATGTTCATGTGAGTTTTTGTGTTGTCTTAGGTGGCACATTGGTCCTGGAGTGGCACTGGGAGATCAGTGGTAGATCAGTGGTTAAGGTGTTGGACTTTGGATCGGAAGGTCACAGGTTCAAATCCCAACTTTACCAAACTGCCACTGCTTGGTCCTTGAGCAAGTCCCTTAACTGACCCCTGCTCAGTTGTAAGTTGCTCTGGATAATGTGTCTGCCAAATGCCATAAATGTAAATGCATTGTTTCATTCCACTCTGTACTAAAATGTAATTCGTTACTGTACTAAAGTAGCTTTTTCATGTATCTGCACTTTACTGAAGAATTTTCATTTGAAAAGATTTGAATTTCACTACATTTCAAAGGCAAATATCGTAATTTTTACTCGTCTATATTTCGCAAAATCAGTCGTTCCTTTTTAATTATGAGTGGATAAAAAGCCACCAATCAGGGTAGAGCACACGCTCTGTTTTGAACTTGTTTTGATTGCCGATTGGTGTTCGCACAAAAATACAGTTCAGCATCAGTTCAACAGCAAGCAGAACATTTCGAGAGGAATAAATAATTGAAGAAACTGCTGACTCGAACTTGCCACAACAACTGTGGCCTCATTTGCTTGATTTTTTTGAAGTACTGCAGTTGGAAAAAAAGGTTTTGTGCTCATGCTAATTGTAATAGATATCAATCAGTGTTTGACTCATTAATATCATTCTATTAATAGATCAGTGTGCTGAGAGTCACATTTGAGTTTTTTCACATAAACTGAGTTGATTAAGTAAAGAATCTGGTGAAAAAAATGATAATAGGAACATCATAGCTGTAATAAATCATAGTACTTTGGATACTTATGTACATTTGAAGGCAAATACTTTTAAACTTTTACTCAAGTAAAAGTCTGAAGAGAGCACATATATTTTTGTAATAATATTTTTATAATACTTTACACTTTTCTCTACTTCAACTGAAGTACATGGTTTGCGTACTTCGTCCATCACTGCTAAAAACATATGGTTAAAATGAATATGCTTTGACTTAGAATTTGCAAAAAAATTCCATGCAAATAAATAAAAAAACAAAACACATTACCGTAATTTCCGGACTGTTAAGCGCACCCATATATAAGCCATATATAATTTGACAAAGATTTTTATTTTGAACATAAATAAGCCGCACCTGTCTATAAGTGTCTACATTGAAACTAATGAACTTTACACAGGCTTTAATGAAAGACAGTGTCTGTTACACGGTGTAACGGGTGAAATATGTTGCGCTTTCTTTAGGAGCATAGCGGTATTTTGGGAATAGCCTGCCGCCGCATTTTTTCGCTATTACTGCATGTGTGCAAGACAGAGGAATATGTCCTTATTATTTTATGATGCTCATTTCTAAGTTTCTTTGACTAACCCGTAACGCTGTTGCCAAGAAAAATAAAAAAGCACGAGTTTTGGAAACCTGTCTGTGCTTAAATGATTTCTGTTGTAACTGGAGTTAGCGAGCTCTCCCTTCACCCAGACTCAACGCGCTACAACGGCTTGTATCTAAACAGTAGCCTACCAAGAAAGTCATTGTTTACTGTCTTCCTCCTTCCTTTCACAACTATTTCTCTCGAGAGTTTATCTTTTGGCATCGTCGTGCGTTTAAAAAAAAACGTTTTTTTCTCCCGATGCCGTGCAGCTCAGAACACAGGTGAGGTGAGTTTTTCCGTTTCCGTTCGGAAATTTCATTGGTCTAATGTTTTGGGGTTCAGTTTTTTGGCTTAAAGTTTGTGAAACCGGGAAAAACCTAGATAAAATTCATAAATTAGCCTCTTCATTGTTTAAGCTGCGGGGTTCAAAGCGTGGGAAAAAAGTAGCGGCTTATAGTCCGAAAAATACGGTAGTTTATAATTGTATATGCTGTATATATTACGTAGGTTGTCAGATGTAAGCCATATTTTCCCATGTTTTCATTGTTAATTCAGTATATTTCTGTAAAAAAAAGAAAAAAAAAAAAAAAAGAAAAAATTCATGATTTGTTTTCTCCCAAAGTTTTCTCAAGTTTCAAGGTTGTGCTTGTGTTTAAAGATGGCGGTCTAGACACTGTTGAAACATCGATCACCTCTACTCAAGAAACCTCAGAGATATAAATTACATGCGGATGATTTTTAATGATTACAGATGATTTCCCGTGCAGATGCTGACTCATGATGCACAGCTTGACTCAATATATCAATCAGTTCCCTCAATAACACAAGCGTGACAGGTCTCATCAGCAAGAACGCTGAGTCAGCAGACAAGGAGGAGGTACAAGAGGCTAATGGATGGTATTAAGCCAACAACCTGTCTGATATTGTAGAAAAGAAACTGACTTCAGGACGGACATGAAATTACCACTCCAGAATGAACATCAGTGACTTAGCGATCGTCAATCTAGTGGAGAACCTCATCTGGTCCCTCAACACCAGCTCTATAACAAAGACATCCCTGTAGCAGCTTTACTTCCTGAGAACAATGAGGATGGCACATAGCTTCCTGTCTGTTTTGGGATTTCAATCATGGACCATTAATCATTAGCCATTGTGGGTTATTACACACACCCCTCACACACATTCTTACTCTCATGCCTTCTGGGAAAAGGTACTGAAGCATTCAGGCCCTCACAGCAAAACTGTGTAACTAAGTCTTCTCAATACAAAGAGACTTGACTAGCAAATACTAACACATACACACACGTATACACACTAAAATTACTTAAACAAAACTGTTTACACTAATTTCTGCTAAACAACCAAACATGTACAGTATTTATTATTATATGAACAAACTAATGTGCACCATTTCATTTCTACTCTACTGGTCAGTGCTGCAATGTGTTTACTGTTTCTCAGTGTCTTGAGCTGTTTGCACTAAATGTTTGCAATGTGTTCAGTGTCCTAAATAGTTTGAGAGGTAACTATTTATTTTAGGGATCAGGAATTAGTCAGTAAGTAATGACTAATAACTGCTTTTGTTCAATTCAATTAAATTCATTTTTATTTGTATTGCGCTTTTAACAATAAACATTGTCTCAAAGCAGCTTTACACAGATAATGTGGTGATTAAAAGTGAATATGTTCTTTATAAGTGTAAGTTTGTCCCTGATGAACGAGCCGGTGGCGACTGTGGTGAAGGAAAAACTCCCCGAAATGGCAAAAGGAAGAAACCTTGAGAGGAACCAGACTCAAGAGGGAGTCCACTTATAGCAGATTTACGATGTTGCGGGGTGCAGTGATGATGATCAGAAGCGAAAAGTAGTCAGTGTAGGAGACTGTTGACATTAACTACAGTCCAATCCATCCTCAAAGCTCCCGTTCTTACTCTGGAATTTCATGAACCCACCCAAGGCATTGATGAGAAACCGTCCCAAGCTGCACAGAGTGGCCTCCAGTTGAAGAGAACACTAACCAGAGGCAGGCCTGGACGAAGTGAGAAGATCCACGGAGGGGAGAGGGTCAGGAACAGTGGTCACTGGAGCCTCAGGAGCATGTTTAACTCGATTTGTTAATAAATAGGTATGGGCATCTATGCTGTTACAAACGATTTATAAGGCCTTTATTGGTTATTTCTTGTATTTTTCTCTTATAGCCCTTTTACACTTGTTTCTGTCAAACCGATGAACTTGTTAGCTAGGAATAAAAGGTAATAGTAAATTATGAGGCAAAATACACACTTTATGCGTTTCCAGTTCACCGTGTGAATGTGTAGTTTTTATAGTTGTTGATATTGACTTGAAGGAGTACTTTTATTTTGAATTAATGTTTAAAATTGTTACATTTCAAAGCATATGTAAATTTTTTCAAATTAATTGCGATTATTCAAATAAGTTTTCTTGTTGAACTATAAAACAAACAAACACAGGATTTATGACATTTTGTTGTATGTATATTTTTTTTACTTTAGTTGATGTATTCATTTTTAGATTGTTTATATAAAATATTTAGGAACATTTCTTGAATTCTGTTTTCACTTTGTCATTATGGGGTACTAAATTTAAATGAATGAGAAAAAAATTAAATTGAACGTGTAATATCACAAAGTACTTTTTTTTTTCATTAATCAAAAATTTGTACCCCATAATGACAAAGTGAAAACAGAATTCAAGAAATGTTCCTGAAAACGTTTAATATATAAACAAAAACGAATAAATAAACTACAAATATAATAAATACATAATACACAATTCATTAATTTATTTGTATATTTATTTATTTATTTATTTACTTATTTATTTATTTGTTTAAAGCCATACACAGTACACCCTGCAGTGGCTTTACAAAAGGAAAGAATAAATAATAATCATATAAAAATAGATTAAATAATTTGCTCTGCCCAGATTTATAAAGTTGAGTAATGATTCCAATTTTTTTCACCGGTTTCTCGACCTGTATTTGGGTTATGTCAGATAGAACTACTGTTTTGCCTTTATTATAAGTTTCCGTATTTACAATATTTATTTTGTTGGTCACATATAAATCATTTGTGTTTAAATTAAACCTGGACTACACATACCTACATATGAGTGTCATATTTTATATGGTTTTAAAAATAGCATGACCAAATGACAACACAATAAAAGGTGTCTTCTGCAACAGGCTGAAATGCCACGTATGATATTACAGTGGTGGTGAAGCCCAGTAAAAATGGCAGCCTCTGAGCAGTTCTCCAGTGTGAGCAGAAACATGGTGAGTCTGCAGGCTGCCTTGAGGGTCTTGCCTTCACTATTTAATCAATGTGGACAACTCGTGGGCAAAGGGTTTCGAGGGAAAACTCTGACACAGAGCTACAGTACGGTTCTTACTTTTTGTATAATAAAACAAAGTGCTAATTAAGACTATTCCTGAAATCAGTGACTTATTTTAATGCATATACAGCATAATTGTTCCCTCTCTGTAATTCTGTGTTTCATTAACTTTAGGGATACCAGTATTAATTAGAGCACGGACACTGCTTATGTAGGTAATTTAACCAGAAATGGACCAGCAAAGAAAGGAGATGGGTCTCAGGATGGCCTTTAGAGCAAAGCAAATGAGGAGCTGGAGGTAAGAATACTAATCATTATATTATTTTATAAGTGTACTGCTTCAAACCCAAAATATTACCAGCAAATCTCTCTGAAAGGCAAGCAATATTGTCTAGGTCGTAGGTCGTCAACCAGAGGTCCCCTTAGGGGTTACATGGCGGTACTGCAGAGAATCCGCTAACACTGGTCTACAAATTTTAGGAAATTATCAGAGATAGAATGTGCTAATTATAACATATTTTGATTAGATGAATTAGAAAACAGGTGATAAAGGTGCTGCTTGCCTAAAGTTTTCAAGATATTTTACGATAAAGAGGTAAAATTATCTATACACA
Organism: Silurus lanzhouensis; assembly: GCA_039877035.1. Classification (NCBI taxonomy): domain Eukaryota; kingdom Metazoa; phylum Chordata; class Actinopteri; order Siluriformes; family Siluridae; genus Silurus; species Silurus lanzhouensis. The sequence continues at coordinate 206,003 of JBCEWE010000507.1, read as the reverse complement.
GGCGAGTATATTTGCAGGGAGGGGATTTGAAGGGAGGAGGGGATTTGAAGGGAGGAGGGGATTTGAAGGGAGGAGGGTGTCTGATGACTATGACACCTTGTAACTTCTTGACAAAGTACGGTAGAAAAATGAAAATGGTACCAAATGGATTTTATTACAGAGTACATTTGTCATGAACAGATTCCAGTTACATGGCTAGGCCTAGGGGATTGTAGGAACAATAACCATTTAGTTATTGCGGGTTGTTCGGACAAAATAGTAGGACCAGAGTTTAGAGTGGTTATTGCTTTAATGGTCAAGTGCAGTAAGTAACAAACAGATTCCAGAACATGGACAGTGCCAAAGAAATAAACATAAGAAAAAGGCTGTATTTTGAAAGCTAAACCTAACTAACAAACAGCAACAGACTAGCTGACTACACTGGGCTACGCTACCAGAAATATACAATGGGTGGCACCTGAGCTCTACCTACACTGTCTAAACAATAGTAAAACTGACGTGGTGGAATGTAGGTGCACGCACATTCTACCTGTTCTCAAACCAGGTGAGCTAGTATAACCGAGACAACTAGCAACCAGGGTATATTATAATTATTATTTTTTTATTTATTATTTTTTTTTCCCCCCTTCTTTTATTTATTCCTATTTTTTCCGGCAAGGATTCAGGTAGCTGCTTTTAAACTGTAGGCTCCGCCTCCTCTGGTCTGGCTCTTGCTCCTCATTGGTCCATTTTTCCCAGGCCTCCATTACAATTACCAGGTTACTCCACCTATATATATACATACATACAATACAACATTTAAATGTTTGAAAGTGCATCAGCAACAACATTTTCTGAACCCTTTTTGTGTTTTATTTCAATGTTGTAGTTTTGGGCTAACAATTACCATCTCATGAGCCTTTTATTCTGATTGTACGTGCGGGACAAAAACACTAGAGGGTTGTAATCTGCATACACAATAATTGGTAAAGAAGCAGAACCAACATCAGTGGATTCCACACCACTAGCCACAGTTGTATCAACATGTGATGAGAGTTTAAGAACCCCTAATTTACAGCTTAGCAAGAACCTTACTCTTGATCTCTCTTTTCACCAGACTCCAAGAAACTGGTAGACTATAGTGAGCAGCTATTTCTAATAAATCGTATTCATATTCTTATATGTACTCCTGAGCAGATGTTTGACAGTGCTGACATTTAAACAACCAAAATTCTGATCAGAAGTCCAATGTCTCAACCACTAAGCTACATGCCCTAGGCAAAGAAGCATGTATTGGACTTGGACAAAATGTGAAAATAAGTGAAACATGACTGACATGAAAAGCAGAGGCTAAAACAGCAGTCTTTTGCTCAGAGCTATTGCACTTGTGACTCACCTTCTACTGCTTTAAAAGCTTCAACAGACACCCTAAAGGCAGGCAATTCCCCAAAAAACTGTTTCTACACAGGCTTTCTTCTATCTTCAGTGGATTATCTTCTGTGGATACTGCAGATTCCAACCTATGAACTGTTGCTGTCTTCAGAGATATTGCTATGTGCCTATACCAGGACTGGAATTTTGCAACTATAGAAGCATAGCGGTAGCAACATTTAATTTAATATATTAATATGAAAAATTGAAATGCAATATTCAAAAGGGAAATGTATTCAATCAAAATGTTTGCATTGCCCTATTTGCAAAGTTTGGTGGAAAAGGAAAATTAAAATTACAATCTATAATTGACATTGTCCAACAGTAGTTTTAATATGTAAATAACACACAAATTTTAATTGGCGGGAGGGAATATGGCGTATTCCGTTCAACAGCTTCTTCGAAAAGCACTGCCTAAGCACTGGAGTGGCAAATTGCGATTTTGCAACTTATAAAGCATTAAAATTAGTATGTAATGTACATATTAAAACTACTGTTAGAAATGGCTAATGTTAATTATAAAATGTATAAAAATAAATAATTTATTTCATTAAAAAAAAAAACATTTTTCATCACCTTTTTGCACCCAAAGGATAATGCAAATGTAAATACAGAAATACAATGCCATTTTTAATATTGCATTTCCATTTCTAATTGAATTTTACTACCTGTGTGCATTTGATGACAGTTAAAGGCCTTGTGGCAGCTAAGTGGTGCTGGGATTTGAAGTTACAACCTTCTAATTAGAAATACAACACTTTAACCACTGAGCTACACTACCATCCGTATTAAACATTTAGTAAACACACTGCTGATACTAGATCCTGCTTTTACTGTTTTACACCTGTATCTTGTAGGGTTTACATGTAATATAGAAGATGTAGCTCAGGAGGTTAGATGTTGAACCTTTGATTGAAAATTTCCTTAATCAAGCTCTTTAAACTTTATTGCATAAATGTAATATTTGTAAGTTGAGTTGAATAAGGGCATCTGCCAAATGCTGTTAAATGTAACCCCACTATCTGATGTCACCCTTTTTAATTTAGTTCCTTGAAAGTTTTCTTCCCAGTTCCATAAAAAAATAAAATTATATATATATATATATTAATGGAACTGGGAAGAAAACTTTAACCATATGGGAATATATATATATATATATAATTTCCCATATGGTTACTTTGTGATAATGTCTTTTGTGTAAAGAACTAACACTGAAATGAAGAATTGGATAACTAATAGTCTGATGATTGCAAACGCTTTGGCTTCACTGCACCCAAAGTGGTCACTAGCTGGGGACCCTGGGTAATGAAGTACACTTGATAAAATGTGCTAGTAAAAGGTTGACAAGCAGTCGATACATGATATATAGCAAATAATAAAATACCCACTGCTAATCCAAGAGAGACCTTGAATCCACAAATCTCGACTCGAGTCCAGACATTAGCTCACCCACACTCACTGGAATATTGAACTCACCTGCCTTCTGTTATTTATTCTTTTGTATTTAAACTAGTTTGTTCACTATTTATGCTTGTGACGTTTTGCCATTTTGGTGAAAATATTTTATAAGGACTTAGATTGCTGGTTAACCTGTTGGCTTGCACTTCCACTTATACCTATTTTTTTGCCCTGGATTGCATTATTAACCTAAAGGTCCAATTCAATTCATTTTTGTTTTTTTAGCGCTTTTAACAATGGACATTGTCCCAAAGCAGCTTTACACAGATAAAGAGATCAAGTTGGAATGTCTACGTTTAGTACCTATGAGTTTGTTCCTTACAAGTTTATCCCTAAAGGCAACCCAGCGGAGACTGTAGTGAAGGAAAAACTTCCTGAGATGGCAGGAAACCTTGAGAGAAACCAGACTCAAAAGGCAACCCGTCCTCATCCTTAACACCGAATATCCATTCATTACCGTTCCATCATTGTTGAGGTGTGAGGTTCAGAGATGGACGCTTATATGCAGAATTGTTCATGCAAACTGGGCATGACTGTCCATGTTCATGCAAACTGTTCTAAGGCTTTTCTGAGGCATTTAATGTTCTGACATTGGACCTCTTTGGTTTTTTTGAGTGTTTAAAGGCTCTGGAATTGGAAAAGCTGGTGTTGGATCTGTGATGATCTCAAATGTTGAGCTATTTTATGAGTTGGTTCCATAATCTCAAATGACTGTATTAGACTGTAGAAAGGACATCACTCATAATCACACATTTCAGTGCTCATGTTAGTTCTCAATCTCCAGTGTTCTGTATTGTTTAAAGACTATAATCACACTCTTGATATCACCCAAATGATGATGGTTCCCCTTTTGAGTCTGGTTCCTCTCAAGGTTACTTCCTCATAACATCTAAGGAAGTTTTTCCTTGCCACAGTTACCATGGCTGCTCATCAGGGATAAACAAAAGTTATTCACCTTCAACTGTTAAATTCTGTAAAGCTGCTTTGAGACCATTTCTGTTGTGAACAACTTGATTGTAGTAGATTGTTGATATTAATTACAGTCCAAATCCAGTCTCATAGTTCTTGTGTTGCTCAGCAACCTAATGGATTTTTAGGTTGTTGAGGTGGCACCATCCCCAGCTGCACAGCATGTCTCCAATTAAAGGGAACTCCATCCAAAGGTAAGGCATTGGGTAGAATCGGGCTGATCTGACAGGAAAACTGATTTCAAGCTTGTCTATTGATTAAGATTGTTAGTAAGTCCTACTTATATTAATCTGTTTCCTTTATCAGTATTACAAAAGCTCTGTTCAGAACGGACGTCTCGGTTGGGCTTAATGAATGCGAGTTTTATTCCCGCTGTGTGAACGGGCTGCAGTGAGACGGCTGTAACGCCGCCCTGTGATTTACTGAGGGTCGGCTGGTTGCCGGAGTTTAACGAGCACTCGAGGCGAACTTTTAATCAGCTTCCTCTTACAGCCAGGAAGAGCAGACGAAAGCACTCTGAAGTCTGTCTGTTCAATTAATCAGTTAAGTGTCGGCTGGCAATTACACCTACACACACACTTGCACCATACATGATGTTCCCAACTCAATCCAAAATTATGAAGGCATGTTATAGTGAGCTGACAAAGTTTTAACCCACTTCTGATCTTCTTGCTAAGGTTCAGGTTGCAGGTAAACACATGACTCAGCAGATTTTATCTGAGGGTTTTTTACAATATGGCTCATAGCCAGTAATTTGGAGCTCAGGGGTTAAAATTTTGGTTCTTTTTGTTTTGTTTTTTTATGTTCGGGGTAAAATAGGCGAACATGCTGCCTGCTTAATAATAAATCGAACTTGATTGATAAAAGCTTTTATGGCTGATTTGAAATCCTACCATTTCTCAATGTGCTGCATTCGCCTTAACTATAATATAGGCAGAGTGAGACTGAGGCACATTTGGAAAATGCACTTGCATTAGATGATTTGGGACAAACTGCCCATAATTTTGTAAAATTGAGCACTTATTCGATATGATCTATAACATTTGCTCAAAAGCTTAGCCTGAAGGCTTTTGAAGAAATTAGTTCTTCTTAAAAAAAATTCTGAGGCTTTAGTTGTCAGAACATATAAAATGTATAATGTTTTGCTTGTAAAACCTCGCTATATCATACTTTACATGGACAGGACCTTCATTCTAGGACTTTGTTTTCGTTTCAATTTAACAGACCACAGAACTAAGTGTCCTGACTGTATGCCATTATAAAGCATTTTAGTGGTCACAGTTACACACTGGCCTCAGCTACAAATGCTATTAAAATACTTTTAAGACATAAATTAGTCTTGGCAGAGCAAAGAGACACGTGCAGTGAATAATACGAAACCAACTTTCCTGTGGCAGTTAAAAAGTCACTTTGAGAACCATTCAGGCTCGACTACATCAATTAGATCAACTTTATATTATTGATTTATTTAGAAATGGTATCATTTTGTCTTTAAGTGATAGAAATGGGATTCTGCCATTTAAATACTTGATCTTTAGTATTAATGACATAATTTCAGGGCCTGAAATAACCTGTTATAAAAGAACATGCCCTAACTATTATGTAGCCTGTGCTATAAAATTTTCATTAATTTTTCTTACTGCAAAAAGTTAAATAATATGTTTATGTTAAATCCTAGTTTATGAGGCCCAATTCATTCGTTTGTTTGTTTGTTTTTCATATGGTATCATTTTTAATAATTAATATTATTCATTATTAATACATAAACAAGGTCCATGTTCAGGAAAGATGCCTATATTTTAAGTTTATGTTTACTAGGAATATACTGTACATACAATTCGTGCAATATACTGTACAAATAATTTTCTTAACTTGGGAGTGTTATATTTTTTGCATTATTCATATTTAGATTTAATAATGTTCAATAATATTATTATAAAAAGGCAGAATGGCAAAAACATCAGCCAAAATTTTGGACTATTTAATGCGACCTATTGTTATGCATTATGGTTTTTAATTTAATTAGTGGGTTAATAGCGTTTTCTCAAGAGGTTATCCAGTTAGCAGTAGTTAACTTCAAGTAGTTAACTTATTTGCATTATGTGCAGCCAGACTTTATTTACATTAGATTTTTCTGTATATAACTGATCTACAGTGCCCTCCACAATTATTGGCACCCCTGTTTAAGATGTGGTCGTGGACTTCAAAAAATTCTCCTTTTTTTTTTAAACAACATAGAACCCAAATGCAAAAAAAGAGAAAAATCCAACCTTTTATTTAAGTACATTACTTTGGTGGTAAAAAAATCACACATTTAGAAAAAAATAAAAAACTTGAAATCATGTGTGCCACAATTATTGGCACCCCTGATGTTAATACTTTGTACAACCTCCTTTTGCCAACAAGACAGCACTTAATCTCCTCCTATAACATTTCACAAGATTGGAGAACACAGAGAGAGGGATTTTGACCATTCTTCTTTGCACAATCTTTCTAGATCATCCAGTGTCCTGGGTCCTCTCTTATGCACTCTTCTCTTTAGCTCGCCCCACAGGTTTTCGATTGGGTTGAGGTCTGGGGACTGAGATGGCCATGGGAGGACCTTGAGTTTGTGACTGCTGAACCACATTTGTGTAGATTTTGCCACATGTTTTGGATCATTATCCTGCTGAAAGACCCAATGACGACCCATCTTCAGCTTTCTGGCAGAGGCCATCAGGTTTTTATTTAAAATATCCTGGTACTTCAAAGCGTTCATAATGCCATGCACCCTAACAAGGTTCCCAGGGCCTTTGGAAGAGAAACAGGCCCACAGCATCACAGATCCTCCACCATACTTCACGGTGGGCATGAGGTGCTTTTCGGCATACTCATCTTTTGTTTTACGCCAGACCCACTTAGAGTGTTTGTTGCCAAAAAAGCTCAATCTTAGTCTCATCTGACCAAAGCACACGATCCCAGTTAAAGTCCCAGTACCGCTTAGCAAACTCCAGACGTTTACGTTTGTGAGTGTTAGTGAGAAAAGGCTTTTTCCTTGCATGCCTCCCAAACAGCTTGTTGGCATGTAGAGAGCGTCTGATGGTTGTTTTGGAGACTCTGTGACCCCAAGATGCCACTCTTTGATGCAATTCTGTGACGGTGAGCTTGGGAAATTTTTTTACTTCTCTTACCATCCTCCTCACTGTGCATTGTGGCAAGATAAACTTGGGACCTCTTCCAGCCTTGTTTGTCACTGTTCCAGTTGTTTTAAACTTCTTAATGATTCCTCTGACTGTAGATACCGGCAAGTTAAGGCGAGTGGCTATTTTCTTGTAGCCATTGCCTGACTTATGAAGGTCGACACACATCTGCCTTACTTGAATGGTGTGTTCTCTTGTCTTTGCCATGTTGACAAATGGGTAAGAGAATTAGGCCTCTGTGTCATGTCATATTTATACCCCAGGGAAACAGGAAATCATGAATTACTAATTAAAAGTCCCTAGATACCCTGACCAACCTTAGCAACTACAGAAAAATATATTTAAAAAAAAAAATTAAATTTTTCAGAGGAATTGTTAGGGGTGCCAATAATTGTGGGACACATGATTTCAATTTTTTTTTTTTTCTAAATGTATGATTTTTTTTACCACCAAAGTTATGTACTTAAATGAAAGGTTGGATTTTTCTCTTTTTTTGCATTTGGGTTCTATGTTGTTTTTAAAAAAAGGAGAATTTTTAGAAGTCCACGACCACATCTTAAACAGGGGTGCCAATAATTGTGGAGGGCACTGTATCTATCTATCTATCTATCTATCTATCTATCTATCTATCTATCTATCTATCTATCTATCTATCTATCTATGTAGCTAACTAGCTAGTTAGCTAACTAGCTAGCTAGCTACCTGCACATTTTCTAATATTTGCACTTCTAGTATGCAGTGACAATAAAGTTGAATCTATGTATCAATCTTCTTTTGAAGTGCCAATGAATTTGTTGGAGTATTTGTGGTACTGTACTGTATCTGGTTTAAATTAGCCTTTATTTCTCACATATACATTACAGCTAAATTCTTTTTAGGGATTAGGGCCTTGCTCAATGGCCCAAGAGTGGCAGCTTAGCAATAAAGGGGCTTGAACCCCCAAACTTCCGATCAGTAACTACTGAGCTTCCAACTCCCCTTCCTTTTTTTCATCAACCTTTTTTTCATACTGCCGTAGTGAACAACTGTGCAAGGATGGAGTACCAGTCTATCTCGAGTCTATCTGTAACACTATTTTGTAAGCCTGAAATGCCACACTGTTTACACCCAGCAAAATTCTGTGATTTTTTCTATTTTAGACCCCTGTCCACTTACACAGGAAGTCAGTGCTGGGAGTGCTGTCATCAGCCTGCTTTTAGCACTGCCCTTTAAATGTTTGTTCTATACCTTCGTTCACCTACAACTACCAATTAAGACCAATTATCCTGCCATTATGGCCAGACGTCCCTTTTAATTCTGCTTTTTTATCTGTTTGTTGTTGATCTTTGTAGCCTCCATACAAAACACAGTCATTTATTGTTTGCCATTACAGAGCACAGGCAATTAATAGCAGCTTATATGCTGTTTTTTTATATCAAAGTGCTCCATTTGTCAAGATCAAAGCTGGAGGATAAATAGGACTAATTAGGGAGGAGATAAAAATGATGACGCAGGAACAAAGTGAGTTTGGTGTGTAAGCCACTAGGTGGGGCAGAGCCGCCATGAGTACCCGAATCTAGGGTACTACACTCTTTAAGTTCACCATATTAATCGATATATTTACTACAGAAGAACCACAGCCATGAGAATCACTAAGGAGATTGGCGCACTGTGTACTCAAGCCAAATGTACAGACAGGACCGGCACTTGTTAAACAAAATATTTTCAACAGCAACATTTGTCAGTGGTCATATCCCATATCCCCCTCTAACCCTTACCCAACAAAACACATGATAAACAGTCATGAAAACTGGAATCCTCTTGACTGTTATATACTAGGTGGTTTAAATAAATATTTAAGACTCACTCTATTTACAAAAGAGAATTTTATTTATTTATGTTTCCACACTATCACCTTTAAAATTGTCCCTTTGCACAGTAATACAGTGCTCGCAGCGTTCCTGCCACTTTTGGAATGTGTCCTGGAAGTCTTCTTTTCAAAGCGTGTCAAGCACCTTCTGCGATTCGCGCCAGATCTCCGCAATGGTGTAAAAAATGGCAACCTTTGAGCTTAATCTTCAGGAAGAGGACGAAGTCTGCAGTAGCCAAATCTGTGAGATCATGTGAATTGTTGTCCGCTGATCATCATGCACAAGTTGCTGAATGGTTTTGACATTTGGGGGGTTAAGCTCGTTAAAGGTCTTCATGATCTCTCATTGTCTTCCTGTGATGATTTTCCGCTCTTGAAAAGCATGTGCGGCATCTCCGTATGTCAAACGGTGATAAAATGGTGAATCCTGTCCAAAGCATAATTATTCACAGAGTGATGCACATTACATATATAACATTTGGCAGATCCAGAGTGACTTACAGTTATCTTAGTTATACAGCTGAGCAATTGAGGGTTAGAGGGTCATCAGTGGAAGGTTGGTGGTGCTGGGATTTTAAACTATTATCTTCTGATCAGGAGTCCAACATCGTATCCATTGAGCTACCATTTCTCTTAATGCTAGTCAAATAATATGGTTTTGGCAATTAGATGTCTAAAAGTTTTAGCAGGAAAATGATGTGTTTTATTCAATAGAAATTCCATGTCTGCTGTACATAATTGCCTGCCAATGAGCTGATCAATAGTCATCAAGAAAAGAATGTCATCTTCCCACCATGAAAGCAGGGCCATTATGTCTTTGAAATCCAAAGCACAGCAGAGTATGAAGCAGGAGCTCAAAGAGTCGATGAAGTGCTCAGCTTATTGCTTTATCTTTATCCTGATCCTTACCAATTCATGAGCTTTCTGAAATGACTGAAAGAATCTGCTCCCTTACAGAAATTGGAGAAATTATGTACCTCCACTTAGTTCCTGGGATTCTTTTTTATGACTGAATGAGGAGCTTGAATTCTTTTACAGCCCAAGAGTAGATCTGAATTAAGAGGACCTGCTTATGATAGAACGACGCCCATAATCATGTACTGAGGCATGTCCCAGTAGGGCTATGTTCAATATAAATTCCATGTCTGACGCCTGGAATTTTCTGCCAATAAGCTGATAAATAGTCATCAAGAAATTCATCTTCTGACCTAAGATACTGGGCCACCATCATTCTCGACCCATGGTAACAAAGAGCAGATAAATAATACATATAAATCTTAAATCTATTAATATAAAATGTCCTTAATTAAGAGCCAATCCTTGTTCCCATTCTAAAGGATTGCTCAAAGCATATTGGTTAAGCACAGCGGCGGCCAATATGGCGATCACGATTGATCAGTAGATTGCAAAGGTAGTACGGGTAGATCGTATGCCATTCAAAAAAGTCTGAGACTTTATTCAGTACAGGCCATTAGAGTATACTTTAATTTTTATATATATATATATATATATATATATATATTTTTTTTTTAGCATTTTTAATGTAGGTAGATCATTTTGACTTAAAATTAGCCCGCAAGCTTGAAAAGTGTGATCAGCCCTGGTTTAGCAGAACATCTCAGAACTGTTCTTCCTTTGTTGAATTGAAAGCAATAGACAAACTCGTGAAAACCCTAAGGGAGAGTGAAACGGGGTATTTAGTTACTTCAAAATGTGGTTTTTTTTATATCTCCCTCTTACACTTACTCCCTGTAGAAACATACCCAGAACCAGAACTCTTTCATCCAGTCGTGCATGTCTAATCATAAAGCAGGAGCTGCTATGAAGACAATGGCTTTGCTATAAGAAACACTGCCTCACTCTTTATTATTCACAATGAAGGACAAGGGATTGATATATTGTCTCAGAGCTTTAATGCTTGACTAAATTACTGGCAAGTATTATGAGAATGGGTATATTTTCAATTCACCCCATTGCGATCCGATTTCGATTCTCTTCAACACAATGTGATTAATTGGAACATACATGATGCTCTGCAATCCAATATGGAACAAATAGTTTGCTTTTATTACTTTGGTTCAGACAAACAGCAAATCATCAATTTATTTAACTTTACACTGTAGTGCAAATAAAAATAAAGAAAAACAATACAACAAAAAAAACGCTCAAAAAAACCATATGCTATTTTCCTGTTCTGTCTCCAGGAAAATGCAGCTCTACCTCTGCCATGTTGATCTATGTTTTAGGTGACTCTCAGGACACGCCTCGGCCTCTGTAGTGTTGTGATACGCAATATTCACATAGCAGCAGTGGTGCCGAGAGAATTCGCTCAAGTTTTGGCGAAGAGAAATCAATCTGCTTATCAATTATGGGTCATTTTCTAAATAATAAAAGTATAGATCATCTACTGATAATTAAATATAAATAGGTCATTTTTTACCAATGCAAAAATGTTACAATCGATGCATTGTGATGCAAATGGCAACTTGTATCTGAAGGACACTTTTTAAATTCACGTCGTTACCTTTTGTGCCAATGCACCGATGCAAATCAGTGAATTTTACATATTATACATGCCTGTAATAACTGTATAAATCTTTTATTACCACATTATAATGTAATAAACGGACACTCTGACTTTACATTACTTCATGAACTCCCCCCCCCGCCCCCCCGCGTGAGTTGTTCAAGAAATCTTTCCTTTTGAACTAAGGAAATGTTTTTCAGTTGTGTAAAAAGGTTCTGGAATGAGTTCTGTTTTAACAATCCAACACCTTCACTGCTATGCAATTTCCAATCAATTGAAAATTTATATAATACAAACATAACTCTGACTGGAGGAGGACATTTACCAAAATATAGGGACCTAGATTAATCAGAGAAGCAAATAAGTAGCCAAGGGTGACCTTAAAGCTTACATGGTTTTAGATGTTCCTGACAAGGCAACCATGATGAGAGCAATTGACATATTTTTTATGATTAGGCACAAAGCATTATATTTGGCAGAGATGTCACCCTAAGGACACCAGGTCTACTGTAAAGAGTGGTGGTGGTATCATCATGATGTGGGGAATCATTTTTACTACACGGGACTGGGAAATCTTTTAAGGTTGAGGGAATAGATGGATGGAGCAAGAAAAGCAACCATGACTCTGACCAGGATAGAGCACTTACTGAAACTGGATGGAAGGATGGTTGAAAGTGGTGAAATTGTCGATTCAGAAGTACGAAATTATTCATAACACAAAACTGATCACGTTGAAATGTAGAGATGATTGACAGGCTTCATACTTTGGTAGTTTCTAACAGTGAGAGGAAAGTTAACGAATCCGTTTTCTTCAATCAATATAATTACAGGATGCTAAACAAACTTCATAACCTCAGCAGAGCTATTGAGAAATAGTCCTAGACCTCATTTTCCAACTCTCTCTCTCTTCTTCATCTCTTTTTCAGTTAACAGTCTTTGTATAATCACCACTTCCACTAAGCATCCTGAAACTTTGCCTCGAGGTTACCAAACAGCCCGTTCTATTTCCGCTCTATTTTCGGAAAGATTCGTTTCGCTCCTGCAGAAAATCTCGGGCTATCAGATTGCTTGGCACCGAAACGAGAATGGCACTCGACTGGCTGCTGTCTCAGCAGTGCAGATATTCTGAAGCGTCATTAAGGAGCACAATGAGATGGTGATTAACAAAACCAGCCCCGTCAACTCCACTATCGCAATGGATCCGCTACAATGGTCTACAGCAAGAAATTCCTGAGGGTGTCGGGTGTTTGACAATGGAACACAGTGAAGTGAATCAATATGGCAAAAAGAAAGAGAGAGAGAGAAAGAGAGAGAGAGAGAGAGAGAGAGAGAGAGAGAGAGAGAAAGATACAGCTAATTTATACTGCACTTGCAAAACCTTCATGTACTTTGTGTGAAAGAAGATAATAAGAAAATAAAAATAAAAAGGACGAGTCTTCTATAGTGAGGTGTTTCTCTAGAGACAATGCTCTTCTGTCACAGCACGTGACCTTGGGACAACCATGGACAATCAACTCTCCTTTTTTCTTCTATTGCTAATCTAACATGCTCAGTTCCTTCTTTACAATATCTAGAGAATGTTCAGTTTCTGCCCACACAGGGCACTCAGGTGCTTTTTCAGTCTTTTGTCATCTCAAGACTAGAATAGGGCAATTTGCTTCTGGCAAATCTTCCTCTAAAAGACATTTGACCTTAGCAACTGATTCAGAAGCAGCCACAAGACTTGTTTTCAACCTTTCTATGTTAGCTCACACCTACCCAATGGTACAATTACCCCACTGGCTTCCTGTCATTGGCTGCAGAACAGCCTCTACCTCATACCTCACTTTTTTCACTCCACCCTGCACCATACTACCTCAGGTCATGTCCACACTGAAAACTGTGTGAAAATAGGAAAAAATGGGAAAATGGAAGCAATGGGTCTAACGATGGGTCAAACTTGGAACATGAAATCAAATACATTCTAATTACATAAATATATAAATTATACAAATACAAATATACATACACACACATATATATATATATGAGCTGAAGCGTACATCCAAACTCTGTAAGCGTTATTTAAAGTGTCGTCTGGAGTGTTATCTATTATTGAATGACCTTCCCAGTCACCGCAAAGTGTAGAATTTTGAAAATAAATAAACAAATACACATAGAAAAACCAATCAATCAATCAATCAGTCAGAATGGGTTGAAGAATAAAATTTTATTTACCATATAATATAATATAGAGGTCAACTAATAGTGGATTTTACTGATACCAATAGTTAGGTTGGATCGCAACTGCCGATAACTAATTTATAAACAAATTGATTTTTAAATGGATAATAAGTTAAAAAAAAATAATAATAAATAATAATAATAATAATAATAATAATAATAATAATAATAATAATAAACATTCCATGTAAAAGTACTGCATTTTGTTATATGTAAAAATTCTAAACTACTGAATCATTAAATGTGCTACATGAAATACATATTAACATTTTAAACATATTAATAAAGTTTTTTATATGAATAATACATTTTTTATTAAAATGAATAAATTCCAGCATTAAATGGCAAAAGTGATAAATTGGATAACCTCTACTATAATACACAATATTATCATATATATAAAATATAAATAAATGTCATTTTTTTAATAAAAAAGTTTCAATAGAAATATACATACAAAGCAACATTTACTTACTGACTTACTTTTTCCCATTAAAGTGAAACCATTATTTCCAATGACATGATAAGTAACACTGAAACCAAATAAAAGATCATTAAACCAATTTTCATGTACTAATTTTAAGCTTGACATCCTTGTCTGGTCTTCTACTGAAAAACTATTTTGCTCAATTCATGCATTTTTCTTTTTAATACAAAGTAGCAAATGATCAGCCATTAAAATAATTAGTTTGAAAATAGTAATCGTGTCCAGAAAGCATTTCAAATTTGTCATAATGTAATGTTATAATAAGTAATAGCAGATATCTTATTTATGCAAAAGTATTAAAACACCTGAGGATGCCGCCACCAGAAAGGAGGAAAAGAGGAAGCCAAGGACGAGGTTTGTGGATGTGGTGAGGGAAGACATGCAGGTAGTTGGTTTGAAAGAGGCAGATGTAGAGGACAGGGGGGTATGGAGACGGATGATCTGCTGTGGCGACCCCTAATGGGAGCAGCCGAAAGAAGAAGATTAAAACATTTGACTTTTCTATACATATGTGGTTCTTCTCTATACTGTTACACAAAGTTAAAAACATGCAATTGTACAGGACGTCTTTGAAAGTGGGAGGGTGAAATTGTCCTAGGAGACCCAAACCTGTTCCAGCATGACAATGCTCCTGAGCACAAAGCCAGCTCCATTAAGGTCTGCTTTCTAATGGGTTGGAGTGGAAGATCTTACATTGCCTGTTAGATGGCTCTGACATCTTCCACCAACAGAGGATGAGTAGGTTTCAGAGGCAAACTGATTTCTCGTTTCAGTTCTTTAAGAAGGAGGCAGACTTATTTAATTCAAATGCTCTAAAAAAATAAAATAAAAAAAAAAACCTCTTTAAACCGTAACAAAATAGTTTGTTTTAGGGTTTACTTGCAAAAAAACCTGGGCATGTAATATAGTTTTGTGAAAATGACTCATAGTCCAGTTCGGATAAAAGTAGATGTTTGCTGATGTGCAAACACACACACACACACACACACACACACACACACACACACACACACACACACACACACACATCAAAGGCTACAAAACATATACTTTGTATACAAGTACAAAAATATAAAAACTCAGTGGCAGGCGGTCAGGGCCAGCAAAGCCTTTTCTGCTGGCCCAAACACTATCAGAAGCACTGACCTACATTTACAACCTTAATTCTAATATTTGTTCCATAAAATTGTATCAAGTTATTTCCAACAGTTTATTCTCTTCATGTTGTAGTTTCTCTTGGCTGCACTGCTTCCAGTACGTGTATGTGGATGTTAGATTTTTTTGTCCAATCAGATTTCAGCCTCTATGTGCTGCCATATTAATCTAATCTGCCCAGGGCCTTCAAAGTCTGTTCTGCTGGCCCTTTTACCATAGGATCCTTAAGAAATAGCTCTGTTTCCAATCAGATTTAATATTCACCCCACAGAGCCAGCTAGCTGGCCCAGAATAACATCAGCATTTTTTCTATCCTCTGATTGGTTGGTTATAGGGAAACTGTTACAGCCAAGTTTCGACTGGCAAAACATGTCTGTTATCCCAATGGAGGAAGAGAAATCTACTTAGCTAACCCTGAAGCTAGCTAGCTTGTCTCAGCCCGGAAAAGGGTTTGTTTGCCACATCCAGAGCAGTGAATACGAGCGTTACCACTGGATTACAGCCTCTGAGAAGTGCTGCAAATTATGAGTATGCATCTCCGGTGAGTAGGTTGTATTTTATTGACATTTTTATGTTCGGTATAAAGCTCTAACAGGGCAATCAAGACAATTACCAAGCCCTATGCAGGCACTCTAGGTCGTACCCCTCAGGGCACACAGCCATAGCCTTCACAGCTCTAAACAGGGTTGTACTTTTGTATCCCCTGCCTGAGATAGAAGATCCCTCCCGAGAGGAATCTCCCAGCATCTCCGTCCTGGTGAACTCTCTCTAGAACTCCCGGGAGCAGCGCAGCAGGGGAAAAGGTGTACAGGTGCTGCCTTGGCCACTCGGCCAGGGAAAACCAGAGGGCGCAGTGTAATGTTTCTTTAGTCACAAACAGATCCAACTGAGCTCTGAAAAATTGTTCCCAGATTTGCTCCACCACATAGGGGTGGAACCGCCATTACCCAGGCCTCAGCCCTTGCCATGGCCTTGCCCTTGGCCTGGGAAATAAACTGCTTTCAAGGAGAGCAGTTTCCCTTGGGCCCACAGGAGTATCATCTGTGTCAGCTTGTACAGGAGGCAGGATCACAGACTAACCCCCCCCGGTAGTTGATATAGGAAACCACCAAAGTGTTGTCCATATGCCTCTGAGATCTGAGAGGAAATATCTCAGAGCTTGAAGCACAGCAAGCATTTTAAGTCAGTTTATGTGCCAAGTTCAATGGGATCTTCCCTTTAGACTTCAAGGGTAAGTGATTCATGAGAGAGACCCCGTGAGAGACGCGTCTGTCATAAGCATTTTGCAATGCCCAGGAAGCCCTAAGTCAAGAACCAGGGATCTCTCCACACATATAAGGCAAGTAGGGCTCGCCGCTTTGGAAAACCTCCTTAAGCCACCACTGGAGGGGTCTGCAGGAGGCAAAGTGGAACCACAGACCCAGCAGTCTCTAAAACTGCTTCACAGTGAGTGACTGACCTTTCTTCACTCTCTTGATGGCCATGAGAATAGACTCGACACAAGCAGGGGACAGATGAGCCCGCATAAGGGTCGAATCCCATAAAACACCTAAGTAAGTGGTTCTCTGTAACGGAAAAAAAGCTTCCAGGCTCCCATATAGTCTCTTAAGGGAATCAGTCTCTCAATCCAAGTCTGCTATGATGCCAGTCAGAAAGCAAGGATGGTGTTCGCTGGAGCTAGCCATACGCAGAGAGTGGCAGTTTTAACAAACCAGCTCTGTGAGGGTACTGTATGGTGAGGTGCACAGCGCCCCTGCCCAGAAGGTTCCCCACATGGTCCCTGGTCAGGACGTTTTGGCCAAAGCACCCTTTATTAAAAATGACAGGCAGTCCTTAAATCTATCATCTCCCGGGGCTTCGGCCTTGAGCATCGCAATGGGTCCCTTTTGAGAGGTATGCTGCAACGCTCTGTTTTTGCACCTCACAATGCCGGGAGGTGCCGGGTTGTAGTTGGGGCTGCGCTCGCCGAGCAGCCCCAAGGGGACGGCGTGAAAGAAAACGATATAACTGCTTCTTTGCCTCCTGAAACCTGTCATTGATCACATTAACAGCATCACCAAACAGGCCTGTTGGCACCAGAGGGGCACCCAGAAGCACAGCCCTATCTCAGTCAGAAAGATCCAATATGCCCCTTCAGTGGAGATGAGGGTGGCCATAGACTGGCCAATGGCCTAAGCAGTCTCTTTGGTAGCCCCTTTGTGCCAGGTCTGTAGCACAGCAGAGCTCACGGTCCTGCTAACCACCCGAGACATCTCCTCCTTACAGCTCTCACAGCAGATTGGCCTGATAGGCCTGCAGCACAGCCATGGTTTGCAGACAGCCTGCGGCCTCACCTGCTGAGGCATAGGCTTTGCCCACCAGCGCCGGGGTGGTTCTTAGGGGCTTGGTGGGAAGCGCTGGGGCTTTGAGGGATGATGCATTATTCAGGGAGAAATAGGTAGCCAGTGTCTCTTTGATCAGGGGGCATTCCTAATAGCCACACTCTCAGTCCAGCTATATTCAAATATAGTGACACTTGGATTGAAGGGAAGTAAAGAATAAGTATCTATAGTGCTTCAGTTTTAATTTGTTCTGCAGATTTACATTGTGATACATAAGTGATAAAGGTTTTTCTTCCCGAAACAGTTGACACAATGTTGGAGGCACACAATTGTATAGGACGTCTTTGGATGTGTTAACATTAAATCTCTCGTCACTTAAACAAAGCCAGCTCCATGAATAGAGCTATAATCTTAATTGGATACCTTGGAAATGAGCGTGAACACTGACCCAAGCCTCCTCACCTCACCTACATCAGTACCTGACTTCATTAACAAGCTTGTAGCTGAATTAATCTCCATAACATCAAGTTTCACTTAAGTCAGAAAAGTTCATATCTATTTACAGCTGGATCAAATTAATTCTAAGATAAATTAATTTTATAGATTTGGGTGATTGTAGAAAGGAAGGAGGTTAGGAGGGAAGAACAAAAAATTGGGGATAAAGGAGGAGAGGAAGGAAGGATGGAAAGAGGGCAGAAAGAACAAAAAATCAAAAGGAAGGAAGGAGGGAAGGAAGGTAGAACAAAAAATTGGGGATAAAGGAGGAGAGGAAGGAAGGATGGAAAGAGGGCAGAAAGAACAAAAAATCAAAAGGAAGGAAGGAGGGAAGGAAGGTAGAACAAAAATAGGAAGGAAGGAAGAAAGGAAGGAAGGAAGGAAGGAAGGAAGGAAGGAAGGAAGGAAGGACAAAAAATTGGAAAAGAAGGAAGATTAAAAGAATAATTAAAAGACAAAAATGATCGAAAGAAAAAATCAAAGAAAATAAAAAATCAAAGAAAATTAAGGGATAAATAAAGAAAAAAAAAGAAAAATGAATGAAACAAAAAAGAATGTTTGCCAAAATTAGGAGAAAGAAAGAAAGAAAGAAAGAAAGAAAGAAAGAAAGAAAGAAAGAAAGAAAAGGAAAAAGGGGGGAAGAAAGGTCAATTATAAAGAAAAAGAATGTCCGCAAAAAATAAAATAAAGGATAAATAAAGAAACAATTATGAATGAATGAATGAATGAATGAATGAATGAAACAAAAAAATAATATTTGAAAAAATGATTGAAAGAATGTAAGAAAAAAGTAAGAATGAAGACAGAATAAAGAAAGAAAGAATTTTTTTTATTAGGAATTAAGGAAGAAAGGAAGTAGGAAAAAAAAATTAGGGGAGGGAGGGAGGAAGTTGAATGATTGAAACACATAAGAACGATTTAAAGAAAAAAAAAAATGAAAAAAAAACAAATGAAAGACAAATAATCCAAAAGTCAAAAAAGAAAGAAAGAAAGAAAGAAAGAAAGAAAGAAAGAAAGAAAGAAAGAAAGAAAGAAAGAAAGGAAGAATATATTCTAAAGAAAGGAAGGAAGGAAGAATTATTAAAAGATAAAGTAGGAAGAATCAGAAAAATAAAAATAAAAAATGAAGGAAGAAAAGAGATCCAGGAAGGAAAAAAAGCCAAAAGGATCTGAGTGAAATCGATGGTGGTTAAAATGTGTTGAAAACATGAGCGCTTATTCCAGTTAAGCAACTGTGATACCAGCCTGCTGTTTATCAAGGTCACTCTGGATGCAAATGATCCACACATCAAAAAAGAGAGAGATTTAAAAAAAAAGTCTGAGGATTTTCTTGCTTCAGTTCTGAAAGCTCTGTTTTCTTTTTTGTATTTAACAGAGAAAGTATTGTGCCCTTTGGAGTTGTCCTCTATCAGGCTGCTCCAGCACTCTGCAGTACAAAGGCAGGTGAATGCAGCCACTGTTGTTCACACAAGACAAGGGAAGATCGCTCTTTCGCTCAATGAGGCTGGACCTGCATCGTAATGGGGTTCAGTAGAATGGAAAGGAGAGACGGGGAAGTGAGAGGGGCATTAAAGTCGTCCAAAAACCTCTATGTGCCAAAAATGTCAGCTGCAACTATTTTTTTATTTAATCCACTACTTTATACAAGAGACACTGTAGATATACTGTATACAATGTTTCGATATTTAATGTACATCCTTTATAGTGTATAAGAGGTAGAGAAACTAAATAATTTTAAGATTATGTATACAAAAGAAGAAGATTTCAATATTATAAATAGAATGAGGAAGGTCAAGTAGGGGGTGCATATACTATTTATAATATTAAAATTTTCTTCTTATTCTTTTGGCTTCTTCTGTAAGGGGTCACCACAGTGGACCATCTCCATACCCCACTCTCCTCTACATCTGCCTCTTTTAAACCAACTACCTGCATGACGGTGATTGGGCAGGATATTCCATGATAGATAGGCTCATCGTCTTGTTGCTTTCAATGAGCCGCAGTTCAGACGGAATTGCATTTTGTATGTTGAAGTATGGAATAGTTGCCATGTTGGGTTTCTTTTACTTTCCAGACCGAGTCTCCAACCTTCCCTGTTCCAAACCAACCAAAATCCACCTTCATGTTTGACTGTGCTGGTGAGGCAGTCTGCTAACATCTACTCTCTTGGTCTCCATCTTGCACAAGTTCTTCTGTTAGAGCCTGTGGTCTCATCTGTCCACAGAACTTATTTCCAGTCGTTTACCGTCCAATCTATTCATAGAGTTTGTTACTGAGAAATGAAAGGAACATGCATGTAGTACAATATATATATATATATATATATATATATATATATATATATATATATATATATATATATATATTACATGCTGTACATGTATTTTTTTGGCTAACAAAAAATCTTTTTTTATATATACAGGACTACGTTCATGCAAAAATATTTTCACCTCTATTGCTTTTCATCCTTTTTCCTTTCAGTCTTTTTCACTGTCCATGTGACACATACAGCCGCTCCATTATGTTTATGATCGCAAACACATGGTGCTCAGTACGCCTTATAGGAGAGTGTGTGTGACGGTGATAGATTGAACAAGGACAGATGGCACATGGTATACAATATCGCACAGTGTTGAGCCCAGAGCACACAGACTCTATTATCACTTCTGTTTTTATTGAATAAGACAATTTGCACCCCAAACGACCCCCCCCCCCCCCCCCAGACACACACACACACACACAAACACACCCCGCCACACAACCACACACACACACAAGGTGTATATACAGTACAGACCAAAAGTTTGGAATTATATATGGAATTATATACATAACAAAAAAGTGTGAAACAACTGAAAAATTTCATATTCTAGGTTCTTCAAAGTAGCCACCTTTTGCTAGATTACTGCTTTGCACACTCTTGGCATTCTCTTGATGCCTACTTTGAAGAACCTACAATATGACATATTTTCAGTTCACTTTTTTGTTATGTATATAATTCCACATGTGTTAATTCATAGTTTCGATGCCTTCAGTGTGAATCTACAATTTTCATAGTCATGAAAATAAAGAAACTCTTTGAATGAGAAGGTGTGTCCAAACTTTTGGTCTGTACTGTATATAATATATATAAACTTTTGGTCTGTACTGTATATATAATATATATATATATAGTAATTATGGTGTCTAAAACAGAAGCTGATAAAGTTGCTGAACAGTAATGTTAAGTGCTGCTTAATGGGAATCTCTAAAGAAAATCTGGATTGTATTTAAGTTCTGGGTGAATTAGAAAGTGTTCCCAGTTCTCTCAAGTGCTCTAACAGTTCACTTGCCAAAGCCGAAGGTACTTTATTTTGCTAACATTTGCTTCTAGCCGCTAGCCAGACTAAAGAATGCAAAGTCATGTCTCCTGGCGCGCTATGCCTGTCCCTGCTGGAGACCTATTAGCATGCTAATCACAATCAGTGGAGGAAAACATGCACTCATGCAAAGACAACTTTGCATTGCATTAGGAAATTGCTTGTGAAGAATTTTTATTTATTTATTTTTTATTTTTTATTCAACCGCAACTATAGCGTAGTTGCCAAAGCCACAAGAGGACCACACAACTTTACTTAGCAATCAGTGGTGCAAGACGTCCGGCTGCTGAATACGGGGATGAATAATCTTACAGGCGTTTTGTGGAAATAGATCGAATCGATCAACATACTGCAGCTATTATGAATGTATGAATCAGCTTCGCAAATGAAGTCATTCGCTGCAGGCTTTTGGGTGCAAGCGAGTGTGAATATACCCCAGCAATGGTTTGTGAAGGTTCATGAATAAAAAATGAAATGCTTGCCATGCAAATACTTTTACTCCAGGAGACTTACGCATACAGGTTAGAAAAAAGGCAAGAAACAGCGTGATGTATTTATTTCTACTGCGCTGGAAGTAAATATCCAACTTTACAAACCCAAAAGATTTTTATAGTGTTTTAGAGAGCTCTGAGTTGTAGCTCAGATACACTATATGGGCAAAAGTTTGTGGACACCTCACCGTAAGATATACTTTTTGAACATCATATAAAATAACTATCATTTTTTTTAAGTAATGGAAAGTGTGTTAGAGAAGTAAAGAAAAGAGTGCAGGCAGGGTGGAGTGGGTGGAGAAGAGTGATAGCAGGAGTGATTTGTGAAAGAAGAGTATCTGTGAGAGTGAAAGGGAAAGTTTATAGGACTGTGGTGAGACCTGAGATGTTGTATGGATTAGAGCAGGGGTGTCAAACTCAATTTCACAGGGGGCTAAAACTCAAAGCGCACTTTAGGTCACGGGCCGAACAGGATAAACATTTCTTGAACATAAATATGAATAAAAACAGACAGGAATATTATTCCAGAATAAATCAATTAAACTTAAGTATTTTGCTCTCCATAAAAATATCAATGAACAAATCAATCAAAATTGTGCTTTTAAATAAACGTTAAAAATAACAACAAATCAAGACAGATTTCGTTGCTCTTATGCCATTTCATAAAAAATAATCTTAAACTTTAAATAATTTAAAATATTTTGCTCTCCATTAAAATATCTCCTGTTAAACACCAGACGTCTCACACCTTCATCATGCAGCTCTTCAGAAACTCTCCCTCGGTAAATAACCGGCTGATGAGACTCTGATTTCTCCTCTGCTTTCACACCAGCTTCACTTTGTGATTTTGCTCTGGTGAAAAACGTCTGCTGAAATGTCAGATTCTTCTTTAACTCTTCTACTTTCTGTATCTTCTGCTCTGCATTCAGGTTTTTGGCTTCTCCTGATATTTTATCTCGTAGTTCAATTCCTTAATTATTCCTTAATTAAGTATAACACACGTGTTTACCGACAACCCTGATTTAGAGACAGTGGCATTGAGTAAAAGACAGGAGATGGAGCTGGAGGTAGCAGAGCTAAAGATGTTGAGGTTTTCGTTGGGAGTGACGAGGATAGCCAGGATTAGAAATGAGTTTATTAGAGGGACAGCCCATGTAGGACGTTTTGGCGATAAGGTGAGATTGAGATGGTTTGGACATGTGCAGAGGAGGGACATGGGGTATATCAGTAGGAGAATGCTGAGGATGGAGCCACCAGGAAGGAGGAAAAGATAAAGGCCAAGGAGGAGGTTTATGGATGTGGTGAGGGAAGACATGCAGGTAGTTGGTTTGAAAGAGGCATATGTAGAGGACAGGGGGTTATGGAGATGGAAGATACGCTGTCGTGACCTTTTATTGGAGCAGCCGAAAGAAGAAGAAGAAGAAGTTCAGACATAATACAAATCAAAATTTAACAGATTATCAGTTTGTGTGTGAACGGTTTGAGAAAGTATTTGGAAAATATGGCAGGAAAGGTCAGTTGTCCCAATGCTTTTGCATGGGCCAATGCATCAATCTATGTGGCTGTAACCAGAAGAGCCACATTCATATTTATTCTTGAAGCCACTGTGTTTTTCTTTAGGTCTGCTAGATGATATTCAATGAACAGATGGTAAAATGTCATGATGGTTTCACAGTACACTCAGGATTGAATAGAAAAAGAAACCTCTATATACGGAGGGCAAATTCATTTCTGATAGCAGCAGTAACATAAAGAAGCACAAATAAGAGCTAGCAGACACGGACCGAAGGGACCTTCTGCACCTAATGTGCCGCAATCAAGAGTTTTAATGAGTTTGCGCTTCGATCTACTCGAATTTGATGCATCTTTTGTGTCCAGCTCTTTAGGGGCCTTGGTGCGATGATACTGTAATGGCATTTCCATTATAGACTCTGCAAACCTCGATTCTTTCCTTTATGAACTGTGGGAATCCTGCTGAAGGAACGGCTGAGGAGTCACATAGAGAAGATAATGAAGTTCGGGAAATTCACGGATAAGAAATGCTATTAACGCAATCTTGTTTTAAGACACCACATAGGGAAGGGATCAGCTAATGGGGGACACATGAGTGATGAGTACATCTGTCTTTCTTTCCCGGGTTTCTCATCACCACTCTGAGTCTTTGCGATTTCTTTTATTACAAAATGATGCCAGTCTCCGTTTAAATGTGCAGCTTCCTCTATCCATAACAATTAGCTTCTTGTTTGCAGTGGTCCTGATGACGGCAGGTCACTTATTTATATACATGCAGCATAAGACTCTTTTAATTATATGAAGGAAATGAAGGACTGCTTAGAAATTTTAATTGTAACCCCAAAATTAAAAAAAAGGAAGAAAAGAAAGAAAGGTGCTTTATATTTGTCAAAAGTACGAGGTGGTATCAAAACGTTTCAAGACTAGTTTTGTAACATGCCAACAGAAGGCAGCACAAGGCTGCTTGGAGATCACTGGGAGCACCGACCTTCGTAAGTCAGTGAGCCAAAAAGACATTCTCCTGTCCTGTTCATTATGGACAACAAATCAGAACAAAAAGCAAACGTGAAATTCTGCATGAAACTGGGCAAATCTGCCACAGAGGCGTGACAGGATTCGGCAAGTTTAATGCGATGCTGCAACGAGACGTTTGAGGTGTTTCAAGTGGCACATGTGCTTCAAAAGCAGAAGGACATCACTGAAAGATGACGAGAGAGAAGGAAAACCATTGTTGGTGTGTCAAAGAACATTCCAGGTGATCCTCACGTGTAATTGGAGCATGCCCCAAGAACATCTCCAGGCTGCTGACCCAGGAGCAGAAGGAACACTGATTCAAAGTGTGCCAAGAACTAAGTCAGTATGCTGTGGACGACCCGTCCTTCATGTTGAGGATCATAATAATGAAACCTGTGTGTTTGAATACGACCCTTAGACAGAGCAACAGTCTCCACAGTGGAGGAGCCCATCATCTCCAAGCCCGGAAAAAGGCGAGGCAGGTCCACAGCTCGACCAACTGCATGCTGATTGTCTTTTTATCGACATTCGTGGCATTGTTCATTGAGAAATCATCCCCTGGGGTCATACCATCAATCTTTTACTATCAGACTTCTACTGCCAGGTTTTAAAGCATCTAAAGGAAGAACATTCACAGAAAGCATCTGGATCTGTGCTGTGTGAGTCTCAAAACTTTTTGATACCACTTGTACTTTACAGCACAGTGAAATTATTTCTTCACATATCTCAGTGATGTTAGGAAGCCGGGATCAGAGTGCAGTATCAGTTACGATACAGCATTAATAGAGCACATAGGGATATTGGTCTTGCTGAAGAGTGGCAGCTTGGTAAAATCAAGGCTTGATCATCTAACCTTCTGATCAATAACCCAGAACTTTAACAACTGAACCACCACTGAAATGTCACTGCACAAGATGTGATATTTGTAACTTTAATTCTGGCAGAATTGTTGGTGCCAAAGGGGCTGGTATGAGTATTATTTGTGTAAGTGCTGAACCTCCAGGGATCTGAAGTTCTACAGATGGAAGCCTTATTCATGAATACATTTTAAAAGGAACAGCCAGACAGGTTCAATTTAAATCAAATACCTGCTTTGGGCAAACGCGGTGTTCAGAAAAGCATTTCAGATCATAGGTTGAAAACATTTGGTTCCACTCTTTTCAGACTACACTAGTAAAATTAGACAGTTGAAGATTTTCCCATTTTAATTATTTTTCTGGACCACTATGGCCCCTATTGACAACTGTATTTTTATCTCTTTAAAAATGTATATTTCAGCAGATGTTTTATCCAGAGCGACTTTCATTCATGCTGAGAAGCTATGGGGTTAAGGGCCTTGCTCAGGGGCCCAGGAGTAGCAGCTTGGTGTGGCTGCAATTTATACTCACACCTTTGAATCCAAAATCCAATGCCTTAACCACTAAGCTACCATTTCCCCATCTGTTTATCCCCATTAATATATTTTTATTTGGATATATAATCTATTAAACATCAGCAGGAATGTTGCCAAAAAATCAGCAGATTCACCAATAAATCCTTGCTATCAGCAGAGAGGGAAATGAAGTTTAACTTCTGCAGGTAGCTGATGTGCTGAGCTGTCTGCCGTCCTTCTCATCCTGCTCTCTGCTAGTTCTTCTCTGAGTGCTCAGTTTAAAATAAAACGCAGCGTAGCGTGAGGAGCCACAGGCAAATCTTTCAGAAAGAATAGCATTTTTTTTAGTCTCTTCATATTGCTGCCATTTGTACAGTATCAACACTTATTTTTTTTAAAATCGTATAAGCGCTTTAACACGGCGCAATGCAGCCTTTATTGTTTTCTAAATCACACTGTCCAACATCACTTTAATAAGTATGGGTGCCTTTTTGAGTCTGGTTCCACCCATAGTTTCATAACCTTTCAGGAAGCTTTTGGTTTTCTCATCAGAGATACATTTATCCTCTATTTTGACTAAAGCTGCTTTTGTTGTAATGTCCACTGTTAAAAGTGATATACAAATTAAAGTGAATTGGATTGAAATGATCTGGTGACCTGGCTCTTTAGATGTGGTTTGATTATAATTAAAGCAGAGGTTGCATTAAATGACTCGGCGGTGTTTTCTTATGTATTGTAGTCGAATTTGACTCTTTCCTCCTTTTAAACAATTGTTGTACATTGTTGGAATAAATCAATCAATGTTCTTGGTCCCGGCGGATCCTAAGCACATCGGCAGGCCTCAGAAAATCATTTCCTAATCCAATTTTCACCCATAAAATATAATCATAGAAGAGAAATGTTCATTTGAACACAATCAGCAGTTAAGTAAGGTTGTTATATGCTCAGGGGCCCAGGATTGTCAGCTCAGTGTAGCTACTATTTTTTAAACTCCAGCTCCAAAGCCCAATGTCCACCGTTCAAAAAGCACCTTCGGTTGTATATATAACATAGGTGGACATATCTGGGTACAGGTAGTTCTCTGCTTAGCACTAAGTCGAAAATGGTGCTATGACTGTGACAGTCATGCTGATTTATAATTTCAATTTTCTGCTCCAAACTGATGGCTTTCCTCTACTTTTATTTCATGACCAGCAGGAGACATACTTGGACACTTAAAAGATATGCTTTTATAACTAAAATTGCTGTTGGAAACCATTTGAAACAGAAAAAAAACACACACTGAGACAACTTTACTCCATCGACCGCTAGCAAGAGTGAGGGATCTCACAGGTCAGGAGATTCGCTTACCTCACGTGCCTGTTGTGCGGAATTTGTAATATTTGTAAAATTTTGTCGTATCGCTATCGTCATCGTAAGATTGAAAAAGTCGAACCATTGTAACTCGGGTCCATCTGTACAGACATCTGCAATTTATCCCAAAATGTATCATTAAATTAGAAGTCAAAACTCAACTCAATGTAAAATCCAGAGGTGGAAAACAAAGAATTACATTTACTGGTAGTTTACTGGTTACTGGTAGTTTACTGGTAGTTGGTATATATATTTTTTGTGTACTACTTCTTTTTAAAGAAGGTTTTGAAATCTGTAATTTTATTTCGCTTAAGTATGTTTTGGTTGAAGTTTTGTACTTAACCACATTTTAAGTAATATCCGTTACTGATAGAAAAGAAATCAATGAATAAAAATAATACAAGGGGGAAAAAAAGAAACCGCTGCACTGATTTAATGATTGGCAGAGAAATTCCTCTCATTCCTCTTTTGGCTGCTCCCATTAGGGGTCGCCACAGCGAAACATCCGTCTCCATACCCCCCTGTCCTCTACATCTGCCTCTTTCAAACCAACTACCTGCATGTCTTCCATTACCACATCCATAAACCTTCTCTTTGGCTTCCTTTTGTCCTCCTTTCTGGCGGCTCCATCCTCAGCATTCTCCCACCCAAACCTTCAATATTCCTGGCCTTACTCCCTTTCCACTTGGTCTAATGAACACACAACATATCTACCTTTCTCCTCTCCATCATATCAGCTATCTCTCTCCCTTTACCCGTCATAGTACCAACATTTAAAGTACCAACCCAAACTTCCACTTTCCTACACTTCTCCTTTCCCTTCCATCTCTGTAGACGTCTTCCTCCTCTCCTTCTCCTCCTTCGGCCAACAGTAGCCCAATTTCCACCAGTACCCTGTTGGGTAACGATACCTGTGGCGTTAGTTGTTAACCCGGGCCTCGACCGATCCGGTAAGAATTTCTGATTTGTGATCTGCATGTTTGATTTGGCACATGTTTTACGCTGGATGCCCTTCCTAACGCAACCCTCCCCATTTACCCGGGCTTGGGACCGGCACTAAGAATGCACTGGCTTGTGCAACCCTAATGGCTGAGCTGGTGATTGATATTTGGCCAAAGAATGATGGCGATGGAAAAACAGATGCCAGCGATGCAGACCCAGCTAAAAGTGAAATGGCATAGAATCTAATTTATTTAAAGCGTGTGCCCACTGTTTGAATTCGGAATTTGCATTCGTGATTTCTGTCATTATCATTAATGACATTATAACAGGAGATTTTTTTTGCTGCTGCTGCTGCAAAAACACATTACACTGCACTTTTTTGTCCTTTTTGAACTACACTAGAATCCCCCAACCCCACAGCCTGCTTGTACAAACTCAGTTAATTTTTAATCTGAGCAAATTTTAAATGAGCTACTTTTTACTTTTACTTGAAGATTTTTAGACTGGTAGTTTGTTCTCAAAAAAAAAATTTGTTCAACTAACAGCACTTTCAGTCGAGTAGAATATTTTATTACGCCTTTCAACTCTGGTTAAGTCCATGTAAATAGTATCTTCCTGGAGCTGGCTTTGGGCACTTTGTTCCATGCTGGAAAAGGTTTGAGTCTCCGAGTAGGTGACGGGGGTTGGGGGTTCATTCCACCAAATTAAAAAAACACCCTGTACAGTTGTATACCTCGAACTTTTTGATAACACTTTGGCTACATATGGCTGGAGAAATCATGTGACAAAACTAAATCGTCTTAAGAGGATTGTAAACGAGGAAAACCAAGGAAATTACAGGGAGGAAGCAGATGACTATAACCCTGTTATATCATTGACAGGTTTTGGATAAAGTCCAGATCATTTTATTAGATGATTCCCAGCTTATGCATCAAGAGTTTTCACCTCCTTGTTTTTAGCATTTAGTACAGAACTCATATTAGCAAAAAAAAAAGTTCATTTATTTCCTTAGCTGTAACTTTTTATATAATTATTATTATTATTTAAGTTAAATACCTTTTAGGAGAGAGAAATAAAGTTGTTTTGTACTGTGTGTTTGAGTTGCACTGTAAAAACTCATAATCAAGTTAATTCTTAGTTTTCGTTTTAAACATAAAAATCTTATTTAAGATTAAAACACAATGCAAGAGCGGATTGTGTACAGAAAATATTACTGTTTTACAATTATTTATCTTTTTTTCTTACTTAGTGAAACTTAAAGTTAATTATTCTACCTTCAAATTGAGATTAATTACCATAAAAGACCTAATTTGAGGTCTTGCATTTTTTTACGACTTTATTTTAAATGTAATAACTGGTTTTAAAGTTGCCCAGTAAATAATTGCACAATCAAAAATGTGTTCTTTAGTATTATTTTATTCCATTTATTCAACACCAACACATTTATTTACAACCTTATAACTAATTATAAGAGTCTGCAGTAATAAGTCAGCGCACTCTTTTCAAACATTATCCAGGATGGTTATTATTTTTTAACTTTGTTCTTTATACAAAGTACTAATGGTTTTTTATTAAGTTGTTCTGTAGTTTGATTTCAGTTTGTCATTTTGAATATTTTTCATTGTTCAGGACGACAAAATGCATCCAATAATGTTTTATGTTGCAATAATTTAAAATGTATTGAAAAGCTGCAAGTAATGATTTTGCTATGTTTTCGCATCGTAACTATGTGCAGTCTTTATTTGAATAAATCATCGTTGACAAAACGCATGTATGCGTGATCTTGATTGTAATAGTATTACATTTTAATAGTTTTAGTAAAATTAGTTAATTTAAGTATTTTAATACATTTTAAAAACTTTTCACAAGAAAAAAATGTACCGAGCGACTTTTAAGTAAATTTGACGAAATCGACTGTTTGGAAAAAGTGTTTTAATGCTTATTTTTGTGATGTTTTGTTCTTTTTTAATGTTTAGATATGTTTTTTCTCATTTCATAAAATCTTACCAAGTGTATTGTGAAAATTATTTGTCTGTATCTTCTCAAATCATTCAATTTAATTCAATTAATTTTTATTTGTATTGCACTTTTAACAATGAACATTGTCTCAAAGCAGCTTTACACAGATAATGTGGTGATTAAAAGTGAATATGTTCTTTATAAGTGTAAGTTTGTCCCTGATGAGTGAGCCGGTGGCGACTGTGGCAAGGAAAAACTCCCCGAGATGGCATAAGGAAGAAACCTTGAGAGGAACAAGACTAATTAATTAATTAATTAATTAATTAATTGCACCGAATGTCCATTAATAGCAGATATACGAGGTACAGTGATGATGATCAGAAGCGAACTGTATTCCTGAGTCAGTGTAGGAGACTGTTGACATTAACTACAGTCCAATCCATCCTCAACGCTCCCGTTCTTAATCCGGAATTTCATGGAACCACCCAAGGCGTTGATGAGAAACCGTCCCAAGTTGCACAGAGTGGCCTCCAGTTGAAGAGAACACTATCCAGAGGCAGGCCTGGACAAAGTGGGAAGATCCACAGAGGGGGGAGGGGCAGGAACAGTGGTCGCTGGAGCCTCAGGAGCATGTTTAACTCATGCATTTATTTCTTCTATTTAGATGCTTTTTTTTGCAGTGTGTCTTATGCTTATATTGTATACTGCAACCAAATTGCTGTCAGGAAGGTGAACTGAACTCAGGTGTCCCAATACTTTTGTGCATTTTTTTTCTTCTAAATATGTCTATACAACAAGTATTACTCAATTTTGATTTCAGCTGAATGAACAGTGCTGTGATCGGATTGGTTTCCAGAATCATCCAAATAAAGTTGGAGTTTGATAACTCTTATAACACTTTTCCCCCTCAGTCACACTTTACTCGTATACTTTTTTTAGGTTGTAACTAAGACCCAAGTTTCGAAACTAGAAGTTAGAAGGCGAAGAGCTGATTGCGATTCCTACGGTGGCATCTAAACAAATGCTGCATATCTTTTCCCTCCAGACATTCTAATCACATTTCGCTATCAAGCGAACCCTTATTAATTGTCTCGCTGTGACTCGTCCGGAACTCTATTCCAAATAGAAATCAATAATCTCATCTGTGTCGTGAAATTGTTCTGATGCTGGAGAGAAACAGCGCGCGGCTTGTCGGAATCAATTTACAGCATTTTAGTTGCTCGTGATTGGTCCTGAGGGAGATTGCGATTGCGAGGGCTGGAGGATCGATCTATCACCCATATCTCCTTCCACACACACACACACACACACACACACACACACACACACACACACACACACGTCATGATCAGGATGGACTCGTTTAATACGCCAGCTGCACTTTTGTGCTTTCTAACTTCACTCCTCCACTTGGCTTTGAGCACTTTCTAGTCGTGACAGCTCCCACGTCTTTCCCCCTCATTAGATCCAGTTGTAGAGGTTCCTGTGTCAGGAGTAAAGAAAGAAAAACTCAGTTGCTTCTTATGAATACTGCCACCACGGCTCGGGGATTTGGAACCACGTCTAGTGCCGTCAAAATCTATGAGCTCTAATGAATAACTGGAGCAAGAGGACACACAGCTTTTGTCATACCAAGCGACGGATAAGTAGCGACGGCATGGGAGCCGATTGGCTGAATCGGTCGAAATATGGTGTGCGGTTTCTATTCGCTTTTTATTACTTTAGCACCATTTGGGCTATTAATTGTGAGGTTAACAGACAGTAAGGAGTTCAGGGCTCGAGCTCACGCTCTTGTACAAAATAGTTTTTAGGGTCTGAATTTTTGCTAACTCAGTCAGTGTTAGACATACATCCCATGGGATCAGACTAAGCTAATAAAGGTTCTAGGCAGTTACGAATCTGTCTGCTAAAGCCCGAAAATGAGCAGAGGCAGCACAGTGCCTAATTTTTATAACTTTCAAACTACTTTATAGTCCGGATTTACTGTATCCATAGTATATCAACTGTCCTCAATAAGTGTCCTATAAGCTGTTTCAATAGGTGACAGAATGCTGCGTTTGGAACACACTTATAAAAGCAAGAACCTATTGGCACAGGTACAGAGATTTAATGGACGTGGTGTGACACTAGTGACTGGAAGATCGGATTATTTTAGTGACTTTTTTTTTGTTTTTTTTTTACATTTTTAATACGCAGATCCCGACACGTCTTCATACAGCAACTTTGACTATAGTTCCAGTCATTTATATGTATATAAAAAAACTGCATAGTGTCTATTAGTCACGTGACAAAAGCACAAACGGTCCAGAAGACTCATGAGATTAACTACTCAATTACTGTTCATAACCAACAGAGATTTTTCCGATGCGTTGCTGATGCGCATCCAGTAGACAATAACGTATCACTTTTCGAGAATATTCGTTCTTTTGAGTCACATTAAAGACTCGTTTGTTCATAAACAACGACGTCCGTCACCACCCGACGCATCTTTTAGAACTTTTAGATCTTTTAGAGCCACAGATCTAATCTTTTAGAAGTCTCACTACTCATGTTAAGCTTTACATTTCTCACCATTTGGCTAGCACCATTCGGGTGTCACATGGTGAACTAGAGACATTGACATTTAGGTAGCAGACTAGGAATGTGCATTTCAAAACCTGAGGCCGATAAGATTCACATCTCGATGCATAGGCAACAATACGATACATTAAAGACACGAATGAAGCAGCTACGAATGCGATTCAATGCAATACGAGGCAATGGAAAAAATAGGATTCTATACAGTTTAACATGGTACAGATAGTTCACTTTTATTTCTTTGCTTCAGACAGACAGCAAATCATCAATTTACTTAAGCGCCATCTGACTTCTAACCTATGGCCCCTTTCACAAGCACGCCTTTGAAGTGCAAAAAAAAAAATTAAAAAGAGGAAATAAAACCAAATATTATTTTCCTGTTCTGTCTCCAGGAAGATGCAGCTCTACCTCTGCCATGTTAATCGAAATTCTAAAATGTGGTCACTTTCTAAATAACAAAAGAAATGCGCATCTACTAATAAATATATATAATTTTTTTTTTTTTTTACAGATGCAAATATGTTAAAAACTGATGCATCAGGATACAAATGGCAACTTGTATCCGATGCACATTTTTTTTTAATCGATGCATCACCGATGCAATTATGCGAATCGGTCAAACTTACCATCCCTATGGCAGACAAAAAAAAGGCAGGGCGTAGCATATTTACCACCTCGTTCTTAAAAATCTATGAAAAAATGAAAAAAGTTGATAACACCATGCACAATTTATTATGTCCACAATAAACATCAAGAAAACCTTCTGATATCTGCTGGTCTTGACGTCATACGTGGCCATGTACATTGAGGAAAATAAGTATTTGAACACCCTGCTATTTTGCAAGTTCTCCCACTTAGAAATCATGGAGGGGTCTGAAATTGTCATCGTAGGTGCATGTCCACTGTGAGAGACAATCTAAAAAAAAAATCCAGAAATCACAATGTATGATTTTTTAATTTTTTTTGTATGATACAGCTGCAAATAAGTATTTGAACACCTGAGAAAGTCAATGTTAATATTTGGTACAGTAGCCTTTGTTTGCAATTACAGAGGTCAAACGTTTCCTGTAGTTTTTCACCAGGTTTGCACACACTGCAGGAGGGATTTTGACAGGAAACACTGTCGCTGAGAAACACGGAGTTTGAGCTCCCTCAAAAGATTCTCTATTGGGTTTAGGTTTGGAGACTGGCTAGGCCACGCCAGAACCTTGATATGCTTCTTACAGAGCCACTCCTTGGTTATCCTGGCTGTGTGCTTCGGGTCATTGTCATGTTGGAAGACCCAGCCTCGACCCATCTTCAATGCTCTAACTGAGGGAAGGAGGTTGTTCCCCAAAATCTCGCAATACATGGCCCCGGTCATCCTCTCCTTAATACAGTGCAGTCGCCCTGTCCCATGTGCAGAAAAACACCCCCAAAGCATGATGATGGTGTTCTTGGCATGGTACTCATCATTCTTCTTCCTCCAAACACGTTTAGTGGAATTACGACCCAAAAGTTCTATTTTGGTCTCATCTGACCACATGACTTTCTCCCATGACTCCTCTGGATCATCCAAATGGTCATTGGCAAACTTAAGATGTGCCTGGACATGTGCTGGTTTAAGCAGGGGAACCTTCTGTGCCATGTGTGGTGCGAGGGGTGGTGTGGGGGCCTAGGGGCCAGAGCCGAACGGCTCGTCACACCCAAGCTCAACTTTATATACTTAACCTACTCGACTACGCCACCTGGGAGGGTTACACCCAGGAATTAGAAGTAAACCCCAGAGTTTATTAGATCACACAAGTTCGATTCCCTTATTAATAAGTGTAGGCAGGAAACGTGGGCATCGTATAAAGAAAATACAGAGTTTATTGAAACTTGACTTTAAAAAATAAAATGTTCTCGCTGGTGAATACGGTCCAGTGACAATTACACAAATAACAAAAATAAACAGACACAAAATATTAAACAACAAATTTACACAATTTCCAAATAAGCCAAACAAAATAAAATCATTAGATACAGGGCTGGGGTTACCACTCGGAGTGATCAGCACTAATTATCAAAAAGCACACTTCCACACACACACACACACACACACACCTCACCGTGAACTCAGAGCACCCACTTATACACGTCAAAAGTGTCGCATGGCAAATGTAGAAATAGCACCACCAAAGACCTTTCACCCGTGGGACCCCAGCTCCTGAAAGAAACCAAAAGCAAAATAAATCTCAGACAAAGATGAAGGAAAAAGCGAATTAAGGTCACAATTCCACCGTGATACGATGGACGGTCACCGAAGCACAATATGATTTACCATATACACCGCTTAAAAGAAAACAATGAAAGACTTTTAATAAAGTTTGGGGGAAGCAAAACTCAAAAGGAGCGGCCGCGTCGTCCTTAAGCCAGCCCCGATACTTGCACGTTGCTCGACCCCACAGTAGGCCAAACAATACCGGTTAAAAACAAATCACAAAAGCCAAACGGCAGCGCAGAATTCCCCTTTTAAATAGTTGTAAGCCGAGGTTGTTCACTCGGCGCGCAGCGAGGGAAAAGTCGAATCGCAGCAATAATCACCCAGGACGTAAAAGGAGGATCCTATAATACAAACGATGATACAAGATATAAATAATACAAGTAATTGCACAACTACATGCTGTAATTCCCCCTAACAAACCGAAACAACTTACCAAACGCGGATAGATAAATTCCTGAGAATCAGTTCACCGCTCAGGATACGCAGCCTTCAAATAACCTGCTGTTAAACTGAAGTTCAAGGACTGCACATTACTCACGCCACCCGACCCGCATTAAAGCTAAACATTACTAAACAACTTCCTCATACCTGCAGGGAGGGCAGTAAACAGATCCAAAACAGCATCCAACAGGGACACACACTGAAAAGACAGGCTAAGGATACACAAACGAGCCATTAGTGCAACAAGCAAAGAAAAACTAATTAGCCAACGCTACATAGTAACAGCACATACCTGAAATCACTATAGCAACTGAAAAAGGGGAGGATACAGACGTGACGCATGCCAGGCTCAAACCAACCCACTCTAAATAGTGCCTGCTCGCTACTGATTGGTGGTCAGGAGTGTCAATCACCAATCACCACCTGTACCTCATTCATTCGGTCACACATGCATGATTTTAAACCATGACGTCTTAGTGTATTACCAACAGTAACCTTGGAAACGGTGGTCCCAGCTCTTTTCAGGTCATTGACCAGCACCTCCCATGCAGTTCTGGGCTTATTTCTCACCTTCCTTAGGATCATTGAGACCCCACGAGGTGAGATCTTGCATGGAGCTCCAGTCCGAGGGAGATTGACAGTCATGTTTAGTTTCTTCCATTTTCTAATGATTGCTCCAACAGTGGACCTATTTCACCAAGATGCTTGGCAATTTCCCCGTAGCCCTTTCCAGCCTTGTGGAGGTGTACAATTGTGTCTCTAGTGTCTTTGGACAGCTCTTTGGTCTTGGCCATGTTAGTAGTTGGATTCTTACTGATTGTATGGGGTGGACAGGTGTCTTTATGCAGCTAACGACCTTAAACAGGTGCATTTAATTTAAGATAATAAATGTAGTGGAGGTGGACATTTTAAAGGCAGACTAACAGGTCTTTGAGGGTCAGAATTCTAGCTGATAGACAGGTGTTCAAATACTTATTTGCAGCTGTATCATACAAATAAATAGTTTAAAAATCATATATAGTGATTTCTGGATTTTTTTTTTTTAGATTATGTCTCTCACAGTGGACATGCACCTACGATGACAATTTCAGACCCCTCCATGATTTCTAAGTGGGAGAACTTGCAAAATAGCAGGGTGTTCAAATACTTATTTTCCTCACTGTATGTACTTGATATCCTGATGATGTCCTGATGTCTCTATGCCAGTTGGGTGTCCTTATTCCTTCAAGGTGGCTCACCTCTGGTTTACATTATCGTAGCAGGCCACCATCAATAGAAAAAATGATGAGTCAGCATACGAGCATCGAGCAGCTCACTGACCAGTGCAGAGAAACTCTGGATTTCTACAGGAAAATTTCTTGATGGGTAAAATCATAAAGGACGTCACCTGGATCTGCTTTTCCAAGACAATCTACTAGGATCTGTATTTCCTCCACAGGATGATATGAACAGACCTCCACACTCTTTTATGGTTTATGAAGTTAATTGGCTTGACAAAGAAATGTACAGTTTGTATTGCCAAAGCAAGAAATAAAAATGTAGGGAACTTTCAATCCCATCATGCTCCTAACATTAAGCACATGGTACAATGAGAAGTCAGGGCGGTTTGTTGTAAGAACCTCACACAAACGACTGAACTGTCATAGACACCGAGCGTGTGATCGTTTCTCAGATGGACACGACAGTGAATATTTCACCTTCACACATTCTTCACACTATGCCCCAGATTCTGAAGAGCTCCTGAAGATTCTGTGTTGATGTGTCTTCAAAAGGCTGACTTTTTGAAGGTGGGCACACCACAAAGACTCTGAAGTGTAGCAGCTCAGGCTCAGTAAGCGAGACCATGTGAAATGTGAGACACAAACAGGTGGCGATCCAAACATCTGTCACACCTCTTTCATAGTGTAATTTATACCTATTTACTCCTGTTGTTATTCATCCCAGGCTAAAAAGCTATAATTGAAATGTCTGCACACAAAACCACAAAAAAAAAAATTACAAAACACAAAATAAACTTGATGGAGAATGTGGCGGATCTGCAAAGAATTTGGGTTTGGATTGTTTGCTTTTCTTTTTTGCCTGAGAAATGCTTGGTGGAAACAAAAAAAAAAACCTGGCAATAAACAACAAAACAGAATACCCTGCAACCATTCGCCCGCCTCCTTCACACTTCACACACATTCACAGTTTATTTCCATACAGCTTATTTAGGGGTCCAAGCACTTTTAAATGAGGTTTTTTTTAACTCTACATGTTAACTACTCCAAAAATGTATCTAAGGAAGTTTGGACAACGCACTGGTCAGATACACGCTCACTTCCTGTTTAAGTGCCATGGTGAAATCTGAACATCAAACATCCTTCATATTGTCTGAGGTTTATCTTGAGAACATCTGATTTGAGCTCTGATAAAAATGTTATTTGTATGAGTTTCAAGCATCTTCATTATCTTTTAAATGGAAAGATTTTTCAAAGCAGTTACAGGCGGGATAAAGAATTTTTGCAAGGTATGTGCTTAATTTATTACATCTTTAATATGTGTTCAAATGGTTCTACAGGCTGCCCTAGCGTGCCAAGTCATATCCA
This sequence comes from Silurus lanzhouensis, assembly GCA_039877035.1. NCBI lineage: Eukaryota > Metazoa > Chordata > Actinopteri > Siluriformes > Siluridae > Silurus > Silurus lanzhouensis. Next base: position 168,080 of record JBCEWE010000507.1, on the reverse strand, counting down.
TCCATTTTCATCTACTTTTACAGCATTTGGCAGACTCCTTTATCCAGAGTGATCTAATTTACACAACAAAAAGACTTTGCTCAAGGGCCCAATAGTGGCAGCTTGGTTCTGCTGGAATTAAAACTCACAACCTTCTGATCAGAAGTTTGACAGTGTTGAGCTACAACTCCTATTGTATTTCTCAGTTCTTTTCTACCATTTAACCATCACAGGATCACAAGCGCAACAGAACAGGGTTCACATTTGACCATAAGATACAATCATATACATCCAGTATGGACATTTTGGAAATTTCTCTTTTGTCGAGTTAAACGTGCTCCTGAGGTACCAGTGATCAGTGTTCCAATTTCTTTCCTCTCTTCGGATCTGCCTGATGCATCGAGTTCTCTTCAATTGGAGACACTCTGTGCAGCTGTTGATGGTTTCACATCAACAGCCTAAAGAGTCATAGAATTAAAGAGCAACACAAGAACTTTGAGGACGGATTTGGATCGTAATTAATATCAACAGCCTACTACAATGGGCTCAGGAGGCCAGATTGCATTTAATCGCTTATCACTGCACAGTTCAACAACGATGGAACTGTAATGAATAGACATTCAGTGTTGAAGATGAGGATGGGTTCCCTTTTGAGTCTGGTTCCTCTCAAGGTTTCTTCCTAATGCCATCTCAGGGAGTTTTTTCTTGCAACAGTCAGCAAAAAACTGTTGTAATTCTTACACCGTTCACCGGATTTGGATGTAAATGCCCTCAAATTAAAACTGACAGTCTGCAGTTAAAGCACAACTTGTCAGTTATATTTCAAATCCATTGTGGTGGTGTATAGAGCCAAAAATGTTAGAATTGTGTCGATGTCCCAATATTTATGGACTTGACTGTAGCCCTGGATAAGGGCGTCTGCCAAATGCCGTAAATGTAAGAAGAAGAAATGCAATCATTATATGACTCCTTCACATTTTTTTGTGACTTGACCCTTAATGACCAACGATTGAAGCCCAGGCCATTTGTGTGACATGTGAAATATATTATTGGCCCAGGAATATTTTCCATCAGCTTTATTCAGTTGTGTGCAGCTTCCTCTATTTGAGTCTCTAAATCTCTGGGCCAACATGATTGACGTGTCAAATCTGCCTGGCATCACTCGCTTTATAATCATCAAGGCAGTATCCCCAGGGGAAGTGGTGTCATTTTGCATGACCTTGCCTGCTCTCTCTCTCTCTCTCTCTCTCTCTCTCTCTCTCTCACTCTCTCTCCACACGCTCTAGCTATCGCTTTTTCACACTTTTTCACACTTCACTCTAATTAGTTCATAAAAACCTCTGCCTTTACATACATTGAAAATAATTTATATATATTTATACATACACAGTGAGGAAAATAAGTATTTGAACACCCTGCTATTTTGCAAGTTCTCCCACTTAGAAATCATGCAGGGGTCTGAAATTGTCATCGTAGGTGCATGTCCACTGTGAGAGACATAATCTAAAAAATAAAATCCAGAAATCACAATGTATGATTTTTAAACTATTTATTTCTATGATACAGCTGCATATGAGTATTTGAACACCTGTTTTTCAGCTAGAATTCTGACCCTCAAAGACCTGTTAGTCTGCCTTTAAAATGTCCACCTCCACTACATTTATTATCCTAAATTAGATGCACCTGTTTGAGGTCGTTAGCTGCATAAAGACACCTGTCCACCCCATACAATCAGTAAGAATCCAAGTACTAACATGGCCAAGACCAAAGAGCTGTCCAAAGACACTAGAGACAAAATTGTACACCTCCACAAGGCTGGAAAGGGCTACGGGGAAATTGCCAAGCAGCTTGGTGAAAAAAGATCCACTGTTGGAGCAATCATTAGAAAATGAAAGAAGCTAAACATGACTGTCAATCTCCCTCGGACTGGGGCTCCATGCAAGATCTTACCTCGTGGGGTCTTAATGATCCTAAGGAAGGTGAGAAATCAGCCCAGAACTACACAGGAGGAGCTGGTCAATGACCTGAAAAGAGCTGGGACCACCGTTTCCAAGGTTACTGTTGGTAATACACTAAGACATCATGGTTTGAAATCATGCATGGCACGGAAGGTTCCCCTGCTCAAAACAGCACATGTCCAGGCATGTTTTAAGTTTGCCAATGACCATTTGGATGATCCAGAGGAGTCATGAGAGAAAGTCATGTGGTCAGATGAGACCAAAATATAACTTTTGGGTCATAATTCCACTAAACGTGTTTGGAGGAAGAAGAATGATGAGTACCATCCCAAGAACACCATCCCTACTGTGAAGCATGGGGGTGATAGCATCATGCTTTGGGGGTGTTTTTCGGCACATGGGACAGGGCGACTGCACAACCTCCTTCCCTCAGTTAGAGCATTGAAGATGGGTCGAGGCTGGGTCTTCCAACATGACAATGACCCGAAGCACACAGCCAGGATAACCAAGGAGTGGCTCTGTAAGAAGCATATCATGGTTCTGGCGTGGCTTAGCCAGTCTCCAGACCTAAACCCAATAGAGAATCTTTGGAGGGAGCTCAAACTCAGCGACAGGCCAGAAACCTGACTGATCTAGAGAAGATCTGTGTGGAGGAGTGGGCCAAAATCCCTCCTGCAGTGTGTGCAAACCTGGTGAAAAACTACAGGAAACGTTTGACCTCTGTAATTGCAAACAAAGGCTACTGTACCAAATATTAACATTGACTTTCTCAGGTGTTCAAATACTTATTTGCAGCTGTATCATACAAATAAATAGTTAAAAAATCATACATTGTGATTTCTGGATTTTTAAAAAAATATTATGTCTCTCACAGTGGACATGCACCTACGATGACAATTTCAGACCCCTCCATGATTTTTAAGTGGGAGAACTTAAATAGCAGGGTGTTCAAATACTTATTTTCCTCACTGTATATGTATATACAGTGATCAAAATAAGTATTTGTATATGTATATACAGTGTATACAGTGTATATAAGTAAGTATATGTACAGTGGAACCCGGTTATGTCGATGTCCTAGGGGGTCGCCAAAAAGCATCGAGATAACCGATGATCGAGATAAACGAAAATCAATATGGCGGCAGTATATTAACGTGCTTGAAATTTCTTTATGTACATGGTGTGCGTTAATAAATGAGAATGTGCATGCACGTGTTTTTGGAGGTTTTTTTTAACACAACAGCGTTGCCGCGATTTGTTTAATGAAGGCATGCTATAAAAATGTACATACAGTACATGTTTGTTAACTGTCAGGAATCCACCTGCCACGCCCCCTTCGGCGTGGCAGGTGCTTTCTCGTCCGCGTTCTCTGAAGCTCCCGGCTTCAATCGCGCACATATGGTGCTCGTTTAGCATCATCACCAGCTCCTATTTAAACTTCCACACTCTAACTGTCCGTTATTGTTGGTATATGTTGGTTCACGGCGGTCGTTGTTATCGCTCATGCGAATTTTTTCTCCCTTGTGCTCGAGATATCAGGGTTCGGCGACATAAAAAAGTCGACATAACCGATTAAAAAATGCTTAGACAAAGCGAGAATTTGGCGGTTTCACTTCAAAAACATCGACTTAATAGGGTTGTCGAGATAACCGAGGTCAAGATAAGTTGGTTCCACTGTATATACAGTGAGGAAAATGAGTATTTGAACACCCTGCTATTTTGCAAGTTCTCCCAGGGGAACCTTCCGTGCCATGCATGATTTCAAACCATGACGTCTTAGTGTATTACCAACAGTAACCTTGGAAAAGGTGGTCCCAGCTCTTTTCAGGTCATTGACCAGCTCCTCCTGTGTAGTTCTGGGCTGATTTCTCACCTTCCTTAGGATCATTGAGACCCCACAAGGTGAGATCTTGCATGGAGCCCCAGTCCGAGGGAGATTGACAGTCATGTTTAGCTTCTTCCATTTTCTAATGATTGCTCCAACAGTGGATCTTTTTTCACCAAGCTGCTTGGCAATTTCCCCGTAGCCCTTTCCAGCCTTGTGGAGGTGTACAATTTTGTATCTAGTGTCTTTGGACAGCTCTTTGGTCTTGGCCATGTTAGTAGTTGGATTCTTACTGATTGTATGGGGTGGACAGGTGTCTTTATGCAGCTAACGACCTCAAACAGGTGCATCTAATTTAGGATAATAAATGTAGTGGAGGTGGACATTTTAAAGGCAGACTAACAGGTCTTTGAGGGTCAGAATTCTAGCTGATAGACAGGTGTTCAAATACTTATTTGCAGCTGTATCATACAAATAAATAGTTTAAAAATCATATATTGTGATTTTTTGATATATTTTTTTTGATTATGTCTTTCACAGTGGACATGCACCTACGATGACAATTTCAGACCCCTTCATGATTTCTAAGTGGGAGAACTTGCAAAATAGCAGGGTGTTCAAATACGTATTTTCCTAAATGTATATACCCGGAAATGCTATGAATTTTCATTTATGTATCCCTTCACACATGCATATTTTTAAACTGAATGCTGATAACAAGCCAGATGGTCCCTATCCTCTTTAGTCCAAGGGATGATTCCAATTATCTTTTCGATTCCAAAAGAAATGAAAATTTTGATTAATCTGTTTACAGAACCACAAAACAAATTCTGTAAATGAGTAAAACAGCAGACTCAGCATGCAGCCCTGTTGGATGTCAGAGTTCAAAATGAGGGTTGAGTACATTTGAACATTATAGTTGCATAAGCCCAAGTATTTGGGTCTATATTCAGTGACAAAATTTGATTTATTTTTTACTCACTAGGATCTTTTAGTTGTAAATGCTGACAGCTGCAAATTTACAGGACATCCCCTCAATTGGATCATTAAAGACTAATGACATGCCATAAGTTTTGGTTTGAAAGTGCAACAGTATTTTAATATGCAAATACATGGAAAAGGGTGACATTTTGAGATAATGCATACAATCAAACCTGAAACGCACCATTTATTATTTTGGTTTATTCTGTCGCTTTCTGAAGCTTGTTAAGTCTTGAGGCGAACATGAAAATGGCTTCTTTTTCAGCGCAAGGTCATGGAGATAATCTGAAAAGCTGCCCGGCTGATAACATATCTCCTGCAGTACCTGGAAAGATGTTTAAACAGATATGTCCTATTGAATGAAAACTGACTTAATATAATGCAGACTCATGGGGAAGTATCCATTTTGGTTTGTGGGTGAAGCCTGGGTAATATTTTTAATCTCTCTCTCTCTCTTTCTCTCTCTCTCTCTCTCTCTTTATACTGACCCTGCAGATGACAGAAGAACCATTTTGCCCTGAATGAATATGTGATGAGAATAAAAGTGCTGTGTTGAGCTCATTTTAAACAAATGAGCTTTCACACACTTGTTTTCCTATAAAGCACCCTTTTTATTGGATCATTTACCCTAAAGCAGAGCATTAAAATTCCAAATAAAGCAGCAGTAGATTGGTGTAAGACCTCCAGAACAAGACATAGTTGATCCATTTTTTTATATAAATGTGTCTGCAGTAACTCTGATCTATGAGCTAATGTACTGTATGTGGTTTCAGCATTTTCTTACTTACTCTGATCTTCCTGTTACAAAAAAGCAAACAGACATGCAAGGAATTAAAGGTAGATGATGAAGCACTGATATCATAGAATACTGATTTCACTACAGCAATGTTTTAAAGTCTTACCTTGTATCTACAGTGGATGCGGTGCATCAAGTCAATCCACACCACCAACCCTCTGACTACTCTTCAATTATCATTCACCTACTGTCCATTTATTCTTAACCTACCCTTCATTACCATACCACGTAACTTCCACTGACCTTCTATGAACCCTCTACCAACCACATATACTGCCCACCTACCTTTTACCGACCTTCACCTCCCTTCTACTAACCGTTTACCAACTCTTCACCTACCCCCACTTACCTCCACCTACAGTACGTCCACTTGCCCTTCATTTACATACCTTTCACCTACCCTCCACCTACCCTCCACCTACCACCATTTTCCGTAAACCTACCCTCCAGCCACAGAAGTTTCTCTGCACAGATAATTTTTACAAACTTCTCTTTGTGTAGCTGAGGATGGTTCCACAAGAACAGCTGAAAGATATATGAAATTACTCAACACCTCAAGAACTTTAAGAATAGATCTGGACAATTAATATAGTTATATAATAAACAGTCTGCTCCAATGGGTTCAGGACCAAAATTTGTATAACCAGTTTTGCATTTAGCACCCATCACTTGCCCCTCAACAATGATGTAACTGTAATGAATGGACAATCTGTGCCACCCCAATGGAGGTTCCATTTAGAGTGTGGTTCCTCACAGGATCCTCATACCATCTCTAGGTGATTTTCTCTATAAATAAAAATTAATAGAATTTTTGGATTAATCAGATGTATTTATCTGCTTGTGTAGTCCATTAGCCATTAGGTTTGACTTGTTGTGAGATGCTTTTCTGTTTATCGTAGATGTAACAAGTTGTTATTTGAGTTACTATATCATTTTTGCCACAATTAGAACACAAATATTCAAACTTCATAACCCTGTTTTCCCTGTAAACCTGTTAAAAACTCTACAAAGAAAACTACATTATATTAAATAAAGGGTAGAATTTTAGAGAGTTCACTTTCTCTCTATCCACCTTTAACCAACTATCAAACTCCTCCATCTACCTTCCACTTTCTTCCACCTAACATAACCTACTCTACAATGACCTTTCACCTACCCAAACCTAATCCCCAATCCCCCTTCACCTACTCTAGCTTGCACCTTCTCTATAACTCACTCTTTTCTTTCATCCACCTGACTTCCTCATTTCCACCCCTACCCTCTTGCTACCCTCTACCCACCTCCCCCTTTCTCCAGGCTGTTGATAAGTGACAGAGCAGCATGTCAAAGTTTATCTGTTTTGACAGCTTTGGCGTTTATTTATTAATTATGCATAGGTCAAACTGTTTTGACAGATATCAAGTAGTTTATTAATTAATGTCACTGTCGTACTTCAAGAGCTAACTGAATCACTCAATTCATTTGGGGAAGAAATGCTAATCATCCATGTTGTAGTAAAGTATATAAGTGATTTTCAGAAGTCTTGTCTTATAGAGTAAAAGCATCTGAAATGTTATGTTCAACAAGGGCATATGAGTGTGATGGTCAAACGTGCATGAACATTAGACACTATTACAGCTTTTTATCCTTTATGGTGAATATCTGTTCAGCATGTCCAGTAAAAACGAATCATTTACTCCAATTTTTTATTTTTGTTCTTTGATTCGTGTTTGTGTTGGCTGATTTTGGTGACATTGGCAGTGACATTTGTAACACTCGCCTTTGAATCAGGTTTATTTTCATATCTTTATGAAATGTTATGTTTATGGTTATATTTTGGATTGAACATTTGATTAGATCTGATTAGATTAGATACAACTTTGTCATTGTGCAGAGAACAAGTACAGGAAAATGCAGAAAAACATCTAACCAGAAGTACAAACAGTGATGTATATAAATAAATCTAATATAAATATGCAAATATACAATTAATGTATTATGGGAGTGCAAAGGTGCAATATATATATATTGCAATAATATAATATAAACACAGAATAGTATTATTTAAAAGTGGCCCCTCCATTTTGTTCTTGAGGTCTTTGGAAATATTATATGAACAGTAGTATTGGGACACCTGACTTTCCATCCATATGTGGATCTTCTCCAAACAGTTCCCACAACATTGTACAGGATGTCTTTGGATGTGGTAGGATTACATGTTCCCTTTATTTAAACTAGGAGACCCAAATCTCTTCCCAGAATAGTGAAGGGTATTATAACAAACAATGGAGACTAAATGTGGAATGAAATATTAGCACATACAAGTCTTATGGATTGGTCTCTACAAACCTTTGTTAATATATTGTATGTGTTTTTGGGATACTGTAAATATTATATTACACCTCCTAATTTCTGTGTGTAGATCCAATGCTCTTTCTATCATTTGTTTGTTGTCTTTGATGATTTATATCTTGTACATTACATGTATCTGGATTTCTCTGCATGTGCAATGCCTATACGAAAGAAATGATTGTATCTAATACAGCTAGTTTCTTACATAAGGAGTGTAGAAGGTCACTGATTTAAATGCAACATTAAGAAATCTCAAATTTTGAGATCGGCATTGAACGCCTGTGTGTTTTAATTCATTTCAGTTACAGAGAGCTTATTTTTATATACATTTTATCTTCCTCTAGTTAAAAACCCGACATAAATACACTTATAAATAAACGTTCATTTTACTTAAGTGCTTGTCATACAGTCCTCCACTGCTAATGTTTCTTGTACACAAGTGTATTCTTGGCAATGCTGGTCATTTTGAATGCTTTGGCAGTTGGGATTTTCAATTCCCTATTAACATTTATTCCATGTCTACTTTTGCATTCTTGGAGTCCAGTGGCATTCAGAAAATAGACCATGTTTCTTTAGCGCATCCTCGTTTCTTATTTTTTATTTTTTTTTTTCGTGTGTGTGCGTCATTTGACGAATGAGTGCAATTACTTCCAAAAGCTCTTGTTGCAGGAAACGCTCTTCTACAAATGTTTGTGCTTGCTGTAGTAAATTGTGCACTTTTCGTTTGCTAGAAAAAACAAATAATGGCTCACACAAGTACTTTTTATATCGAAGTACAAATATAAGCTATACAGATGAAGGTTTATGGACACCCAATTATCATGTCCACAGTTATTTGGAATGGTTTTTTGTGGACAGTTTCTTTTAAAAGTTTGAATACACTAGGTCTTAATGGTTTTTAACACAAGAATTGGACAATGAATGACTGGAAGAAAGTTCTATAGAGAGATGAATTTAAATATGCCATTTTTGCCTCCAAAAGAAAAACTTCTGTATGATGAAGAACAGGAGAGAAGATGTGACTGACTGCCTCAAACCCACAGTCAAATATGGAGGTGGAAGCTTAATGGTATGGAATTGTTTTGGAGACATATTTTAGCTGGAAGGAAAATTGAACTAACATGGTTCCATACTTCAACACCATGCAATTCTGTCTGGACTGTGTCTGTTTGGATCCATCTTCACCATTCAACATTACATGTCCAATTTTATTTTTAGAGATGTATTTAGAGAGCAAACAGTCGTCTGGAGTGATATCTATCATGGAACGACCTGCCCAGTCACCGCACCTAAATCCTATTGAACTACTCAGGGATGAACTGGATCACAAGAAAGAAATCTTCAACTAGTAAGGAAGAAGACTTCTTTCACAAGTTTTGCAAGAGGCACAGAAAAGTATTTCAGCTGAACATTCGGAGAAACAAACTGATCGGATGCCAAGAGTGTGTAAAGCTGTTATTCAAGCTAAAGACGGATTTTCATGGAAAATAAAGTGGAACATCTTGACGTTTATTGATTTGTTTGGTTAAAGTAAATCTTCATAGTTTTTATCTATGTAATTTGATGCATAGAAAAAAAGAAACATGTATGTGTCACTTAAAAAAAAGAATAAATTCTAGGTGTGCCATTGTGGATGCAGAGTGTGGTATAAATGCTTGGGATGAAGGGAAGAGAGACAACAAGGATCTTCTCCGTTATCTTCACTGTATGCTGTAGGGTCTCATGATCTGATTATTGGCCAAAATATAATCAAAAGATGGCATTGTAGGGTTTTTTGGTAATGTTGTTTGAAATTTTCCTGCAATTCATCAGATTAGCATACAAGTATTTTCTGTTAATAATTATTGAGGAAGACAAACTCCAAAGTTAAATTGGATTTACCTTTAAGATTTCATATTTCAAGAAATGCCATTTGTTTAGATTAAACAAGAACAATTACCTGATCTGGTGACGTCCTTATAATGAGAGTGTTATTGTCAGGAATCCGCCTGCCACGCCTCCTTCAGAGGCTGCCTTTGCCGCTGCGCGCTCCCAAGCGCACAGCGCAAATCGCACACAGCTGAAGCACATCATCCTCTCATTTCCTGCCACCATATAAACCACTCACTCACCCACATTCCGGGTCTGTTATTGTACGTTCGTGCGTGGTCGTGCAGGTTCATGCTGTGTGTTACGTTTGTGCTTCTCCCGCTACGTGCCTTCTTCGCCCGGACTCCTCGCTCACTCCACGGCCGCGTTTGGCTTCCCCAGCGCACCTCGGACTACCGACGCTTCCCCGTCGCTCCCCTCCGTGCCGCGCTTCCTCCATAACGCACCGTGGGTAATATAATTGAACTGCCGTTTGCCGGATGTTCCCGAACTGCTCGGGTGTTTTGTGTTGGCTCTGCCTTTGTTCTAATAAAGTTTCTGTTTGCCGTTACTCCGGCTTCCGCCTCCGTGCCACGCCTAACAGAATAACGGACCCCTGAATAGGAATATCGGACAAAAAAAAAAAGGACAAAAAAAAAAAGGAGAAAAAAAAAAAAGAAAAAGAAGGAGAAAATCTCCATCTTCTCTCCCCCGCTTCTGAGAACGCCGTTCCTCATCAGAGCTTCCAGGAGGTCACCGCGCTGCTCCAGGCCCTTCAGGATAGATCCGCTCCGCCGAAGGTCTTCCAAGGGATCTCCGCCATGCTCCAGGAAATCCAGGCTGGCTCTGTTTCGTTCCAGGACCTCCAGGAGCTCTCCGTTCTGCTCCAGAACCTTCCGGTGGGTCCAGCTCCGTTCCTGTGTCCCGAGGAGAGCTCCGTTTGGCCCCAGAACCTGCGTGAGTGCTCGGCTCCATCCCAAGACCTCCGTGAGTGCTCGGCTCCATACCTGGACCCCCAAGAGGGCTTTGCTGCGTCCCAGGACTTCTCGGAGATCTCCGCCTCGCTCCAGGTCTCCCAGGAAAACCCAGTTCCGCTCCAGGTCCCCAAGGAGAGCCCAGCTCCGCTCCAGGTCCCCAAGGAGAGCCCAGCTCCGCTCCAGGTCTCCGAGGAGAGCCCAGCTCCACTCCAGGTTTCCGAGGAGAGCCCAGCTCCGCTCCAGGTTTCCAAGGAGAGCTCCGTTCCGCTCCAGGTCTCCAAGGAGATCTCCGTTCCGCTCCAGGTCTCCGAAGAGAGCTCCTCTCCGTCCCTGAGCGACCCCGTGAGCTCCTCTCCGTCCCTGAGCGACCCGTGAGCTCCTCTCTGTCCCTGAGCGAACCCGTGAGCTCCTCTCTGTCCCTGAGCGAACCCGAGAGCTCGGTTCCGCTCCAGAGAGTCCCGAGAGCTCGGTCCCGCTCCAGAGAGTCCCCGAGAGCTCCGCCTCACCCAAGGGACCCCCAGAGCTCTCCACTCCACTCCAAGACTGCGAAAGGGAAGTCGTCCCGTTGCCCCCGGACTACATCCGAAGGCGACAGCTCGCCCCACAGTCTCCCAAGAAGTGACGGCTCGCCCCATGAGCACTCTGTAGGCGAAGCTACGTCACAGACCGTCTCTCTTTCCAAGGGATTCCCAGAGCTCTCACCTCAGATCCTGGACTGCGAAAGGGATGTTGAACCGCTGCCCCTGGCTTCATCCGAAGGCGACGGCTCGCCCCACAGTCTCTCACAAGGTGACGGCTCGCCTCAGGACCCCTCTCACGGTGACATCCTGTCTCCAAGCTCCCTGGACGAAGACAGGTCACTCCTGAGCTTCATGGAGGTTGACGTCGCACCGACGAATCCTGACGAGGTCACGACTCAACCGCTGTACTCGGTCAGGGACATCGCTCCATCTCCGGGCTCCGTCCAGAAGGTCGTCCAGCTGGTAAGCCCCGTCGAGAGCTCTGCCCTGCTTCCAGTAGTCACCGAGGTTGTCTCTCCACTCCAGGTCCCCGTGGGTGATGAGGTCCCGTTCCTGTCCTTCCTGGGTAACGCCAGTCCGTTCCAGGTTGCTGCCAGGGACGTCAGGCCGTGTCAGGTCTCCAGGGCTACCGCCTCTCAGCTCCAGACCACCGCAGGGGAAGTCGCTCAGCTGCCGGTTTTCGCTGAGGGCGTGGCACCGCTCCTGGGCTCCGCTGAGGGCAGCACTCCACCTCCGGTCTCCGCTGTTGGTATCTCTCCGCCTCCAGTCTCAGCCGAGGGTGTCAGCCTGCTCCAGAGCTCCGTGGATGGAGTCTCTCCGCCTTCGGTCTCCGCAGAGGGCGTCACTCCGCTCCTGGTCTCCGTGGGGGTCATCTCTCCGCCTCCTGTCTCTGCTGAGGGCGTTGTTCGGTTCCAGGTCCCCACCTTAGGAGTCACCCCGTTCCGGGTCTCCGCTGTGGCTGTCTCCCAGCTCCAGGTCTCCGCCGAGGACCTACAGCCGACTCCAGTCTCTGCCGAGGACGTCGTTCCGTCCCGGGTCTCCGCTATGGCTGTCTCCCAGCTCCAGGTCTCCGCCGAGGACCTACAGCCGACTCCAGTCTCCGCCGAGGGCGTCCTTCCGCTCCGGGTCTCTGCGGGGGTCGTCTCTCCGCCTCCTGTCTCCGCCCAGGACGCCGTTCTGCTCCGGGTCTCCGTGGGGGTCATCTCTCCGCCTCCTGTCTCTTCGCCGAGGGCGTCGTTCCGCTCCGGGTCTCCGCAGGGGTCGTCTCGCCGCCTCCTGTCTCTTCGCCGAGGGCGTCGTTCCGCTCTGGGTTTCCGCAGGGGTCGTCTCACCGCCTCCTGTCTCCGCCAAGGACGTCGCTCCGCTCCGGGTCTCCGCAGGGGTCGTCTCGCCGCCTCCTGTCTCCGCTAAGGACGTCGTTACGCCCCGTGTCTCCAGGGGTTTCGTCGCGCCACCTGCAGCCTTCGCTGAGGGCACCGCTCTGCTCCAGGTCACCGTGGTGGATGTCTCTCCGCTCCGGGTTTGCGCCGTGGACTTCACCCCGTTCCTGGCCTCCGCGTGGGGCTGTGTTCCATCCTGGCTCCGTGACGGTTCCGGCGGGTCCCTTTCGACCCTGGAGGACTGGAGGGGCCCTCCTGCGAGTGCCCGGGCCCACCAGGCTGTTGGCAGCTTGGGGGCGTCCGGTGCCGCCCCTTTGGGGGGGGGGGTGGTGTCAGGAATCCGCCTGCCACGCCTCCTTCAGAGGCTGCCTTTGCCGCTGCGCGCTCCCAAGCCACTATAAACCACTCACTCACCCACATTCCGGGTCCGTTATTGTACGTTCGTGCGTGGTCGTGCAGGTTCATGCTGTGTGTTACGTTTGTGCTTCTCCCGCTACGTGCCTTCTTCGCCCAGACTCCTCGCTCACTCCACGGCCGCGTTTGGCTTCCCCAGCGCACCTCGGACTATCGACGCTTCCCCGTCGCTCCCCTCCGTGCCGCGCTTCCTCCATAACGCACCGTGGGTAATATAATTGAACTGCCGTTTGCCGGATGTTCCCGAACTGCTCGGGTGTTTTGTGTTGGCTCTGCCTTTGTTCTAATAAAGTTTATGTTTGCCGTTACTTCGGCTTCCGCCTCCGTGCCACGCCTAACAGTTATCACCCGCACCTGCACTTTATTCTAACAACATTCAAAGTAAATATGGGACTTAATGTGCATTTATTTTGAAGAAGACTCATTTGCATAAATAAATATTCGGAAAAGGTCCTCGTGAGAACATCGCATTTAAATGGCAGAAATGTAGTGTATTGTTGTATTGTTTTAAAAGGCTACACTTTAATCATTTTTTTTGGGGGAAAATGTAATTAAAAAGAACAAGAAAGTAAAAATTCAATCTTTTACAAAAAGTAAGGGTTTAATTTCACTTGCAAAAAATTGTGCTGTTTTGGCTTTTTACCTCAATTCCTCCCTCTTCCATGACAGCTTGATGTGATAATGATGCCACTTTAGACTGCCTGCTGGGTAATGACATCATCCATCAATAACGACACCTCCTGATTGCATCAATCTTTTGACTGGATGGCTCGGTTTCAGACCCGTGTGACGCAGACGCACCGCGAGTCTGTTTGTTGATCTTCTTCTGCCTCTCCGTGTACTTTCATCACCTCTTTCTCTTTATCCACCTCACACCAGACCACTCTGCTCTCTCAATGTCTTTAAATGAATTGATCTGCAGATTATATACATCCGCCCTAACTTTGTAATCTTTACTTTCAGTCTTTCTTTTACAAGCCTGGCTCAATTTTCTCCAAACAATCGCCCTATTCTTATAAATTAACTTAAACTATATTGCCAAAAGTATTGGGTCACATTAACTTTTTTGCCACATGTGGTTCTTTTCCAAACTGTTACCACAAAACTGTAGGCACTCAATTGTACAGTTCGTCTTTGGATGTGCTATAATACAATTTTGCGTTCATTTGAAACCCAAAACCTGTTCCAGCATGGTGTTGCCCCTGTGCACAAAGTGAGCTCCTTGAAGATCTGGTTTACATACTTTGGAGATGAAGATCTTGCTGCTATAGAGCCCTGATCTCATTCCTACTGAACACCTTTGGGATGAATGTGAACGCTGACTGCACCCCAGGCCTCCTCACCTTACCTACATCAGTACCTGCCTTTCATAACACCCTTGTGGCGGCTGATGAACACAAATATCCATAAGCACATTTCAAAATCTAGTGGAACATCTTCCCAGAAGAGTGGAGGGAATTATAAGAGCAAATTGGGACTAAATGTGGAATGCGATGCTCAGAAATCACATACCAAACTTATGACCATGTGACACAATACTTTTGGGAATATAGTGTATCGTACTTCTTTCCTTATTCTGATCAATAATGAAAATTCAAGAAAACTCCCTTTTTTTTACCCATAGTATGTTAAACTCCATACTGAAAAGTCATACTGAAGTCATACTTCATTTCCAGCAGGTTTTTTTATGCATTGTAATTGACATCTTTTTATTCCTTTGTGTTCTTTGTAATTGATGTCATATACTGCTGGGAGGATTCACAGACATGTCATTGTATAGTGTAACATTTTCAAGTAAATATAACTATAAACTCTCGAATCCTGTATTGAAAGGTTACAGGGTGGTAATTATTTGTGAAAAAATAATGCAAGAAATACGTCTATTAAAAAGTGCAGGATTGATCGGCAATAAATTGTAAAAACGAGTCTAAATGAAAATGTATGCAGATAAAAACCAGATAATGTAGACGTACAAACATTCGCGCAAGGAAAAACGCATTAGCGCAAAGGTCAGTGTTGTTAAAGTAGGAGGATTTATAGTGGTGTCTAAGCACTAATTCACTCTTTCTCTCTTTTTTCTGCTTCTTTACTCTCTTTTTATATCGAAACCTTTTTAGGAGATGGCCATGCCGTCTCGGAGGAAACTGTCACCTGTGCAGTAATGAAAGTAAGCTTTGTGTGCATCAGATGTGTAATAATGGTCAAGGTTAATTGCCACCGAAGAATTGCAACCGTGTTCACTCTTCCGTCTGTTCTAGCGTGGGATCCCTGTTTCCCCTGCGTCACCTCGTGTATTTCCAGCGAGCCGTGTTTACATACGGACTTGTTGAAGACTTGCGTCACCTTTCCCGGGAACAGCAAAGCTGCCGAGTCTTGCCTGTGTGTGTGCGGATTGTGTCATATAACACTTTTCACTCTCACACATCCACCCACTCGCATCTCCCCGTTGCATGATCGACTGCACCCGTGCTGCGTATTAATAACCGAGGAAATGAATAGAGCAGGAAGTGGATGAGCGTCATGAGTTTACCTTCATACCCGGCCACTGATTTACGACTTTCACCCAAAAGACAATTAGACACAGGGAGATAATTAGTCAATATTTAACATTACTGTATAGACTATTAAATGATATTGAGCCTAACTAAATGTGTCTGTGTACCTAGAAACAAAATGAATTCTTATCAGATGTTCCACTAGATTTTGGAGTGAGCTTGTGAAGATTCATTTAGTCACAAGGGTTTTAGTAAAGTCCACATTCTTTTCAAAGGTGATTAATAGGCTTGATGTCAGAGCTCATTTAAGATCTTTCACTCCAAACCATATGTTCATGGAGCTGGCTTTGTGCACAGGGACATTGTTTCGATGGAACAGATTCAGGTCTTCTAGTTTATATAGAGGGGAAATGCAATAGGGCCCTTGGTTTCTGATCAGAGGTCTGGGGTTCAAGCCCCAGATCGCCAAATTGCCACGTTTGGGCACCTTGAGCAAGACCCTTAAACCTGTGTTCCAAAGGTGCTGACCCTGCACTCTCAGCTTTTTAGCATCACTGTGGTACACAAAGAATAATTGTCACTGTGCTGTACCAGGGCTTGAACACTTGACCTTCTGAATCAGTAACCCAGAGCCTTAACCACAGAGCTACCAGCTACCATAAGCCTCTTTACCTTTACCACCCCCCTTTATCCAAAGACATATTGTGTGATTTTGTGCCTCCAGCTTTGTGGTAACAGTAGGTCCCCTGGTGGTCTACTGGTTAGGATGCGGCGCTCTCACTGCTGCAGCCCGGGTTCGATCCCCGGTCAGGGAACCAACCCCAGCCACTCTTAGTGCCCAAGCCCAAATAAATAGTGGAGGGTTGTGTTAGGAAGGGCATCCAGAGTAAAAACGTGCCAAATCAAACATGCGGAGGATCCGCCGTGGCAACCCCTAATTGGAGAAGCCGAAAGAAAGTTTAGCTTTGTGGTAACAGTATTGAGAAGAACCACATATAGCTGGACAAGTCAAATGTCCAAAAAAATTTGCTAAATTTTGCCTTATAGTGTCCATATAATCTCTTGGTGCTGCATCACACCACCCTGATATATATTTTCTCATAACAGCAAATTTCATACGGCTTATTCAATAGATGTTATTTCCCTTGCGACTACAGTTATAGCATGTTAGGTTTAAGGGTATTTATTGAGCTTCTTTGCAAGCAATTTTAGCATAGTATAAGTGTACACACATTTGCTGTATCCAAATTTGTGCCTACAGGACAAAATCGTTATGCGTACCAAACTGTTTAGATCCTGTTTGATGAAAGGTTGATAAATGAGGGCCTGGCAAGTTTAGACAAAATGGAGCATGCATTAGAGTACACCCAGCGGAGGTGTGCTTTTCAAAAGCGGATGAACACATCCTGAAAGCTAATGTGCCACCTGGATGAGAGCCAAAACGTTCATCTATTGTTCACCTGCCTTCGGAATAACAATCCGGCGATAATCAACAACACATCAAGCTCCCACTTACACATCGTTCCGTTTAGTTTCGTTGTTTAGCCGAGGAAGTGATTTGTTTTCCGCCACTGGTGATCGCTGAAAACAAAGATATGTGCATGATGAAAAGCGTTTGAAAAGGAAGATCTGTTTGAAACTATAGCACAGGAGTAAAAAGGTTTTTTTTTGCTGTTTTTGGTTAAACACACCCCCAATTCCAGAAAAACAGAATGCAATGAAAATCTCACATATTCCTATTCTATTCACAACAAAACAAATAAACTAAGAATATATACAATTTTAAGGAAAAAACTAACATAATTTTGAATTTGATTGCTGCAACACGTCTCAAATATTTTGGGACAGGGCCATGTTATCCGCTGTTAACAAGTCTTCTGTTCATATACATCAGGGAACTGAGAAGACTAGTTGCTAAAGTTTTGAGAGAGGAATGCATCCCAAATGTGGCTGATACAGGATTCTAGCTGCTCAACAGTCCTGGGTGTCCTTTGTTGTGCTTTTCATTTCATGATGCGCCAAATGTTTTAATGGTGAAAGGTCTAGACTTCAGGTAGACCAGTTCAGCACCCGGTCTCTTTAAATACAAAGTCATTCTATTGTAATAGATGCAGTATGCAGTTAGAATTGTCTTGCTCAAAAATTGCAAGGCTTCCCCAAAAGAAGATGTTTATTTGATGGAATAATATACTGTTCAGCATTGATGGAGCCTTTCCAACTGTGCAAGCTGCCCATTACACAGGCACTAATGCACTCCCATACAATCAGAGATGTGGCTTTTTGATCTGAGTGCTGATAATTAGCCAGATGGTCCCTCTCCTCTTTAGTCTGGAGAACGTTGTGTCCTTGGATTCCAAAAGGAAATAAAAAATTGGATTTGTTTTCCACTCAGTACATTTTAAATGAGCTTTGGCCCAGAGAGGATGGCAGTGTTTCTTATGTTTGCCTCCAACTTTGTGGGAATTGGGGAAGAACCATATGTGGCTGAAAAAGTCACAATACTTTTGATTGTACCTCATTCTCATTATGCCACTGTTTATCTCATCTTTTTTTATCTTTTTTTTGCAATGCAGATGTTCTTTTGTTTCTTTTCAGGCTCTCTTGTATAATCCCTAACCAAAATCCTACAGGCAGAAAACTAAATCTTTGTCTTCACACATGCCGGCTAGGCAGCTGGGTTTATCATGCAGGGTCAGCACACTACAGTGCCTTTGGAACACAGAGTTGTAAAGTTGTTGCTCAGAGGCCCAACAGTGGCAGCTTGGCACTTCTGAAATTTGAACTCCTAACCTTCCAATCAGTACTCCAGGACCTTTACCGGATAAGTCATCAAAATCTCTAAAGGCACTGCTGAGATTTCAACCCCTAAGCTGTTGCTTTTAAGACAAATGTTTTTTGTTTTAGAATATAAACAGTCAAAGTTTTTGTTATTTCCCCACATTAAAAGATTTGATGAATGTGCCAAAAAAAATAGTTTAAGTGAAGAATTCAAGTAAAAATCTATAAATCTATCTTACTGTATTCTATTACTTTCTGTTTTCTGATTAAACAGTTATTGGCCACTTGACTTTTCAAGCCATATGTGGTTCTTTCCATGACTGTTACCACAAAGTTTGAGGCCCAGAAATATATCAGATGCCTTTGTATGTGGTATCATCATTTTGATCATTCAATTGAACTAGGAGAGCCAAACCTGTTTCAGCATGACAACGCCCCTGTGAACTCCATGAAGATATACTTTACATAAGTTAGACTGCTAGATATCCTGCTATAGAGCTCAACCCTATTGAACACCTTTGCTGACTGCACCCCAGGCTTCCTCATCTCACCTACATCAATACCTGATTTACTAACACCCTTGTGGTGTGAATCTCCACAAATCTCTAGCAAAATCAAGTGAAACATATTCCCAGAAGAGTGGTTACTACGAGAGCAAATGGTGAGTGGACACCAGTAGCACACACAAATCTTATGGTCATGTGTCGACAAACTTTTCTCCATATACTTTATTAAAATCATGTATCTGAAGCATGTAAAATCCAACATCTTCGAGAATCCAGACTTGAACAGGAAGTAATATGAACTAAGAACCAGCCTCCATTTCAAAGCCATTGGAGGCAACTCCATGAAAAAAATTAAACACTTCTCTGTGGATTTCTTAAACATTAGCCAGCTTGTTTAGTCTGTTCAGTCCATTGGTTTGCTCATAAACACTTTATCGCTGTGGTCAGTTTCAGTGACCGGGGTGGAAATGGTGAGAATGGAGAGAACGAGTCAACCGCATGGTGTGCATCTGTCCTGTTTAAATTAAACGTGGCACATCAACACTGTTGTGCTTAAAGAAACTAATTGGTAAGTGGAGGACTGGTTTTATCTCCACCCCACTCCTTTACTGGTAATAGAAGGCCATTGAAGATTTGCTCCAATCATGACCGAGTACTTACAAGTCCCTGAATTCAAATTATAGCCCATAATGGGACTACACTCAAAGGTGTTCCTCGGTGCTTTGTAGATGTTCTGGCTTTCACCTCTGCCAAGTCTGGCCCAAGGCAGTAAGGAGCTGGCGTCTCCTCCGTTTGTTTTCTGTGTTGTTCAGCAGCTTGTATTTGAAAGTCAGATGAAGCATAAGCCGTGTGGACAGATTAACGCAGTGTGTTAGCTCCCAAAACATCTCCACTGGTGTTGTATGAACCATATTTATAGTCAGACTGAGGATGTGTATCTGCCCAGAATCTCTCTAATCTTTCCCTCACGGCATAATTACGTTGTCTCCTCTTGGATCACGGCTGATTTTTTTCTTGAATTATTTCTACCCGGACTGTTTTTCTGATCCACTGCCATGGCAAGACTTCATCTTAGTGACAATCCTGGGGTTTGAATTTACAACCTGCTGTCAGAAGCACAGGACTCTGTCCACTCGACAGAAAAATGATGCAAAATTAAACATGGACTTAATACAGTGTGTGTGATCAGGGTAATAAAATTGGTACCTTTGATACATATATCATATATATATAATATATATATATATATATATATATATATATATATATATAAAAGCAAAAAATTAAATAAAAAAAATTAACCAATTAATAGAAATAATATTACTTTAATTAAAGAAAAAAATCACCAAATAAATAATTAAGTATATATATATATATTTTTTTATAATGCATTAACGCAAATTCGATTTAAAGGCACAAATTTTATTAACACGCAATTACTGCAGCGTGCATTCACCATTTTTATAAAAAATATCAATAAAGTAATATAAAAAAGAGCGAAATTAAAACTTTCAACGCAACACATTTATTCACATCCTTTCTTTACTTAAATATTTGTAAAAGTTTACTTCAACGAAATATTATTTTTAATTAATAAACATTGTTACTGATGCGCCAAGTCTCAAATCAAACACCAAATAAACACGCCATGATTCTTCTTTATCTGTTTCTTCTTCTTCTTCTTTATTAGTGCTTCGCAATCTTAAGTAAAGTATTACTGCCATCTACTGTGGTTATGGATCAGAGACTTATATAGCTATTCCCCAGACCAAAAATCCGGCACTTTAAACTTTCCGTGTGGAAACATAGCAACATTTCTGTTTGTTGTCCTTCTGATTTCTGTAAATAATTATTTTAAAACATTTACATTAATATTTGGTCTTTATGCTCTACGTTAAGTTTTGTTTCACTAATAATAAACATACATTTGCATTCATATTTGTCCATACCCATGTTAATTAGAGTATTAAAACCTCAAAAAGTATTAATTTAGGATACATTTAGAACAAATACAAATGCACGATTAAGTTATGATTAATTACGAGTTATTTCATGACATGTTAAATTTAGTTCTGTTTTTATTGTATAGCATATTTTTTAACAATAGACTTTGTCCCAAAGCAGCTCTACAGAGCTTTACCTGTTCTCCTTGGCATTGTTTTAAACACAACTGAATTACCCCAGACCAGTAAATTGTTGAAATTGGGGTTTTATAGATTTGGTCACATTTTCCGATGATTCATTTATTAAAGACAATTCTCAGACAATTCTCAAAAGTTCTCTGTAAGCAGTAAAGGTGTACTTAGTTTTTCACACATGGTTTCTCCATGTTGTATTTAAACTAATGAGAATGTGTAGAATATGCCATGTGATGTATTTAACCAGTCATAAGACCTGATAAGCACCATATGATTGTTTTTGTCCTTGATACCTTCTTTCTTTCTTTCTTTCTTTCTTTCTTTCTTTCTTTCTTTCTTTCTTTCTTTCTTTCTTTCTTTTCAACTTCCATCTTTCTTTCTTCATATATCCTTTTATCTCTCTTTCTTTCTTTCTTTCTTTCTTTCTTTCTTTCTTTCTTTCTTTCTTTCTTTCTTTTCAACTTCCATCTTTCTTTCTTCATATATCCTTTTATCTCTCTTTCTTTCTTTCTTTCTTTCTTTCTTTCTTTCTTTCTTTCTTTCTTTCTTTCTTTCTTTCTTTCTTTTTTCTTTCTTTTCAACTTCCATCTTTCTTTCTTCATATATCCTTTTATCTCTCTTTCTTTCTTTCTTTCTTTCTTTCTTTCTTTCTTTTCAACTTCTATCTTATTTATATATATCCTTATCTCTCTCTCTCTCTCTCTCTCTCTCTCTCTCTCTCTCTCTTTCTTTCTTTCTTTCTTTCTTTCTTTATCAAAATAGTGCTTCCTTTCTTTCTTAAAATAATGCTACTTTCTTTCTTTCTTACTTTCTCCGTGTGTGACATAAGCAAATGTATTATATGCAGTTATTTGTTCTCTTCATTCTTTATTGTTTTAGGATTATTTCTATAGTTCATTCATTTTTGATATATTCTTTGTTTAATTTATTCTAATTTTTTTTTTGTTCTTATTGGGGGTTTTGGGGGGTTTTCTATAATTGTAAAAATATTCCTTAAAAAATAAACTTTAAAACAATTTTCTTTCTTTCTTTCTTTCTTTCTTTCTTTCTTTCTTTCTTTCTTTCTTTCTTTCTTTCTTTTTTTAATTATTTTCACATGACCGTATGTGAAAATGGGCAAATGATCAACACCCTCTGTTGAGTGTCATTTATCTTCTATTTTTTTATTTTATTTTTTTGTTATAGAAGTACCCATTAAACAGTTTCCTGATCAGTCCTCACTGGCTGTTGTGGTTTAAAACCAATTACAACTATAAGATAATTGTATGCAGTTGGGTGTGAAATTGCAGGATGTTATTTTTACTGTCACGCGTCACTGAGTTTAATGACTTTCCCTTTAACATGCTACAAAGATAAAAAAAAAAAAAAGAGAAACTTTTTTTTCAACTTTATCTTAAAGCCGTGTGTGCATGCTCATTAATCCAAACATACATACAAGTTCAGAGTAACCCTATAGAAGTTTTTTCTTATGTTTAAATAAACTGTAATTTTTATGCAGGGAACGACTTCTCGGCTAAATCCTAGCCAGAGAGAGAGGTGAATTTACCTGTTAGGTGCAGATGAATCTCGCAGCTGTCGGCTTGATGCAGTGCCATCACGCGCATTTGTCTTCCTGTCCGGCTCAGACGTGCTTAATGACGTGTAATGATAAAAGAAACGTGGTGCTATTGCTCATTAACGTCGAACGCAAAGACGATCCCGGTCCGTTCGTGCCCCTCGCGTACATCCTGAGATACATTTATGATGTAGATGGATGCGAATGTATTATGCATTATTCAAATGATTACATGTTTTAGAGATTAAAAAATACTCATTCATTCAGTCATACTTATTTTTTATATATCAGAAAAAGTTTACTTTCTCAAACATTTGTGCTCAAAAACATTTCGAACATTCATTAGTAGTAAGTTTTCTTTAGCCACATATTTTCCAGCCATATGTGGTTCTTCCGCAAACTGTTACCTCAAAGCACAGACGTTTACAGGATGTCTGGATGGTGAAGCCTGAATTTTTTTCACTTGATATTGGAGACACAAATCAGGTCCCTTTATGGTCTAGTGGTTAGGATGTGGCGTTCTCATCGCCACGGCCCGGGTTCGATCCCTGGTCAAGGAACCAACCCCAGCCATTAGGGTTGCACAAGCCTTAGTGCCGGTCCCAAGCCCGGATAAATGGGGAGGGTTGTGTTAGGAAGGGCATCCAGCGTGAAAACATGTGCCAAATCAAACATGCGGATGATACGCTGTGGCGAGCCCTAATGGGAGAAGCCGAAAGAAAGTTTATTGGAGACACAAACTTTTTCCAGCATGACAATGCTACTGTTCACAAAGCCAGCTCCATGAAGATCTGCTCTACATGGTTGGAGTGGAAGATCTTGAGTGGCCTGCAATAAGAGTGGCCTGCTATTAGAGTGTGTGTAACAGAGTATACATTATATTCCATGTCTCTTCTACAACTACTGGAAATCTGTCATGGAGCTCAGTAAGGTCATTATGAAAGCTGTCTCACTCTAGATTCAACAGGAACTGGATATTATTATGGTCAAAAGTGTTTATATGCAAAGCATTCATTTAGAAATGCTGATAACGCTGACCATTACTTACGTAGTCAACGCTCTGAAGTCACACCTGAACTTCCAGCTAATCACAAGCCACTATTCACACCAACCAGGATATATGTGATGCCAAACAAACACACACCCAGGCAATTGGATTTTTGTTAAAGTTCTATTAGCGCTCAATGATAGATATTGTAATCTAATTCTGTTTAGCGCTTCAGATATTGGTATCCCAGTTCCTCTAGTCTCAAACGAACCCAAAGCATTAACATTCATATTCAACATCCCCCTAATCCCTATGCTACACATATATCCAGAATGATCTGGATGACTGAAACCCTCATCTTTGTGCCATTGCAGCATAGAGAAATGTTTATTTTATTTTCCTTTTCGAAAAAAAAAATGAGGGAAGGAGCTCAACAGGGCATGACAAGCTCGTTCATATATATATATATGAACGAGCTTATATATATAGAATATATATATAGAATATAGAATGTAGAATAATATACATATAAATCCCCTCATGCTTTGTAATCCTCAAGTGTCTCTAAAAAAAAAAAGTGAAATCTATATATTTTTCGATCCCATTGAGTAGAATTCGGACTTCACGGGTTCCTCAAGGGATTCTGCATAGTTATTTTACATAGCTCTGCTAGATAAGGTGATCTGTCATGAAGTGTTCAAGAGTGGACCCCTCTACTGCTTACACACACACACACACGCACACACACATATGATGAGAGCCAATTGTCCACCCCAAAACACCACTTGGAATGTTTCATGAAGCCTCAAGTGCCTTGTTTCTGACAAATAATTCTGTCAGAACAGTGTGTTGTTGTTGTTGTTGTTGTTGTTGTTGTTGTTGTTTTTGCTTATCAGACTGATTAAAACTCGCCTTCCGAAGCAAAGCAACACACCGCCTGCTGAGGTACTCTTCATACTGAGAGAGAGAGAGAGAACTAAGAGAAAGAGAGAGAAAGAAAAGAGAGAGAGACGTGGGTGGGAAGGACTAATCCACTTAGCAATTCACATCAATAACAGCAGGGAAGCTTGTTTCAGCCGAAGCGGATACTCTTTTTTCGACAAACGGATGTCAGGGTTTAAAGATGAAGTCTCACTCGAGCGGGGAATCAGAAGCTGACTGCGATGAGCTGTCTTTTGGAAAATAATCGACGGCAGGGCTACGTCATGTTTGGTTTGATTCCCGCAAAAAAAAGCAGCACAAATCAAAACGTTTTTATAGCTTCAAAACATCTGACATGTCAAGAGAATCGGTCCTGATTTAACTAAAAAACAAAACCTCATGCGTTTTATTCATTTCTAGTTACTTTCTAAAAGCTTGCAGAAAAGCTTGGAACTAGAAACAAGGAAGGCAACTACACGCTATATGGAGAAAAACATTGGGACACCTGAGCGGAAGACGTTGCTGTTTGAACATCTAATTCCACATTTAGTCCCCACCCACCTTTATAATAACCTCCACTCTTCTGGGAAGATATTCTACTAGATTTTGGAGTGTGTTTGTAGTTGTCGTAATCCCAGCCACACCAAGCTGCCACTCCTGGGCCCCTGAGAAAGGCCCTTACCTTGTAAGTCGCTCTGGATAAGTGTCTTCTGCCAAATGCCATTAATGTAAATGTAATGTACATATTTGTAAAGTCAGCTACTGATATAGGTGAGGTGAGAAGGCCTGGGGTGCAGTCATTGTTCCAATTGATGTGTTCAATAGGGTTGGAACTCTATAGCAGGAGATCCTCCACTCCAGCTCCAAAGCATATCTTCATGGAGCTAGCTTTGTGCACAGAGGCATTTCATGCTGAAACAGGTTTGAGTCTCCAAGGTCAAGCGAATGATGAATGTAATCCTACCTCATTAAAATAAATCCGATACAATTGTGTGTCTCTAACTTTGTGGTAACTGTTTGGGGAAGACTTGGGTGTCCCAATACATTTGTTCAATACTGTAGTGTATTATATAATATATTATTGCACATAATTGCCCAAGGAATCAACAATATATAAGTGTGGCATTAAAAACAATTAAATGATATATATTTATCTATAATGTAAAACATCTATATGGTGAAGCAGCTGTTTAACCCTCAAAAGGAGGAGTTATATAGTTTGATGGTCACAGGCAGAAATATTATCTTCTGGTGCGCTCTGTGGTGCATCGTAGTTGCATTAGTCAGTCACTGAACGTTCTCCTCAGACTGGAATGTACTTTGGACAGCATCCTCCCTTCAGACACTATCATACAAGAGTCCAGCTTCTCCACAAAAAAAATAGCTGGCTTTGCAAATCAGTTTAATGAGTATTTTAGTGTCTGCCACTCCCAGCCTTTTTCCCCAGCATGCCAGGAGAGCACTGGCCACAATATAAGCATTCAATGTCCTTCAGATGTTGAATGATCTCAGCCTCCTTAAAAAAATAGAAGCAGCTCTTGCCCTTCTTGTAAATATAATTAAGATAAGGATAACATATACCTTTATTTGTCCCACAGTGGGAAGATTACCATGTTACAGCATCAAAGATAAATGTGCGGACATAAAGCAGACACAATTATAGACAGTACAGTACATAACCACAAAAGACAAGAAACAAACAATATAGTAGTTACACTATCAAGCAATCAAATTGTATATAGGTAATATTGCACAGATTAAAATTGTTATTGCACATTTGTTATTGCACAAAAAATTAGGTTATTGTTATTGCATAGTTCGAAAAGAACAGTAATAACAGTGTGTATTATGGTGACTGGTTCACTGGGAGCAGCTCTGATTGTAAAGTCTAATAGCAGCAGGAAGAAAAAACCTTTAGTATCGCTCCTTCAGACAATTAGAATGTATGTCACTGAAGGTTCTGCTCATAGACAAAACTGTTTCATACAGGGGTTGAGAGTCGTTTTCCAGCAATGATGATTGCTTAGCTTTCATTCTCCTTTCCCCCACCTTCTGTACAGTGTTCAGGGGAATCTCCATCAGCCATCTTCCGAGAAAAAAAAAGCTCTTCAGTAGTGCTTCCTGCACTCCAAAAGACCTCAGTCTCCTTAGCAGAAAGAGTCTGCTCTGTCCTTTCTTGTAAATTGCTTCTTTGTTATCTGTCCAGTCCAATTTGCTATTCAGGTGAACACCCAGGTATTTATATGAATCCACTCCTTCAATGTCCTTTTCATGAATGTTTACTGGTGATAGTGAAGAGTGTTTGTGCCTGTGGAGATCCACTGCCAGTTCTTTGGTTTACTACACATTTATCTGGAGGCAGCTCCATTGGCACTAGTCCACACAGTCCTGGATCAGTCCTCTGTACTCCCTGTCATCATCATCCGTGATCAGGCCGACGATGGCAGAGGCATCAAAGAACTTCTGCAGGTGACAGGTTGCTGAGCAGAACATGAAGTCTGCAGTGTAGACGGTGAAGAGGAACCAGGTTGTGATCCGATCTTTCCAAGGGGGTGGGGTGCTCAGGTATAAGCCTCCTTGGAGTTGGCAAAAAATAAGTGCAGGGTTTTATTTTCTCTGGTGTGGCATGAATCATACTGGGTGAATGTGGGCAGAGTAGAGGATAGAGGGGCATGAATAAAATCTCCAGAGATAATTAAAAGGGCATTGGACTCTTTACAACAGAATGCAGAACATTGCATGCCAATTTACTATCAGCAGAGGGTGGGATATACGCAGCTATCACAATAACATGAGAATTCCCTGGGCAGATTCCCTGGGCAGTACGGTCTCATGCTAATGGTTGTGGTGTGACTAGGGTGACACCATCTATTATGCGAAAATAATGCCAGTCCTCCTCCCTTTCTTTTACCACTTTCCATCGCTCCATCGCATTAGTTAAAATGTGTCCAGAGCAACGGTCATATACAGTGTTAGCATGGTTAGCCATGACTTCATAAACAGCATGATGCTACACTCCTGGAACTCCCTCTGATGCTGGGTGAGATCACTAGCTTGTCCATCTTGTTGGTTAGAGATCTAAAATTCCCCATGACAAGTTGATCTGAACATCTCCTTTTGGCCTGGCACAGAACACCAGCTCGGTTCCGCCGAGGAAATATCCAGTTTTTCCTGGAGTCCCCCACTGTGTTGCGGAGTGTTAACAGTTGATCCTGGAGTAAACAGGATAGGATCGCAGCTGTAAACAAACTCTGTGACTTTGATATACATAGTGCAACTCACAGGCAGACAAACATACACTTGAAATAAATAAATAAATAAATACAAAGTGCAGAAGAAACACAAAAATAAGTAAACAAACAAAAATAAGTTTAAAACTTAAACAGGAGCTGTTGCAACAGGCTGCCTTTAAGGGAGCCCAAATTCCACCCAAATGCTTTGCCTCTGTGAGCTTCTTTTATACTCTTTTTGTTCTTTCAGGATGGTGAGAAGCTGCTACACTCATCATCAGCTACCAGCCATGCTCCATTCCTTTGCCCAGCCCTCCTATAATGTGCTCCTTGGTTTTCCAATGCTGAAGTGACGCTGTCCATTCAGCACCATGTCAGCAGAAGTGATATTAAATGAGAATTAGTATCGAGCACATACAGAAGAAGATTAAGGCATTGGGCTATGGATCAGAAGGTCATGAGTTCAAATCCTAGCCACACCACGCTGCAACTCCTGGGCCCCTGAGCAAGGCCCTTAACCCCATAGCTGCTCAGTTGTATATATGAGATAAATGTAAGTCGCTCTGGATAATTTTCCATATGCCATAAATGCAATGGTTTTAAATTTTTTTTAAAAAACATTACAATACACTCAAAGCTCTGAAAATTCCAAAACACTGACACTGAAGACTCTTTCTCAAATGTTCCATCTACTAACCAAAAATAAGCATATTGGCTATCGTACAGTATGTGCCCTTTATACAAGTTTTTGTGTAGGTTTTACTGTAGAAACAGTCCCTTGAGTTAAATATGCACACTAATATACACTGTAATCATGTTATATGGAGCTGTTAGAGCTGTTAGCTGTTGTTAAAGGGAATTATTTCAGCTGACCAACCAGTTCCCAGAATTCAATAGCACGATTAAAAAACTGTACATATAAATCCATGGCAAGTCAATTTGAGACAAAGTCTAAGACAAAT
The DNA here is from genome assembly GCA_039877035.1 of Silurus lanzhouensis. NCBI lineage: Eukaryota > Metazoa > Chordata > Actinopteri > Siluriformes > Siluridae > Silurus > Silurus lanzhouensis. The sequence continues at coordinate 139,498 of JBCEWE010000507.1, read as the reverse complement.
GCGAATGTCTGGTATAATGTTTCAACAACGTGGTTTTGCACAACAATGAAAAAATCATGACATAGTCGGCTATAAAATCAAGAGGATGCCTTCATTCATGCACGCAGAACATCGAGCTTTCCAGTTTGAATAATTAGAGGACCCATGTTGAGATCCGGCTTTTGCAAAGCTAATGGGCTGGAAAATAAAGCCACCGATATCCCACTGCTAATATGAAGAAGGAAGGCGCTTCTTTCAATTTGTTAGCAAAACCTGTGCAAATCATTTGGAGTCGTTAGATAAGGACTCTGGATCCAGTAGGCGCATCAGCGAGACTGCATTGTCTGAACTGTGAGATTTTTGTAGCATCGGCAGTCAAATTGGCACAGACGAAGTCTGGTTACAGGACAGAAGCGACATGCGCCTGCAGGGTTAATTGGTGCGCATTTGTGGCAATGTGCTGAAAGACATTTGTTAAGCTAAAACGCACACAGCTTGAGGCCGAATCTCATGCACAACTTGGTATTCGTCTAATTTTAACACACATGGGGAAGCTGGATGATCTGAATCAACTGAAGTGAGGAAAGAACGAAGAATTAAATTGAGTTCAATACATTTTTATTTGTAAAGCACTTTTTACAATGGACGTTGTCTCAAAGCAGCTTTATGGATATATAGCGGTTATAAAAGAATGTATATGTTTGTTCCCTATAATTCTAACTTTCTAAACTCCCTGAGATGGTATGAGGAAGAAACCTTGAGAGTAACCAGACTCAAAAGGAACCATCTAGAACTGCACAGAGTGGTCTCTAAAAAAAAGAAATCTGAGTGTGATTCTTTTAAAAGGATACTAATGCACACGTCCATGTTTTATATTGTTCCTTTTGCTGCATGTGTTTTTATTTTTTGGATACATATATTGTCTCTATGCATGTCCTCTCTTTGCTTGTTTCCTCATGTGTCTTCATTCCATACACCTGTTTTGAGTTTTCACTTTATTTAGTGTGTGTATGTTGACCCACATGTCCTTGAATAAGTGTATTGTTGTGTGCAAACATTTTGTTCTCTTTGTTATTAAGATGGTAGTTTGCTGTATAGTATGCAAAGCAGTTTCAGCGATTGCACATGTAGCATTTTATTCACATCAAGTGCTTTTGGAGTCAATCCAAGCTCAATGTATGAACAGTCATGACATTTGTTCTATATGTTCATGGTTTGAAGTAGAAAACATTGGGACTTGAAAAGAGAATATTTTATTATAAAAAAGTAAAAAAGGCAGTGTGTGTAAATACACAGGGTCGACACATGCTGGATGGACGAAATTCCCCTAAATCCATGAGTGATCCTGTTATCAAAAGTGTGTTTTGTTCTTTAAATGGCATTCAGGCCAACAGATGGGTCATGCACAATGTAACGTCCAGCCTCCTGTTGGAAAGCTCAATCCGAGAGTGTTCGCATTAACGAGAGTGATAACAAGCAGATGGGATGAAATGCTCATTTTGGTAGCAATGCTGCATTCTGCTTCCTCCAGATGGTGGTGTTTCAATGAGTTAAATTCACAAATTATTATAGTTCAGGAGAGGTTAGTTCAGAAGTCTTTTCTTTTTCCACCTATTATTTTGCCCCCATCTCCTTCAAAATAAAAATCAATAAAAATACAAACAAACATTGTGCCGAAGCAGTTTTAAAAAAATCAACAGATTTTTCTTCGAATAATTTATATTATATTTTTTATTATTATATATTAATATTATTTATATATTTTATACATTTAAATATAAGCAGCTTTTAACATTTTATTTTATTTATTGTTACATTTTATTATATTAAATGTTTCATATATTAGTCCCTATAATTTTATCCCTAATGAATAAACCAGTGGCAGCCATGGCAAAAAAAAACCTCCCAAAAATGATACAAGGAAGAAAACTTAATGAAACCAATCCTCATTTGAGTGGCACCAAATGTCCATTCATTATAGTTTCATCATTGTTAAAGTTATCAATCTTTCACTGATGGACACTTGAAACTGTTTATTGCATCTGTAGCCATAAGACATTGTAGCAAACAGTTAATATGAATTATAATCCAAAATATAATCCTAATGGTTCTGAAGTTTATCAATCCAAGGTAACCTCATGTACACTATATGTTAAAGAAAATATTATGAAATCTAATTTTCCAGCCTTATGTGGTTCTTCCTCAAACTGTTTTCACAAAGTTGAAGGCACACAGTTGTACAGGACGTCTTTGAATGTGGTAGTATGCATTTTTTTCTTCCCTTGAACTAGATGTAAACCTGTTCTAGCATGAGAATGCTCCTGTGCACAAAACCAGCTCCATAAAAATATGGTTTACATCAAGATCTCCTGTTTTAGAGCTCTGACCTCAAGCAAATGTAATACCATTTGGATAAATGTGAACTCTGTCTGCACCCCAGACCTCACCTACATCAGTACCTGACTGAATGTCCTTGTAGCTAAATAAGCACAAAATACAAAATCTAGTGGAACATCTTCCCAAAAGAGCGGAGGTTCTTATACAATCAAATGGGGAACTGGAATGGGAGTTCTCATGGTCAGATGTCCACAAATTTTTGTTCATATAGTGTATCCTTAGGCTGTTCATCCAGAGCCATTCTTAGTAGTAGTGTGTGGTTTCCAAAAGCACACACTACGTTCTTGTTCTATCTATCTATCTATCTATCTATCTATCTATCTATCTATCTATCTATCTATCTATCTATCTATCTATCTATCTATCTATATACATAAATACATGATGGAAGTGCAATGTCAGTGTCTATAAGTTTGCAGATTTGATTTCCGTCTTTCAAACTTTTAAACAAAAAAGAGCAACACATCAAATCTTGAGGCTGATCAGACACAAAATTATTTAATTGAGCCATAAAATGGGAATCATATGTCAGAAATGTCCCTCTCACTATTACACTACACCACACTTCCGTAGTTCCATGGTGTTTGCCACGTCACTTTTTCCAAGTCATGTTTATTGTGTGTTGTTCTCTCAATTACCTGACCCTTTCTTACTTCCTGGTTTTGTGGCTCTGTCTTTGCACTTTGATTCCTGATGGTATACATTTCTGATAGGATTTCTACAATATCTGGGGTGAAATGCAATGTTTTTACCACTGAGCTATCACTTGCCCTGTGCAGAATGGCCAATTAACATTTGATGACCCAAAAACATCAATGGATCTGTTATCTTGATTTTGGCTGCAGGGTTTTCCATCCAGAGTATGACACCATGTACGCCAGGGGTCACCAACCTTTTTAAAACTGAGAGCTACTTCTTGGGTACCGATTAATGTGAAGGGCTACCAGTTTGATACACACAGTTTTCAGTTTGATCTGAAATAATATATTTGCTCAATTTACTTTTTATTATATGTTATTATTAATAATTAATGATTTTCATCTATGTGAGCACACTGATCATGTTAATGATTTCTCACAATAATTATCAACAATTATTCAACAAAGTAGGAAACAGCTATTTTTAGAAAAGGCCCACGGCCACTCATGTGGTCCTTGCGGGCTACCTGGTGCCCGCGGGCACCACGTTGGGGACTTCTGCTGTACGCAAACTACCTTGTTTTAAATGTTAAATCTGGTGGAGGTGGTGGAATGGTCCGAGTAATGTTTTTTTTATGGTACACACTTCATGGCCACAATTAAATAATGATTGAACAAGAACTACTGCCCAAAAAGTCCCCTCAAACTGGTTCCACGAGCATAACAGTCTGCTTCATTAGTTCAATCCTTTGCTATGTGGTCGGTTGGAAGATTAAAAATATGAATTTGTAAATCTACAGCAATTACAGTATGTGGTACAGTTACATTAACATGGTCAAGCATATCAGAGCAATGATTCTAAATAAAAATTTGCAGCCTGTAAGTGTATATCAGTCACTAAAGGCCTTAATGTAAAATGCATGACCCACGCATAATCACCATAAACTAACTACTTTGTATATTTTCTTAGGTCCAACCATACACTCAGAGTTATTTTACCTTCCTTGCAGGGTTGCACCATAGACTAACATTTTATCTATTAAACTAGGGCACACTCTAGAACTCTATAAGTTACATTCAATTTTCGATAAACCCTACTCTGTGCACACATTCTGTATGATGTTTGCCTTTCTATAGCTGAGAAAATGAACACTGCATCATCCATCCTCCCATTTTTCTCTCTGTGCCATTTAGTACAATAGATGCTTTTTTTTTCTATTTCAGTAAACTCAAGAAAAACATCCTTCTTTAAAATAAGTGGCTTGTATTCACCCTTTTGAATAAGACGCATTGTGTTTTTATCCCAGTGTGAAATCATGACCTTAAAACCAGTTTGCCTGGAGAAGTGAGTCATGATTCTGCATGAACAGGCAAATGTATGTGCCCTCTATGGAAAAAAAAAGGATTGGGAAATGACTTTTCCAGCCATATGTGCTTATTCCCCACACTGTTTCCACAAAGCTGGAGAAACACAATTGTACAGGATGTCTTTGGATGAGGTAGAATGAATATTTTTCTATCGAACAAGGAACCCAAACCTGTTCAAGCATGACGATGTTCCTGCGAAGAACACACACATCAATACCTTATAGTCAGGTGTTCACAAACTTATGATCAAATAGAATATGTTGTAGGCTTAATTATAAAATTACAGCATTACTAAAAATAGTGGAAGATTTAATGCTCCAAAGCTTATATTTATTATACCCAATGTTAGTCATCGCACATTCTTTATTTTATTTTTTTATTCCTATTTTGTTTTACTGTCAAGATTTATAATGTAGGACTATTGTAAGATTTGAACATTATATTCTGATTTATAAGTGTGCTGAAGAAAATCTCCTAAGAGTCCGAGTCCCATGCAAGATCTCCTTTTAAAAATGTTCATAATGATGCAATTTTTTTTTTTTTTCATTTTTTGTATTAAATTCTTTAAATATACACTTTCATTCCCTGTGAATTCAAATGTTGTTTGAATTTAAGATCTGAAGGAACTATAAAAAAGAAATACTTCCCAGAAAGTATTTATTTCTTCAAGATAATTTAAGGCACACAATTAAGACATTTTTGCAAGGACTGTTTACCTCCTACTGCCAGGGTAAAATAAAGGTAAATGTCATTTTATATTTAAACTGATTTAATTATTTGCAATGTAAAACCTTACTGCAAAGACCACATGTTCTGAAAAATAATAAATACAACTGTTGAAAACTATCTATCTATCTATCTATCTATCTATCTATCTATCTATCTATCTATCTATCTATCTATCTATCTATCTATCTATCTATCTATCTATCTATCTATCTATCTATCTATCTATCTATCTATCTATCTATCTATCTATCTATCTATCTATCTATCTATCTATCTATCTATCTATCTATCTATCAGTGCACAAGCCATGTAATTAGAATATGACTCCCTGAAAGTAAAAATGCTTCCTTTAAACTTTAACAAAAACTTTCTTTCGGTTTCTCCCATTAGGGGGCGCCACAGCGGATCATCCGCATGTTTAAATTGGCACATGTTTTTATGCTGGATGCCCTTCCTAACACAACCCTCCCTATTAATCCGGGCTTGGGAGCAGCACTAAGAGTGGCTGGGGTTGGTTCCCTGACCGGGGATACAACCCGGGCCGCAGCGGTGAGAGCGCCGCATCCTAACCACTAGATAATAAATATGTCTGAAATTTATGGTTTTTGACACACATGCATGTTCCTTTTGTTTCTATGCGACAACCACAGTAAAAGACAAAAAAAACCCCACAAAAATTGGACAACGAATGACTGGAAGAAAGTTCTGTAGAGTCTAAGTGTGACATTCTTGTCTCAATAGAGCTTCTGTAAGACAGAGAACATGAGAGAAGATGTTAGCAGGCTGCCTCACCCCCACAGTCAATTATTCACTTATTCCAGAAAGTGAAAGGAATCCTGAGCCAACAACGAATTCCCTATGGATTGCTGGACAAAGCTCTCCAAGCATCGAAGCTCTGCAAGCGTTATTTAGAGAGCAAACAGTCGTCTGGAGTGTCTACCATGGAATGGCCTGCCCAGTCACTGCACCTAAATCCTATTGAACTACGTTGGGATAAACTGCATGGCAAGCTCAGAAAGAAATCTCCAACTAGCAAAGAATGCCTTTGGGTAAGAGAGAGAGAGAGAGATAGAGAGAGAGAGAGAGAGAGAGAGAGAGAGAGAGAGAGAGAGAGAGAGAGAAAGAAAGCATAGAATGCATTAGAATTACATTTCCTCCCTCTACCCTCCAGTGGAAACACCGTAGCTGGGTTTTTTTTTATCCGGTGTCTTGTATACTTTGCAAATTTTGTGTGGGCAGAACATTAAATATTCACGAGATCAGTTGCTGTGACACCGCACAGGGTGAGACCCCGGGCTGTCTATTAGCAAAACACATCTCAAGGAACGACAGAGGCAATTAACCAGGTTGGGTTCATGCTCGCTAAAATATTTAACGCCAAGTCGGTTCAGGGCAGATGCATGGTTGTGATTCAACATGGACATACCGTATTATTATGCATGAGATTCAGAGTTTTTTAGTTGTTGTTTTTTCCTGGAAAGTGGGTCAGTAGATTGAATCAGGTATCAGGAGTTACTCCAGGTGTAAGAAATGCTTTAGTATGAGTTTCTTCTGTATGCTAATTTCCACTAAAAATTGGCTAATGCATGCATTAGCATATTTATTTATTTATTTATTTTTTGCTGCAATACGTTTCTTTTATTTATTTTAGTTACAATAAGCTGCATTTCATCTACTTTCGACCTCTCCCGTTAGGGGTCGCCACATCGGCTAATCTGTCTCCATACCACCCTGTCCTCTGCCTCTTGCTTCTTTTAACCTATACTACAAAACCACCTGCATGTTTCTCACCACATCCATAAACCCCCTCCTTGGTATTCCTCTTTTCTTCCTTCCTGGCAGCTTCACCCTCATCAATTCCTCAACCGATATACCCCATGTCCCTCCTCTCCTCTCAATCGGCCCCTTCTTCTTCTTCTTCTTTCGGCTGCTCCCATTAGGGGTCGCCACAGCGGATCATCCGTCTCCATACCACCCTGTCCTCTATATCTGCCTCTTTTACACCAACTACCTGCATGTCTTCCCTCACCACATCCATGAACCTCCTTCTTGGCCTTCCTCTTTTCCTCCTACCTGGTGGCTCCATCCTCAGCATTCTTCTACCAATATAATTCATGTCCCTCCTCTGCACATGTCCAAACCATCTCAATCTCGCCTCCCTCACCTTGTCACCAAAACATCCTACATGCGCTGTCCCTCTAATAAACTCATTTCTAATCTTATCCATCCTCATCACTCCCAACGAAAACCTCAACATCTTCAGCTCTGCTACCTCCAGCTCCACCTCCTGTCTTTTACTCAATGCCACTGTCTCTAAACCATACAACATCGCAGGTCTCACCACAGTCCTATAAACTTTTCCTTTCAATTTTGCAGATACCCTACTATCACAAATCACTCCTGTCACTCTTCTCCACCCACTCCACCCTGCCTGCACTCTTTTCTTCACTTCTCTAACACACTCTCCATTACTTTGCACTGTTGACCCCAGGTACCTGAATTCCTCCACCTTATGAAGCTCTTCTCCCTGCAACCGCACCACTCCACTGCCCTCCCTCTCATTCACACACATGTATTCTGTCTTACTCCTACTGAGTTTCATTCCCCTTCTCTCCAGCGCATATATCCACCTCTCCAGGCTCTTCTCAACCTGCTCCCTACTCTCACAACAAATCACAATATCATCCGCAAACATCATAGTCCAGGGAGACTCCTGTCTGACTTCGTCCGTCAACCTGTCCATCACCACTGCAAACAGGAAAGGGCTCAGGGCCGATCCTTGATGCAGTCCAACCTTCACTCTAAACCAGTCTGTCGTACCTACTGCACACTTCACTGCCGTCACACTGTCCTCATACATGTCCTGCACCACCCTCACATACTTCTCTGACACACCTGACTTCCTCATACAATACCACAACTCCTCTCTTGGCACCCTGTCGTATGCCTTCTCTAAATCCACAAATACACAATGCAATTCCTTCTGTCCTTCTCTATACTTCTCCATCAAATAAGCAAATAAGGCATCTGTGGTGCTCTTCCTCGGCATGAAACCATACTGTTGCTCACAGATGGTCACCTCTTCTCTCAGCCTGGCTTCCACTACTCTTTCCCATAGCTTCATGGTGTGACTGATCAACTTAATACCCCTGTAGTTACTGCAGGTCTGTACATCTCCTTTATGCTTAAAGATCGGTACCAGCACACTTCTTCTCCATTCCTCAGGCATCTTCTCACCTTCCAAAATCCTGTTAAACAATCTGGTCAAAAACTCCACTGCCATCTCTCCTAAACATCTCCACGCTTCTACCGGTATGTCATCTGGTCCAACCGACTTTCCACTCTTCATCCTCTTAATCGCTGCTCTCACTTCCTCCTTACTAATCCTATCTACATCCTGCTTCACCAACTCCACACCATCCAACCTTCTCTCTCTCTCATTTACTTCATTCATCAGCTGCTCAAAATACTCCCTCCATTTTCTTAACACACTCTCCTCACTAGTCAACACATTTCCATCTCCATCCTTTATTGCTCTAACTTGCAGCACATCCTTCCCAGCTCGGCCCCTCTGCCTGGCCAATCGGTATAAATCCTTTTCTCCTTTCTTACTGTCCAACTTCTGATACAGCTCCTCATATGCCTTTTCCTTGGCTTTCACCACATCCCTCTTTACCTGCTGCCGCATCTCCTTGTACTCCTGCCTACTTTTCTCATCTCTCTGCTAAACCTAATTCTGTTTCTCCAACCTCTTTCTCCTTATGCTCTCCTGCACTTCCTCATTCCACCACCACATCTCTTTGTCTTTCTTTCTATTTACAGATGTTCCACTAAGTACCTTTCTTGCTGTCTTCCTTATCACTTATCAGTAGTTTGGCCAATCATCCAGCACCTCCTCACCACCACCGAGCCCCTTTCTGACCTCTTCCCTGAACCTCACACTACACTCTTCCTCCTTCAGTTTCCACCATCTTATTCTTCTTTCAGTCCTTACTCTTAATTTAATAAATGTAAAAATAAAATGTTCAACATTTGTTAGACCCTGTTTGGGTTATACAGATGTGTATATTTGTGTGGGTGTGTGTATGTGTGTGTGTTTTACATTTAATATCTAATTTTCTAAAGATATGATCTACTAAACTGCACTATGTATTTCGGCAGACTTTAACGAATGGCTTCATTCCTTCGCTCCTTTATTCATTCACCCCTTCAATATAAGTAATTGTCAGGATCCCCTTTTAAGATAAATTTTTGAAGCTGGACATCAAACACAAAAAATCCTTAGCCCTAAGGTTTGACGCTAGTCACTTCCTGGTTAGCAACTAACGCTAGGGGTATGGATTTTTTTAGCGCGTTCATGCATGCGCAAAACAAATCATATTTCCGCTATGCGAGTACAGCCACAGTGACACTGCGCTAACTCTAGTTACTTTTTATACTCCTGGCATTGTTGTGTATATTTTCGACTTGATAATAATTTTAAAAAATGTGCTCAAAGTGCGAGTCAGAGATTAAACAAACTTGTGGTCCGCCACTTAATACATTCCTGAGGGAACTAAAATTGTAACTATGTTCCGCATGTAAAAAATTGCCATTGCATTATATATATATATATATATATATATATATATATATATATATATATATATATATATATATATATATATATATAAAATGCAATGCCAATTTTTTACATGCGGAACATAGTTACAATTTTGTAAAGACTACTAATAAAGAGATTCTTGTGCTTGTCAAAATTTACCTTGTACATACTGTCATAGTGAAGGACATATACTTTATGACAGTGTAAAGGGGAAAATGGTAGCTCCGTGGCTATGGCTTACTGACCAGAATGTTGTGGGTTCAAGTCCCAGTAGCCCTTGAGTGAGACCCTCAACACTGTGTGCTCAAGAGGTGCTATATCATGCCTGACCCTGTGCTCTGACCCCAGCTTTCCAAAATCCTTGGGATATCCAAAGAAAGGGTTTCACTGTACTGTAAGAGACAAGTAGAACACACTTTTACCTTTTAAACAGTTGGGGATGTTATTTACGTGGTATGTTTTGCAGTCCACGCAAGCCAAAACACACAGCATGTTTGCAGATGACTCAGAGTTTACTCAGATTTGATTCAGAGTTTAATCATTTTCTGAAGTGACTGGAAGCAGACTGAGATCACGGTCAATGTGTTTTCTTGATCCTCACCCAAATGTGATTGCTGCATTCTCACCTGCCAAAAAAGAGCCATTTTGATTGGATAGGACACATCATAGGACACACAAATTCTGATATACTAAAAAATATATGTATACATATATACGAAACAGTATCATGCAGGAACGATGAAGCATACAATCCCAGGTAAACATCTGAGAGTAACATCGTCATAAAGCATAAGCTGTTTGTGAGGTGGGACAACATCCTGGATAAGATCCATATCTAGGGACAATTATTATACCCAGTCCACCAAGTGCTTTTTTTATCTCCTTTTTTTTCCTTTACAAAACCCTCACACATTTAATGCTAAATGAATCAAATTGTGTGAAAAGCTTCTCTTCCGTCTCCTCATCCAGTGACTAACACAATATCATCCACCAATCTAGCACCAGACATAGTGTTGAGTCAGAGCGATGGCCGAATCTCCCAGCATGCACTGCGCCGCATGACGTATGCTCTGAGCTCACGGGTTGCAATCCTTTGTGCTAGAGTTTGGGACGTGCGAAAATGTCTCTCCGATATGCACCTTACATAACGATCAGATCGGCAGGAGGGTGCAAGTGGGTCTTTAGGGGGCACTGTAACACTTTCTGCCTTCTTGCTTTTGCTCTTCCCCTCTCTCTTTCTCCCTCCCTCCCTATCTCTAGCTCTCTCTCTCTCTCCTTTCGTTTTTCTTATTCCGTCTGTCTTTCTTGTCTCTATTTTCATTCCTCTGCTCTTTTATTTCTGCCTTCTCATCACCTTTTCATTCCATCATTTCCCAGATTGCGCTTATCACTCACGCTTTTTTAAAACCGTCTGCCTGTTTCTTGTTCTCTTTCAGGAATCTTTCACACACACACTCACACACACACACATGCACTACAGGCCCTGCCTGGTGTATGACCTGTTTCTGCTCTCTTTATTACCCATGCCTCTTTGAGCATTTGGGTCTCGGATGTGTCCTCTGCAGCCCGAGACTGTGTGTTCATTCAGCCGAAATACTACTCATGGCAATTAACTGTCTAAATCCTGACACATTTTGGAAAATATTCTTTGTATTTCCTTGCATTCTAATAAAAATTGTCTTATTGATGACACTTCATGTTTGTCTTGAGTAGTTTGCATGTTCCAGCATAACATTGCTCCTGTGCATAAAGCCAGCTTCAGGAACATCTACTTCACATTGGAATGTTTAAATGAAAGATCTTCTGCTACAAACCCTATTGGACAGGATGAATGTTCAATAGGATGAATGTGAACACTGACCGCACCCCAGACCTCCTCACTTCACCTTCATCATTACCTGACTTTACTAACACCATGTGGCTAAATGAATCTCACACAAACCTCCATAAGCAAGATCTTCTCAGCACCACCATATTGTTCCTGTTTCTTGTCTTTGCCGATGGACATCTTTAATTTCTATCTTATAAATCATAGACTTATATGAACAAAAGTTTGTGTACATCTGACTAAGATTTGTGTTTGCTTCTTCTTGAACATTCCATTCCACATTTAGTCGCAATGCTCACAAATATTGTGGGACCATCTGAGGACCTCCAGGTGAAGTAGAGATCTGTGGCTGTGGATTAAAAGGGATGACGAATTAACATTCTACAAAAGAAAGTGTAATTGAATTATGTATAAAAAAGTGTATAAATATTTAATTAGTCCTTGTTAGCTGTTATAATAACCTCCATCTTCTGGGAAGATGTTCCACTGCATTCTTTCTGGAGATTTGAAGAGATTTGTTGAGTTACAAGGGTCTTAGTAAAGGTAGAGTAAGGTACTGATGTAGGAGAGGTAAGGAGGCCTGGGGTGCAGTCATTTGTTACATTCATCTCAAAGGTGTTCAATATGATTTGGCGCTCTAATACAGGAGAGCTTCCACTCCAACCCATGTAAAGCAGATGTTCGTGGAGCTGGTTTTGTGCACATTGTGATGTTGGAACAGATTTGGATCTTGCAGTTGGAATGAACTGAAAATGTAATGCTTCCACTTCAAAAGACATTCTATAGAGGTGTGTGCCTCAAACTTTGTGGTAACAGATTGGGGAAGAACCAGATATAATATGTATGGTATATATTTATCATCTGTAGCTTTGGTGCCACTCGCGCTATTCATTTCGCCAACAATAGATCCAGTGAAAGAGCCTCAAACGTCACACTTTCTCCCTCATGTTACATGTTGACAGTTTGTCTGCCTACAAAAACTCAAGACAAACTGAAGATTTCCAGTTTTGACACTTTGAACCAAAGCACCTTCTTAAAGTCTGCAGTATTCCACTGGATTTTCTTTTGACCTGTCAATCCTTCAGCTCAAAGTCTTCTCTCGACAGTCGAGACTTAGATTCGCTAACTTTGACCAGTGTTAAGCTGTGCTTAAAGCTGTTGTCCTGCGAGTCCCAATCACACAGGGCTGTTGATTTTCTTGACAGTCAAGTTGTCTTTTGATTCTGTTGGGGATGAGATTTTAGCAGACCTTTTCCTGTCAGAGTTTTCTCCAGGTTCCAAATGCGTTTTTAAGGTCCAGGAAACTCTTTCCTCTAACTCACTGGCTCACTTTGCAATTTCTTTGAAAAGAGATTGAATTCAATTTGGAGCACTTTTAACAATACACGTTGCCTCAAAGCAACTTTACTGAGATACATAGTTAATAAAGTTGTAGAAAAGAATGTATACATTTAGTGACTTTAAGTTTCTTATAATTGTTAAGTTTATCTCTAATTAGCAAACTAGTGGCAACTGTAGCAAGGAGAAACTCCCTGAGATGCCATGAGGAGGAAACCTTGAGAGGAACCCATCTTCATCCAACACCAAATGTCCATTTATTACAGCCATCATTTTTAACCTACATTTTATAACAAGACACTAATATATAGTGGTCTGCTTTAAATCTTGCCATAAAGAGAGTAATAAATTAATGACTGCAAACAATCCTGTCATATTATTGTTGAAGAGGTGTAGTAGCACAGTCTGTTCCAAAACTGATTTTATACAGGCGGTTTGACAGAAGGTTTGTAAGTAATCAACACAAATTGGGACACCTGTAAGAATTGATAGCATCAACTTTCAAGTTTTAAATTACTTTTAGTGCAGCTGTTATTTATTAATTATTTAATCCCTGGAAAGGCCTTAGAAATGTACTTTATTTTTCAGTTTTTGTTAACCAAAACCTTTTCTTCTTCACTTTTGGCAGTTTACGGCTTATTTTTGTAGCATTCTAGGTTAGTAACTGCACTTAAACTGTATATATATATATATATAATGCAAAATTGCATCACACTATGTGAAAAGCTCAAATCCTCTCTTGACCACTTTACAAAATCAGTTTTTATCTTCTCCCATTGTTGAGAAAAAGGTTTTTATATATATATTTTTTTCTTTTAGTCTATTATCTATTTTTCTTTCTTATCCCTGGAGTGGTGAGTCTGTCACCTCCACTACAGCCTTCACCATGAACAAATTCTCTCAGTACAGCAGCATTTTAGAGATAAATAGCCATGTCAGTCAACTGTGCGAGACACTTTTAAGCCACAGGGCTCAAAACAATAAACAACTTGTGTAACATCACTGAGTGCTCAAAGAATTCACCTAAATGTCCCAGTAAAGGTTTTCTATTAACACGTTCAGGTCTCTGGTATATCCAATTGATGCAGCTGCTTTAAAAATACTTTGTTACAGAGACATGCATGTTCTTTTTTTGTTTTATTGCAACAAATTAGGTCATGTAATGTATGAAGATTTACTTTGACCAAAGAAATATAAAAATATCCAGATGTTCCACATTCTTTTCATTGCTTTACACATTCTCTGCATCTGGACAGTTTGTTCCCCCAAACCTTTAGCTGAAATACTTTTACATGCTTTTTTAAATCTTGCCAAATGTGTTTTTCACTCGTTGAAGATTTCTTTCTGACCTTGCGAGAGCCATTCTATGATAGATAACAGTCTAGACAACTGTTTGGTTTCTAAATAAATGTTGGCTCATTGTCTTGTTGTATGGTGATGTTGTTTCCAATTAGCTGCAGTCCAGATGGAATTGCATGGTGTTGAAATATGGAATGGTATCTATGCTGGTTTATTCTTTGCACTATTTATGCTACAGGTATATATAATGAGACAGTATTTTCTCCAAACATAAACAAAAACTTGTGAAGTGAAACGTGGCATAGCTACATGTATTTCATTCGTAAAATTTCATTCTAAGGCAACATTTTGCTGAAAATGTATACTATTAAATTGCCTATTTTAAAAAGAGCATGCATTCGCTTTAAAAAAATAAAATAAAAAAAATGTTTATAACCTTTTGACAGTCACAGTATACACCAATCAGCCATCACATTAAAACTACCAAAACAGCTCTGGGATCGACAAGACCTCTGAAAATGTGCTGTAGTGTCTGGCACCAAGATATATAGTTGTTTGTGATTGTTGTTTGTCAGACTGGACAAATATGATCCCAATGTCACACTGTGGGACCTCAGTTGACATAATGTCAGAGTGTAAGACAGTTGACTAATCGTCCATTCTCTTGCAAACGTCATACAAACACTCCTTTTCTCTCCATAACTAGAGAACCAGAGAGGACAGTGCGAGGTCTCCGGAGTCACAAACAGATCCACCTGGGCTCTGTAATATCTCTGACATATCTGCTCCACCACCTCGGGTTGGAGCCTCCATTCCCCGGGGCCTTGGCCCTTGCCTTGAATGGGTGTCTGCTCTCCAGTTCAACCGGCCCAGGATGAAACTGCTCACAATGAGAGGAGTTTTCCCTGGGACCATAGGAGGATCTGCCTTGCCAGCCTGTACAGGGAGCGAAACTGGGAACCGCCCTATTGGTTGATGTACGAGACCACCAACATGTTGTCTGTATGGACCAACATGTGGCGACCTCTCAGGTCTTGGTGGAAGTGTTTCAGTGCCAAGAACATTACCATCATCTCCAGGCAGTTTATGTGCCATGAAAGGTGTGACTTGTCCCACTGACCTTGGGTGGAGTGGCCACTCATGACCACTCCCCACCCGTGAGGGATGTATCCGTTGTTAGCGTCACGCGATGACAAGGAGCTCCCAGGATGGGGCCTCGAGACAGAAAAGTAGGTTATTTTCACATTTTTAAGGCTCGAAAGGCTCGCCGTGAGATAGTACAGAACAGATTGCCCTTTCGGGAGAACCCTCTGTCTCTGAGCTACCACTGGAGGGGTCTCAAATAGAAGAGGCCAAGTGGAATCACACTAAACGTTGCCACCATGAGACCGAGCAGCCTCTTGATCTGCTTCACAGAAAGTGACTGACCTGCTTTTCCTCTCTTGACTGCAGTGAGGATGACTTCAATCCGGGCAGGAAACAATTGTGCCCACAACACCGCCGAGTCCCACACTATGCCCAAGAAGGTGGTTCTCTGTACTGGAGAAAACACATTCTGCTTTGTGTTTAGTCTTAACCCCAATTCCTTCATATGAGCGAGATTGTCATCTTGATGCTGGACCGCCTAAGGCTCTGATTGAGCTAATAACAACCAATCGTCAATATAATATAGAGCCGCATTTATGCACTTGGTGAAGGTGCGGGGTGAGAGTGCCAGGCCGAACGGGTGGACCCGATACTGGTAAGCTTTGCCCCCGAAAGCAAACCTCAGGAACCTCCTGTGAGTGGGAAGGATGGCTATGTGGAAATAGACATCTCTTAGATCTATCGTGACAAACCAGTCTTCGGATTTGATTTGAGACACGATCTCCTTGAGAGTGAGCATCCTGAACCTGAGCCTCCTGAGTGAGCGGTTCAAGGAGGGCAGATCTAGGATCGGTTGCATTCCGGCATCCTTCTTCACAACGACGAAGTACTGGCTGTAGTAGCCTGACTCTCTGACTAAGGGAGGAACCACCTCGATGGCCCCTTTCCTTAGGATGGTGCGCACTTCCTGTTCCAGGACCAGAGCCTGCTTGTGTCCTGCTTGAATCTCTTAGGAAACTCCCAGAGCGGCTGGAGCAGTGCCCTGCAGCCGTTGGGGCCTCCTGAGAGGCAGCAGGTCTTTTCCATCTGCAACGAGCTTTCAGGAGGAAATGGAGGGAGACAGCACTCTGAAGCACATCTTGTGGCAGACTTAACAAGTCTGATCGGGGAACCAGCCTCACAAGGCTGGCTTCTGACCCTCTCAGAACAGCTGGGGAGATCCCGGGTCCCATTTATCCTGCATGGGGATAGAAGGAGTCACCTGGTGGAGGGAGACTGTGCTCTAAAGCCCATCTTGTGGGATAGCTAACAGTGTGGCCTCCTGGTGGTGTCGAGGAGGTACGGGCACCAGATAATGCTCCCCAATAGAGGGCGTTCTGATTGTCAGAGCCGCTGCACCACTGCCTGTTTGTTCAAGAAGAGGACCACCCTCAGGTTGGCCGACCCCTTCGATTTTGGGCTTCACGCTGCCCGGCCGTGCCAGGCTGGGGCTGCGCCCACTGAGCAGCCCTGAGAGAGCAGCAGGGAAAGTACCGCTGAAATGCCGCTGACTGCATTTTTGACTTCTGAAACGTTTCTACTATGCTAGCCTCTATCGCGTTACCGAACAGGCCAGAAGTAGCTATTGGAGCAATGAGCAGAAAAACCCTGTCACATATGCCTTTCTGTGGCTACTAAGGCTGACATGGAGCGACCGACGGCCCGCAGCGTTCCTTGGTGGCTCTAAGGGTTAGGTTGGCAGCGCGACGTAACTCCTTAATGTTGTCCGCCCCAGAGTTAAAACCCTCGTCCAACTCTAAAAGCAGGTCGGCCTGGTATGCCTGCAACCAGGAATGAGAGATAGCCAGCTAGTGTCTTTTTTTAACACCGGGCATCTCCCCATAGCCGCACCCCCTGAACCCTACTATATTCGCATACAGCGAATGGTACGCACCACATACAGGGTCTCCCACGACCTAGACACCTCGGTGTGTAGGTCAGGAAAAAACAGTAGGCCCCAGGGCAGATGCTGTGCCATGGGACGCAGGAAACGCTCATCCAGCTTGCTGGGAACACATTGCTTTTTCTTCTCGTCGAGCCAAGCTATTTCTAGCTTAGTGACGGACCGCGTCTCTACCTCCAGGAGCTTTTCGAACAGCACAGGCTGTGAGGAGTCTGAGGGCTTGCTAGCATCTGAAAATTGTCCTTCCTCGGAGGAAGAAATCCGGAGCTCCGCATCACACATGCCGGAAGATGGGACCGCCAAAGCAAGTGCTTTTCCCGGGGAACGGGAGCTCAGGCCAACAAAAGAGGCTGGAGAGGCCTCATCTGTCTCCAAGCCTTTTACTAGGTTGGCCTACGAGCCCCACAACCTCTCCTCGAAGGGTGAGAGTGTTCCCATTCTACCCGAAAGGGAACCAGCAATCACAGACTACAGATTTTAACCTAGGATTATAGAAATCTTAAAAGGTTTTCAAAAACTATTTGGCGACCAAATAGTGATCAAAACAGTGTGCACCTTTCTTTAGTCTTTTAAGTCACAAGGTAGAGTTTCTATGGATTGGACTTGAATGTCTCACAGATTCACAACTGGATTGAGATCTGGTGAATTAGGAGACCAAGTCAACACCTTGATCTCTTTGTCATGCTCCTTAAACATTTTCTGCAGAATAGATGTACAGAGAGCATTATTGCTGCTGAAAGAGGAAAATTCATCTTTAGGGAATTTACCACCATATTCCTAAGTGCAATTTGTTACTGCATGCAAAGCTAATATTTACAGTGGCTCAAAATGTGAACAGTGATTTTTGGACCTATGCTAATTTATCTTTCATTGCAACATTGATCAATAAAATGTTATCACATAAGTCATATCCCAGGACACTATAACCAGTGGCTTGGTTTACCAATGCCTTAGAGAATATTTAATTTATTGTTAAATGAAAATGTCACATTCACTAAATGGTAATATGAAACGTTAAGCCACATCATTACATACAGCAGAGAATTATAGATATTTATTGGCCAGGAGGTATGAATTGATTTCCTATAATCAATCTATAATAAATATGCTGGTTTATATTATTTGTATAGGACTTTTAACAATGTTCTATAGCTTTGAAGCATTATGAGTAAGGCATTGGCGATGATGGTGAAAAAAATCTCCCTGAGGGGACTTGAGCAAGAAACCTTGAGAGGAACCAGACACACAAAAAAATGAATCTATCCTAATTCAGGGATGGCAGATAGTTGAAATAAAAGAAAATTTCTGCCATAACTGTGTACTGTTTGGTGAAAAAAATTATATTGCGCAATCCAGAAATGTATTTATTTATTTATTTATTTATTTATTTATTTGTATCTATAACAAAGGTAAATCAAGTCTTCATCACTCATGGTGACTTAAATGCAAAACTATCTTCATGGTAACTAGGTGTTAATCATCCACAGTAGCCTCTTGTATCTTTAAGCTGTTCATGTGGAGCAGCATTTTGCAGCATTCTGTTCATTCTCAGCAGGAGTGTGTGGTTTCCAACTGATGAGAACTCTATCCAGAAGTGGGGCATCAGGATATGTCATAATTATTGAGTTATTTGTTTGTTAATTCTAACACATGAACAAACCCAAATTACAGCAATTTGTAAGATGGAATTTTATGTTTCTGAACAAGGGAGGAATTTACACTTTGTGGATCTTTTTTTTTTTTTTTGTATGTTTTTTTTTTTTTTTCTGCAAAATTGACCTAACATGAATAATAAGAGAGCCACTTTTTATACCTGTGACTAAGACCAGGAACTAAAATAAACAGTATTAGTAAATAGTATTTGAGAAATATTGTAATGTCTCAATTTATTAAAGTCCACCGTTTTCAACATTTATTCCAGTTTTTGTAAATAATTAACAAATTTAAAAAAATCAGTTCTTATTCATTAATTCAATATTACGACATCCAGCTAAAAAGTAAAACGTTAAAAACCCAATTTAAGAGTCAATTGTAGTTGTATGTAATTCTAGTGACATATTCGTGTCAGTACACCAATAAAAAAAATATTAAAAAATTAAATAAATTAAAACCAACATTTTTTTTTTTAAATGACAAAGAAAATGCAAAAAGAAATCGAGTTACTCGTATTGTAGATGTTTTTGAATTGCTAATAAGGGTTAATCGGGTGTCTAGGTAATTTCTTTTAGCAGATATTATTTGATTAGGCTGTGAGTTTTGAAATGAATGAAAGACATACTGTAAGGTAAAGTTTTTCTGTACATTAAAGTATCATTAACATTAATATTAGGTGTATTTCTTACGTTAACTGATGTTGTTTAAGAGCTTAAAAAACAGCACTAACTAGCTCATGATATTATTTTCATTGTTTTATTGTATTCTTTTTTGGCTTGACAGTTAAATAACAGCAAATCAAAATGTGTGGAGATATTTTTGTATTGGAAACAAATCCATTGTGTCAAAGATGAAGAAACTGGAAAGAAGCAACACACTCATGTAGAGACATGTATTAATTAGGAAACTTGTGCATGGGTGTGATCCAATCCGATGTGTAGTGTCAATTCTAGTCCACAATTATTTGTCATTTTAAAAGTTAATCATAAGCTACTCGATGTATGCCCTGACTTGGTAACACATTTTAAAAGATCCAAGCAAGTTCTACCTCGTGACATAAATTGAAAAGAAATGAAAATCTTGCAATTCCATTCAAAAGTAGAAAAAGAAATCCCATAAAAGCACTTTCACGCACCTGTCTAGCGGAGCCTGGTCGGGGGAACGGTGCCTTAGGCAAACACATTCACTCACTTCCATGTAGTAATAACCTTGAGAATAGAAGAGTGTGGTTGGAACTGACCTCTGCCTCTGCACACACTCGGCAGCTCCTGTGATTATTAGAACCGGCTGCTCTGCTGAGGGCTGTGAAGCCAGGTAAGATGAGATGAGCTGAGGTGTAAGAATGGGGATGAAAAATGAAAGATGGAGAGTAAAAAATGTTCTGCTGGAAAAACTCTTGATCTTCATGTAGATGAAATAATTATCTGGATTTTTCAAATTAGATACTGTCATGAGATAATCTTCAGCGAGAGAATATTTTGATATCAGTTTACATAAAAAGCATTTGGCAGATGCTCTTATTCAGAGTGACCTACATTTGTCTTATTCGCACAAATGAGCTGTTTAAGGACCTTACTCAGGGTGCGATTAGAGTGAGGCTGGGATTTGAACTCCCTTCTGATCTAAAATGCAGTGTCTTAACCACTGAGACTTCTTGCTTAAGAGCCCGTCAGCTGCAGTTTCAAAATGTTGGGATTCAAAAATCGCATGTCAGTGATCCATCATCTTAACCACTAAGAGGGTGGTGGCCCAGTGTTTACGATGTTGTGTTTTTGCTCAGACTGTCAAATCCGAATACGACCATGTTGCCACTGTTGGGCCCTTGAGCAAGGCCCTTAACCCTCAACTGCTCAGGTGTATAAATAAAATAATTGTTAGGTGCTTTCTATAAGAATTCTGCTAAATACAATGAATGCAAATCTAAGCTACTGGCTAAAAATATGTGTATTTTCAGATCTGTTGTATCTTGAATAATTTCATATGTATTTCTGGATTCAATTATTTTCACATGTGGGAATAAATTGTATGGAGGAACTACAGTTATAATTGATGAATGGAAAAAAAATTAAAATTACTTAGGATTGGTCAAAGTAATCATTCGATCCCCATCATTTGTGCGTAAATTGTCAAGTCAAGAGGCTTTTATTGTCATTTCTACTATACACATTGTTACGAAAAACGAGACATCGTTCCTCCAGAACCCTGGTGCTACACTAAACAACATAGAGCTACAACACACAACATAAAGATACATTAAGTGCAATCAAGTGCAAACAGTGCAGACAAAAGACAGTACGGACAGACAACACAAGACAGTGTGGGACAATACACATAACACAAGATAGCGCCGACCAGTAAACATACTGTATACTCTGAATATTCAAAACATTGCAAAATTGTGATGGAATTATAAAAATCTCTATTCAAATGATTTCCGAATCAGAATCAGAAAGAGCTTTATTGCCACGTATGTTTGCACATTTCTAAAAATTTTCCAAAAGGAAATTGTCTTGGTGGCAGAAGCTTCCAGTTGCCTTTTGGAAAAAATAATGCTAAGTAAAATTGAAAAAAAAAAAAATAAATTTAATTCTATTGCAAATTTTTATAAATAAAATTAAATAGAGTTTTATTGCACAGAAAAGTACAGATTTAGAAGAATAAAAAGTGGCATTGCACATATTTTTTATTGTTATTAAACTCTGGGGGGTGCATTTAAGTGTTTGCAGTGGTGTAAAGTATTTGAGTAAATGCACTCTGTTACTTTTTTGCCTATTTTCTAATTTTACTGAGTATCAAAGATATAAGCAACTTTTATTCCCTACACAACCACATTTCAGGTTCAATAGATGTACTTTTTATATTTGAATAAACAATAAGAATTACCAATTACATTATGCACTGCAGTGTAATTTATGCAGAAACATTACTAAATGTTTATTGTACTGCAGGTCTTGACTCCTTTCAGGCAAATCTAGAGGAGACCTCACATCTTACAAGTGATTACCACCTCATCAGAGGAAGAGGATTTTCTAATGCCACTAAAGACTTAAAAGACTAAATATCACAAAAAAGCCTTGACACTACTTAATGGCTATCTGTCATGCGCTCAAGTGAGGACATGGGTGGTCTGAAAACCTTCCCACCTCTGCTGGAGATGTCATTAAGGCTCAACACTCCACTACCTGCATCTTGAGTGACTGTGAGTGACTTTTTAACACTGCTGGCATCTCAAAACAGCTCAAATCAATTCTGAAATACTTGGAGAACTGGATTTTGTTGAACTTTCATATAAAAAAGGTGAGGTGCATCAAATGCCAGTCAGCTTTGAATATTTGGTTTTACTTTATCTACAATGATTTACTTTCTTTTGATTTGTTGTCATTTTATTTTGTTAATTGAACATCGCTTATTGAAGCATTGCTTTACTACCTTGTCTTTTTTTTACTGACTTGTTTGGTTTTTGTTTCATTCTGCCATGTTGAAAAGGCGGTCGTATTGTTGGGTAATGCAGTGTTGAAGTGTACAAATAGATTCGTATTTTATTTTATAGATTCGGGGCATTTGGCTTTTAACCAACATGTGTCTCGGTGTTGAGAACTGGCGCGTCTTTAAACCGACGTTTGCAATGAGTCAGATACCCGATTACTGTTCAAATCAGATACTCAAGTCATATTGGAATTGGTAACTTGAAATTGAGTACATTTTGCAGTAAGGTATTTATACATGTAAACTCTGAACAATGAACTTACAGGTTTGGTTGAAATTGTAGTTGTTTCCTATACACATGTAGGAATCATTCACAGCATGGATATCCTGTCATAGTTTGCATTGTTCTAGAACAGTTTTGTGGCTTCCTTCAGCCATACTCAAATCATTTTAAAATGAAAGCAGCAGGAAAATGAGACGCTTCCACTTGGTCGGGAGTGAATGGTAATGTTTGAAATAAAAAGTGAATCCCAGTGCATTTATGTTACAAAGCAATGAAAGAGAAACTACCACTCTCTCTAAGCAAAAACGATTCACATGTCCCACATTTCAGAGCCTCGGCCCTGATGGCGTTAATAACCCGTAATTAAAAGCGTCCGGGCCTCTCGGAATCAGCAATGTGTTTATGGAGGAAGCGCAGTGGCAAAAGCTATCAGAAGGACAAAGAGAGCAGCGGATGAAAATAGAGGCTGCATTATAGATGATCTTGGTTCGGTGTTGCTCCACAGGTGGATAATTAAGAAGCACAATGACTCATCACGGAGCGCCGTGTGGGATTCGCGACGGTTGTTGCTGGGCTGCTTTTCTTTATTCCCAAGTATTTGTGTGTGTGTTTGTTTGTGCATTCGTGTATGAGCCAGCAACAATGTGATAGACATTCGGTGCTTCCGTTTTTTTAGCTTGTTGCTTCTGGGGAAAAAACGGCAATACAAAGCGTCAAATAAAAGTGTCGAACATGACATACGCAGAGCAGTAGAACCGTGTTAGAAAAATGACCGCAAAATAAATAAGCGTTTACATGTTTTTTATTTAATGCATGATTTATGTACTGTATTTTTCGGACTATAAGCCGCTACTTTTTTCCCACGCTTTGAACCCCGCGGCTTAAACAACAAAGCGGCTTATTTATGAATTTTTCCTGGGTTTTTCCCGTTTTCACAAACTTTAAGCCAAAAAACTGAACCCCATAACATTAGACCAATGAAAAAACTCACCTCACCTGTGTTCTGAGCTGCACGGCATCGGGAGAACAAAAGGTTTTTTTTAACACACGACGATGCCAAAAGATAAACTCCTGAGTGAAATAGTTGTGAAAGGAAGAAAGAAGACAGTGAACAATGACTTACTTGGTAGGCTACTGTTAAGATACAAGCCGTTGTAGCGCGTTGAGTCTGGGTGAAGGGAGAGCTCGCTAACTCCAGTTACAACAGAAATCATATAAGCACAGACAGGTTTCCAAAACTCGTGCTTTTTTATTTTTCTTGGCAACAGCGTTACGGGTTAGTCAAAGAAACTTAGAAATGAGCATCAGAAAATAATAAGGACATATTCCTCGGTCTTGAACACACGCAGTAATAGCGGAAAAATGCAGTGGCATGCTATTCCCAAAATACCGCTATGCTCCTAAAGGATTAGCAACATATTTCACCCGTTACACCGTGTAACAGACACTGTCTTTCATTAAAGCCTGTGTAAAGTTAATTAGTTTCAGTGCGGCTTATAGACAGGTGTGGCTTATTTATGTTCAAAATAAAAATCTTTGTGAAATTCAGTGGGTGTGGCTTATATATGGGTGCACTTTATAGTCCGGAAATTACGGTGTATAGAGATTGGATACAAGTGAAATGATCTGCCAGTGCAGTGAGATTATTACACTTGGTAACAATTCTTGAAATATGAAAACATATTTAGGCTTTAGAAAAGAACAAAATGTCTTAAAAATAAGCATTAAAACACTAATTTTAAGCAGTCCATTTAGTCTAATTGACTTAAAACGAGATTGATAATAATTTTTCTTAAAGTTTGCTTAATTTGTGTGAAAAGATCCTAAAACCAGAGTTACTAAACAAAAGAATTCGTCCTAATTTCAAAATTGTTAGCATTATTAATTGTTTGAAAATGAGACACAGGTTTTATACAGAAAATAATCACTATTAAAATCAAGATTGTCAACAATTATCTATTCGAATAAAAACTGTACACAGTAGTTACGATGAAAAAACAAAGCAAAATCCTTACTTGCTGCTTCTGAAAATACTAAACTTTAATACTTAACATAAAACATTAATGAATGTATTTATATTCGTATGAATATAAATTCAACATGAGAAACGGAACTCAAACTACAGAACGACTTTGTAAAAAGCCATAAGAACTTCATATAAAGGACAAAGTTCCGAAAAATAATCACCATACCATACAAGTCTTATAATTTATTATTAGATTGTTAATAAATGTGCTGACGACATAAAACAAGCATTTAGAATAAATAATACTAACGAACAAGTGTCATTATTGAGTACCTTTTACTGGGCAACATTAAAACGAGTTATTACACCTAAAATAAAGCCTTAAAGGGTGCAAAGTCTCAAATGATGTCTCTAATGGTAATTAATGTCATTTTGCAGGTAAAATAATTCACTTTAAGTGTTACTAAGGAAGTTAGAGAAAAGATAATAAAACAATACACAATCTGCTATTGCATAGTGTTTTATTATTAAAATAAGATAAAAACAATTTTTTTGGCTAGAAATAATTAATAATTTTGACTGGATGAGGAATTTTTGGAGTGTACGAGCCGAGCAACACCGTGTTAGACATTCCGTTGTGTTCCTTTGTACTTTGCTTCTTGCGTCTGGAACAAAAACGGCAATACAAAACGCCAGAGAGTTATTGCATTGTTTTACCGTGAAATAAAGGTGACATACGCAGTCAGAATGTGTCAGAAAAAAAGGAGAAAAATGAACTAGGGTCTCATCCAGTTCTCTCGACTTTTACAGTTCCACAATTGCTCTTATTTAGGGTTTTTTACACTCGGTTTGTTTCGGCCAATTTGACTCGTTCACCCTGTCGATCTGGACCAGATATGAACGCTCCAAATAAACTCAGACCATTAAGGACACTTTGTTTCAAATCTGTACTGGGGATTCATTTATTGCTATGTTGTAAAGGCAAACCGTGCCCATGGAGCAGTTTAACCCCAAACTCTGGCCTCCCAAAGAAACTATAGATAGCAACTAAGTGGGTTAGTTTGATGGGGTACTGAATACTTTCTCTTGTCCACTGAAAGAGAACTAAATATCTTTAAAAAAATAATAAAAAAATAAAGGCTTCTATGTAAAAACACCTCAAATTGCATTTCCTTGTATGTTAATACAAGGGGTGGCACTGGAGTCTCTGGTTGAAGTGTCTGAGACGAGAATGATGGGGAGACCTCTCAGTATCCTTGACAACAACACCTGCATGTGACACTGGAGTTCTACGGGTGAACATTCAGATGGAGACTGAGACCATACAACTGGTCAAATACAACCAAAGAACACCACAGAAGGTCTTTCCTACCAATGGATATCAAACTCTATAACTCTTCCCCTTTTAGTCTGTGCCACTATATGCACTGTCAAAATTTCAGAATTACAATGTACATTAATAGAATACCATGTGCAATACTATACCATCATACTATGTGCAGTTCCATACCATATGCAATGTCACATCATGTTCAGTATGTTCTTAGTTCCCTAGCATCTGCTGAATTTTTTAATAAATTTCATTGAATTTATTTGTAATTATATTTCATCTACATTTATGTTTAATTGTATTTTAAATCAGTCTCTGGCAAAAAAAAATAAAAAAATTGGGATTAATCAAGTTCTAATAAAGTAACATAATGTAATGTAACCTATAGTGGTAGCTCAGTGGTTAAAGTGTGGGACTTATGACCAGAAAGTCAAGAGTTTATATCCCAGCACCCCCTAGCTGCCACTGCTGGGCCCTTGGGTAAGGCCCTCAACTGTTCAAATTGTGTAAATGAGATTACTCTAAATCGCTTTGGATAAGTGTAAACATTTGGCAGAAAGCATTTGGCAGATTTGGCATCTGCCAAATGCTTCAAATGTAGGAGGAAATCAAGGATCTTTTAGGAATGTTATTTGCTGCTTTATTGCATTGGATTGTGGTAGATCTTGAAAGTGCACTTAGAAACCACCCTGGATAATATCACAGTGTCAGTGAGCGAATGTGACACGGTACACGGCCAGATTATTCTGTTAGTGTGTGTGGGTGACTAGGTGAATGAGGTCCTAAATGCAGGATCAAAATGGAGGGTCAAAAACAGAGGCAAACAGGGCGATGCAGGAAAGACAAAAACAAAACCGAAAACAAACTCCATATAATCCAAAAGCCAGCAAACCGGAAGTGCACGCCGCATGCTCATTAGATCCTGACAGATAGCTGAATTGGAAGATACACTCCAAACAAACATTTACATATAGGACCAATAATCAAGTTGCAAATCTATTTTAAATGGGGGGTTGTTGTGTAATTCATATATATATCGAGCACTGCAAAGAACCCAAAAAAGGAAATGCATAGAAATCCAGATGCACAAACAGAAGTTTGAGTTCAGGATTGAGTGAAACCATAGAAACCATGAAACGATATTTTTCTGTTAGCCTGCAATGTAAGTCTGGTTTGTGAAAATTTGAATTCTACAACCTTAGCATGTATTGAGCCACTCACTTCTTTGTACATGTAATGTATTAAGGGAAGTGGTAGCTCAGAGGAGTCAATGGACAGATACAGGAATATTTCGTGGAATGAACGCATGAGTCACCCAGATGCAGACAAAGAAAATGACAGAAAGAGGGGCACATCTGAACATGACCGTCTGTTCAGAGTGAAACTGATTATGGACACAATCCGTAAGACATGCAAAGCAATTTATCATCCTAGAAGACATTTAGCCGTGGATGAGAGGATGGTAGCATGCAAAGCTAACATTTGGAGGACACAGTACATGAAAGCCAAGCCAACTAAGTGGGGGTTCAAGTTGTTTGTTTTTGCCGATTCCTCAAATGGATACACTATTATTATTTAATGCATATTATTGTAGCCCTACAGGCTAAGGATTTAGCAGAACCCTACTGTAATGTATTGTTAGTTTTTGTTGCACTCTTTATATTTTATACATACTGTACTGTATTGTTTTATTGTTACACAATTCCCTTTTTAATGCTGTCCTTGCTAATGTGTATTTTTAATAAACACAAAGGAAACACATTCCTTGTTGTAGTACTGTACTTCTCACTGTGATCCTGCTCAGTGATCCACAGCTCATTATGTAATCGACAGCTCATTATGCGACCCATTGTCTACGAAGCTGTCAGTCACAGCATGTCGACGCCTCTTCGCATATGGCCTTTCAAAGTAGAAAGTGTCTTTTAAATTTTAAATCAAAGTATTGTTTAAGGTAAATGAGCAGGCAGGATGATTTTCACATGATTAAAAATAAAAAAACCTACATAAAAAGCTCTGTTCTCAAAATGTCTTGGGGAAACATGTTTACTATCGGTTTTGTGGCCTTATTTCAGTGAGTTTTTTTTTTTTGCTTTTTCAAAAACCACGCATAAACCTTATTTTGTCAAAAATACAAACACATATAAGTTGTATACATATTATGGTAGCCCAGTTTGTTCTGAATACATTGTAATAAGCCTTTTGTCAATAGTATATTTTAAAAGCAACTAAAAAGAACCAAATGTAAGAGCACGTCAAAATCTCTCAAGGGGTCAAAAACACCCTCAGACTCCAGAGGGTTAAGGAGCTGAACTTTGGCAAGTTTAAATCACAGTATGAACAAACTGTCAGTGCTGGGCCCCTGAGCAAGGCCCTTAACCCTCAAATATAAAATCTGAAAAGATGAGATCATTCTAAGTCACTCTAAATAAGAATGTCTGCCTAGTGCTGCAAATGTATTGATACACCAGGCTTTTTTCAATGAAAAGTGGAAGTGGTAGCTCAGTGGTTAAGATATTTGACTTCTGATCTAAAGGTCATGAGTTTAAATCCCAGCCCCACCACAGTGTCACTGCTGGGCCCTTTGAGCAAGGCCCTTAACCCTCAACTGCTCAGTTGTATAGTCTAACAAAAAGTACTTCTGGATAAGGGCAAATGTCATAATGTAAATTGTTACTGCAGAGTTCTGGGGCGCACAAGTGTATAGGATGTGTTTGAATGTAGGAGCATACAATCTTGTTTTCATTCGAACTAGGAGACCCTAACCTGCTCCAGCATGGCCATGCCCTATGCACAAAACCTGCTCTGTTAAAATATGGTTTTCATGAGTTAGAATGGAAGATCATGAGAGGCCCCCTATAAAGCACTGACCTCAACCCTGAACGTTGACTTCATCCCAGGCCTCCTCACCTCACCAACATCAGTACCTGATTTTCAAATTCACAAGAAGGTTTTGGGCTCATGATATTTTGAATAGATAACAATCATTGTTTTACTCATTAATATGATTCAATTAATGGATTGTTGTGCTGAGAGTATCAGAAAAGTGTATCTCTAACTCGAGCTCATAGTTTGTGTACTTTTTCCACCACTGGCAACTGTATATGATTATATGAAGAAAAAATACAATACATTGTGTACTTGTGTATTAATGCAGTGTTGTATCCTGAAAAGAAAAGCTAATTCTTGACTATAAACACCACTCTGATTTCTTAGGCAGCTCCTCAGACCTGAATGAAAGTGTGACTATGCAGTATGCGCACACGGACTGCAGGGAATCGGCGACTTTTCAAGCAAACGAAAATTTGAAAATCCATTACATAACTTACTGCTTTAACCCTAACTCTATACAGGCATCTTTGTGGTTTCATAAGCATCCAAGGTGTTTCAATATTTTCCCTAGCATTCAATACCAATGTCATTTTTTTTCGGTCAAGTATCTAAGAAAAGACTCAAAACTGACGGAAAATCAACTGCTTTTACTCTTTCAGCTGCTGCCTTCATCTCTGTGTGAATTCGACTGCGTTCGACACGAAGCAAAATACCTGCGCATGACTGAAAGCCAAGCTAACAGATGGAGGTTATAGATCATAAGAGATGTATCGCACGGAGAATATTTTTAGACTTGGGCTAAAGCTTGCACCCCAGGGAGGTGTTGCTTTCAGACGACATGACAGATTTGATTTCACTGCCGGAGAGGACTTTTTTGATAAAATCGCAGGCAGCTGGAAGTGCAATCTGTATAAAATGCTCACATTCGACTATGAAGAAAAAAACGGACCCACTCGCAAGATAAACTATCATTTTTATTTTTTGAAAACACATATGACTCTGAAATCTACTGTGACTGCTTGGTCTGGGCCAGTCTACTGAATCAGATCCTAGGGAGATGACGAAAAATTGGCGAAATCTCTTTTAGGATATTTTGGTGGGTTATAGCCAATAAGCCCACTTATTGCTGACACCACAATGACTATGTTTATGTACAATACTAGTAATCCATGAATAATCTGAACGAGAGCGCAATTTGAATGGTAACCCGGGACTCGACCGATCCGGTATGAAATTCACGTTTGAGAATTTCATACCGGATCGGTCGAGTCCCGGGTTACCATTCAAATTGCGCTCTCGTTCAGATTATTCATGGATTACTAGTTTATTCAGATTATTCTGGATGCCCTTCCTAATGCAACCCTCCCCATTTCTCCAGGCTTGGGACCAGCACTAAAAGTGCACTGGCATGTGCAACCCTAATGGCTGTGTTTAGAGCTCAATTTGAATAAAACTTTCTTTCGGCTTCTCCCGTTAGGGGTCGCCACAGCGGATCCTCCGCACGTTTTTGATTTGGCACATGTTTTACGCTGGATGCCCTTCCTAACGCAACCCTCCCCAATTTATCCGGGCTTGGGACCGGCACTGAGAGTGGCTGGGGATGGTTCCCTGACCGGGGATCAAACCCGGGTCGCAGCAGAGAGCGCGCTGCATCTTAACCACTAGACCACCAGGGCACAAAAAAAGAGCTCAATTTGAATAATTTAGAATGAATTATTTTTTAGAGCTCAATTTGAATAATAAATGAAAATACTTTATATACACCTAGTCCAAAAAAAAAAAAAGAATTATAAAATGAGGCCAACGTAAATACAATCTTGATTTGTTAATTGGCACTGCATTAAAAAAAAGGCAGCCATGTTCTTTTTATCATATCAGAACTGCAAATCACCTCTGATCTAATCTAATCCAATGGATTCTAATGGCATCCAATATAATCGAATATAATTCAATTTTATCCAAAGTGAATGAGAGCTCAATCTGTTAAAAACAAAAAGAAATCAGGTTTTTTAATTCTCTGTTTTATTTATTCCAAAAATTCCAAAAAGGTTGTGACGAATGTAAATAGAAAAACAGAATGCGACAATTTTGTCTTTTTTATATAATTGTTTTTATTGTGAATAGAATATGGATTTCTGACATTTGAAAATCATTGCATTCTGTTTTTAATGACATTTTGCACATTGCACTCACATCATTGGAATTGCGGTTGTAATAAAATGAATTTGCCTTACTCTTTAATAGGCAGATATTTGTATATTCACTCATATCAGAAATGTTCATAATCCTAATCTAATCTCAATAGATTAAAAGATGAAGATGAACATAAAAACATTAATCGTAAAAATTTTTTTATTGTATATGTTATAATAACCTCCACTTTTTTGGGAAGTTGTTCCATTAGATTTTTTTGGAGACCTATGGAGGTTCATGCAGCCACAATGGTGTTAGTATAGTCAGGTACTGATGTAGGTAAGGAAGCCTGGGGTGCAGTCAGTGTTCACATTCACACCATGGTGTTCGACAGGGTTGAGGTCAGAGCTCTATTGCAGGAGACGTTCCAATCCAACCCACGTGAATGATACATCCTATAAAATTTTGTGGCAGCAGTTTGAGGGAAGAATCAAATATGGGTGGGAAATCATGTGTCCCAATATGTTTGTCCCAATAGTGTAGGTAAAACTGGTGTGTTTTTGTATAAAAACACATTTTTTAATAATTGCTTTCCAATTATTTCCAAAAGTTAGAAAAATGCTCACAACTCTTTATTGCGTATGTGTTAAAAGGTTATGAAAACCAGAAGGATAAAAATTTGGAGTCATTGGTTGTTTGAATGGGTCACATGACCTAAAACAAGTCATTGCTTTTCACACTCTTAGTTCACACCACAACACGAAAAAAAAAAGTGTTTTTAAATGTGTCCACTTTGAAAAACCTTTTTTTTTTTTTATGTATTTATTGAATATTTTAAGTTAATTTTGCATGGACCAAAATTATTGTAGCATAAATCAATCTGTGAATTTTTATATGTAACTCAGGTGCTCTTCAATTAGTAAAAATGGAGTAAAATAGAGCTTATGTTAAAGATTGGAATCGAGTGAAGATCATTTTGAGGTTAGATGGGTGTCGTTAATATTCTGAGGTTGTCAATTGATCTCGATAAAGTCGAGCATTTTAATATTCAGCTGAAATTCAATAATGTGGGTTAAAAGCTATGATGATAAAACTGTTATTTCTTGGTTATGAACAATGTT
This sequence comes from Silurus lanzhouensis, assembly GCA_039877035.1. NCBI lineage: Eukaryota > Metazoa > Chordata > Actinopteri > Siluriformes > Siluridae > Silurus > Silurus lanzhouensis. Next base: position 107,550 of record JBCEWE010000507.1, on the reverse strand, counting down.
TCTCATCAGGACCTACACCTCTTGTTCCATCACATCCGTCACATAACCGTTCCACCTGATTTAGGTACTCAGATAATGAGAACATTTAACCTTACAACTACGCTCCAACCATCTCAAAAGACTTTCTGCCGTTCATCACCACACAATCATCAACAATTCCTTAGCATCTGGCCATGTGGCAACTAACTTCATGAGAGCGGGGGTTATTCCCATTTTGAAGAAACCTGCTCTGGATCCATCAAACATGAAAACTACAGACCTGTATTACTTCACTCCTTTCTTTCTAAAACTCTGGAATACACTGTTTTTTAACCAACTGTCTGGGGTTATGACTGGGGTAACGCTGGACAATCAACTGTCCTTTTTTATACATGTTGCTAATGTGATTTGTTCTCGTTGGTTTCTTCTTTACAACATCAGATGTATTCGACCATTTCTGTAGACACAGGCTGCCCAGGTGCTTGTTCAGTCTCCAGTCATTTTAAAACTGGACTACTACAACTCTGCTGGTAGGTCTACTTCTAAACACTATTCCTCTTCTGCAATAATCCAAAATGCAGCTGCGTGACTTGTGTTGAACCTGCCCAATTTCTCCTTCACCTTCTTACCTCATAACTCCTGGCACTGCACCATGCTGCCTAATATCCTCTAGCAATGTTCAACTAAATGCTAAATGCTGTAAATGGAAATGGAATCCACACTTTGCATCTTTCATTAGCCATTCTTTTGGCTTTGGCTACATCTACACTAATCCAGATCAATTTAAAAACAGCATTAAAAGCATTTTAATTGTTTTTCCAAAAGTTGCTCATCCACACTGGAACATTTGAAAATGCTTGTCGGTAAAAATGTAAAACGCTTCAACGATTCATTTCCACCTGGCGTTTTTTTACTTTCCGGTTCTTTGAAATGTCATTTACCATCTTGGCTGAATTGGTCACGTGACTGAAAATGCATCATTGTTTTTGAAAGGCGTTTTCACAGCCCACGCTGTTGCACGAAAATGGCCCCTTGGAAAGCATTTTCAAAAAGCGACGTTTTTGTTGACTAAAAATGTTGTTTTAGTGTGGACAGGAGGCCAAAACGGAGAGTAAAATATGCATTTAAAAAAAAATACTTATTAGAGTGGACAAAGCCTTTATCTTTCATGAATGTCTTGAGTGTAGTATCTACTAATTTTTTATCTAGTTTTGCCTCGTTGCTGTGACCCTCACAGCCACCCCTAAATAAATTCAATTACTGATAACATTCAAATACATATGAATATATATAATACGTAATATACCATCTGTTATACAAATAATTAGTGCACATTTTGTGTTATTTTCAACAAGACAAGAATTATTGCTTTCGGTTGTTTGACAAATACGTAACAGTGAGCAACTTTACTGGGGTCACCAACTCTTCTTCTTGTTGTGGTTTAATCATGCTCAGAGGACGTTCTGCTGAGAGGGAAATCATTTAAAAGTCATTAGCAAAACAATCAGTAAGATAAAAAAAAATTTAAAAAAGCTGAATGCACCAAGTGATTTCTATATATAAGCTATAATAAGGTTCTTTGGGTTTTTTATCACAACATTGGCATTAACCCTCACTCCTCACTTTTGGATCAGATAATATAGGATCAGCATTATAGTGTCTTTACAGGATATGATATATAAAGTCTGTAAAGGCTCTATAAAATCTGTTTATATGGGATCTTCAATCAGAGTGAAATTAATGTGGACTAGACGAAAATCTTTGGGTGTAATAGTTTGTGTTTGAAGAACTTGGACCACCCCCCGTGAATCATGGCAAATGTCATTACATTTTTCAAAATAAAAAAAAGGAAAATAAACCAAAACCTATAAATAAAAAAAGACAAAAGGATTATCACTGTAAAGTCAGACTGATCCTTCTAAAACTTCTATTTTGTTGCCACTGAACATGTTCATCTCCATGCTTCAACATATAAGAAACACTCACAATACAGAAGAATTTACCTAAAGTTTAATCTAATCTAATCTGTTAATAAAATGCAGTTAGCATTTAACCCGACATTTAATCCCATGTACTGTTCTAATAAGCTCCATTCTTTTAGAAAGAGATTTCAACTAGATTTTATGGAGATTTGTGGAGATTTATTTAGTCACAATGGGGTTAGAAAAGTCAGGTACTGATGGAGGTAAGGTAAAGTAAGGTAAGGTGAGGTGAGGTGTGGTGAGGTGAGGTGACCTGAGGTGCAGTCAGTGTTCACATTTACCCAAAAGTTGTTCAATAGGGTTTAAGCACATTTTCATGGAGCTCACTTTGTTCACAGGGGCATTATCATGTTAGAACAGATTTGGGTCTCGAAGAAGACTTACTATACAATTGGGTGTCTCCAAGTGTGTGGTAATGGTCTGGAGAAGAACCACATATGGCTGGAAAAGTTAGCTGTCCCAAAACTTCTGCCCCAAAATAGAGGTGCATTGTACAGGGACATGAGGTAAGAAATAACCATCAGGTGACTATACAGAGATTACATAATAATTAGACAGTACTGTGAAAAGAGGGAAGACAATGAGCTAAACCAGGGTAATGCAAATGATAAGATAAATGGTATTAAGTGCAAACAGCATTGCTATTCCACAGTATAGTTTTTTATTCTGTTAATGTATTTAATGTTTATTCAACATTTATTTTATTTTCCACCATCTCTCTACTGTCTAATCTTTTCAATCTCTATAGTTTGCCTGCTTTGGCAACATTGTGACAACACTGATGCCAATAAAGCAACCTCTGAACTTTGAATTTTAACCTTTGTAAAATGTTATTTTCAATTAGAAAATCAATTAGAAGGGTCTGGCAATTTAGAAAGCGATGAGGGGAGGGGATTTTGCTGCAGAATCTTCAAACCCATCTCCAGACTTATGCTGTTAGCCTGCTTGTGACTTTTTCTATATGGGAGTTGGTAGCTCAGTGGCATTGGACTTTGGCTCAGAAGATCACAAGTTCAAATCCCAGCAAAGCTGCAAATGCTGGGCCCCCTGATCAAGGCCCTTAACCCTCAACTGCTCAGTTGTAAGTCGCTCTGGATAGGAGGGTCTGCCCAATAACATAAATTTAGCTGGAATACATAGTGTGCATGAAATGCATTCACAGAAATACACACAATATACAGAAACCATTTTCATTTCCCAATGGAAAACCAATTAGAGTTTTTTTTTGCTTATTTCTCAGAGGTGACAGAAAATTGCAGTTATTTATGAACAGCTAGACAAGTGAGAAGCAGAGCGGGACCACTTTATATTTTCGCAAAACATGAATCATGTGAACCACAGACAAATCGTATTGAAAACGTGTTTGGATGCAGTCTGAGGACAGGTCAATTGCAGGGTTTGAAATTCATCTGGTGAGCTTGCAAATGAATGTATTTTTTTTTTTAATGAACCATTCTACTTCACTTTCAATTCTCATTTTTTCTGTTTATTTAAATTCAGTTAAAGTGAATCACATGGCTGCTTCGATGACTGTGATGGAGCATGCGGCTGGTTGGAGCTATTGAAAGAATACACCTCTGAAGGAGAGCAGTACTGATTCTAAATAAAGTTTGTTAATGATTTAAACAAACTGCTTATTGTCAGTCATTAATAAACGAATCACTTGTTCAGCTCGGATGTGAGTCTTACTAGTTCCATAGTAGAAGAATGGGGTGTAGCCATGCTATAAAGAGAATGTTGGACTTAGAAAAGGGTTTATATGTAATAAATGATGATGACCTTGCATAAACATTGTACACATGAAGATGACGTTTTCAAATTCAGTAATTGTTAAAATATTTTTTTTTAAAGTAATTAGAAGCCATTCAACATAAAACTAGTCAATAAGTACTATTTTTCATGGCTTTGTACATTTGTAAAACATTACTGTTACAGTCCACACTAGCACATATATTTCTTTTTATTTTTTTAGCCCGCCACATTTTTTCGTCTTGACTGTCCATATTACCAGGTGGCGCTTCCGTTCATGGGGCATTATGGAAAACTGCAGCACCAATCACAAATGTTAATGTCACCAAAGAGGCGGAGTGTCAAGGATTAAAGTCCTAGAAACGAAAATAGGGAAAGAGAGAAGTCCAGAAATAGTTCTGTGCACAGGTAATTTGGGTGCGTCATTACATAACCTCAAGTAGAAATTCTCTGTATACACACACTAGGGTTAAGGGCGAGTACCACCTGCTGTATTTTTGGACAGGTCAGGCAGATAGTTAGATTTACCTTAAACATAACAATCACATGCAGGTAATTGTCATTTGTGTATAAAATAAACTGGGCAAATAAACAATGCTCTACATGGAACATATTGCTGTATGGAATCAACTGATTTCAACTGGAATAAATTAAAGTACCACCATTAATGCATTCACTAATGCTCATAAGAAATAAAGATTTATTGTAAGGCCACTCCGAAGAGTCCACCAGTGTGATCCACAAACCTTTCCAATAAGACTGAATACCTGTGAAGATGTTCTAATATTATCATGTAGAAGAATAAATACAGGTAAACTCATATGTTGTACAGATGTACTTTTACTTCATCTTTAGTCTTGCTAGGTCATTCTTTGCTTGAATGTGACTCTGTAAATGGACATTATGCAAGGCCTTTTTTGATTTCTCTTGGCTTGTATGGTCTAGGGGTCACATAAGGTCAGTAAACTGAGATGATTGATCCATGAGCCTTTAGGAAAGCTAAGAGTGGAAGGCGTCCCCCTCAGCAACTCACATCAGGGTGCATTCATGGAGTCTTAGAGTTTAATCAGAGTAAACACAGAAGCCCTGAGCTCTCGGCTAAAGGTCACTGGGAGGAAAGTGACCTTTCTGATTTCTCCAGTGGGCAGACAGGTAGCCAACACCTGCTCCTAATGAAGCCATTAGCCAAATTTCAGCTCTTGGCAGGCTTAGCGTCTAGCAGCTGGACATGACAGAATGGAATAGAGTTTTACTGGAGATAGAGAGTGATGTGTCAGGAACTAAATCAAACATTCCTGTTTATTTTCTGATAAGATCACTGAGGTAAATATATATCCGGATTTTTACTGAGATTTGAAAATTATGTTCTGCTCAATAATAAGTGATATAGGATATTAGAACACAGAATGTAGGTCCAAACAAAAGATTCAAAATATGCTTTAATGCTAAGGAGTCTAAGCTTATATACAAGGGGTGGGTGTGGATGTTTGTTTCTATTCCAACAAAAAAGCCGGTGAATTAAGGAGGTAAGTTGGCCCAGCAAATAATGACCAGAATGTTTTTTTTTTTCAGTCCAAAAATCTATACATGTTTGGCATTTAACAGTCATTTGTATCCAGAGTATCCTAAGGGGACGAGACGCTGCATCGAAACTCTGGGAATGCCCCAAAGCATTTTGACGCAGCTTGAGTTCCTGAAAGGGACCTGAAAATCATGCTCAAGTACAAGTATAGATGCCTTACCGCAAAACTTATTTAATTATACTTGCAAAGTTACCAATTCCAATATGACTTGAGTCTTGAGTAAGTGATTTAAGCATTACTTACTGTAAATGTAGGCTCAAAGATGCATTAGTCCTCGACACCAAGTTGCAAGACAAAACCAGTTGATTTGTGAGGTTTTATCTCCTTAAATACAAATCGAATTGTACAACACAACATTGCATTAACCAACAATACAACAGCCTCTTCAACATGCCAGAATAAAACAAAGATCAAACTAAATTAGACAAAGTAGTAAAGCAATCTTTCAAAAAGGGATCTTCAATTAACAAACAAAATTATGACTTTCAAGTTTTATTTGTCATATGTACAGTTTGCAGTGACAGTTTGTATGATTAAATTCTTAAGTGAGGCTTGTATCAAGTTACAAAGTAGAAGAACCATTAGTATTCAACAAACTAATAAAATTTGATAAAGTAAAATCAAATATTCAGCTGCTTGACTGATGTAATTGGTAACGATTGTTGTCCATTAAAATATATTGGAGTAAAAAGTACATTTATTGAAATATAAATGTAGCTGAGTAGAGAGTAATAGTCGCTTATATATTTGATACTCAGTAAAACCAGACAATTGTTGAAAATCACTTAGGGTCAGTAACGAAGTACTCAAATGTTAAACCACTGCCTCAAAATACTTTACAACATTGACTAAGGGCTTTATCAAGGAGCCAGCAGTGGTTCTTAGATGGTGTTGGGATTTAATTTCACAACCTTGCAAACCCAGTCAATCATCTTCATCCCCAAATTTTTATTATTATTTTATTTTCTCAACACACTTCTAAAGTGTGTTTATTTATAAAAGCTTTTTTTCATTTTTACCAGTTTAGCCATTCTGGAATCTCTCATCAACAAGGCATTTGAAGCTCACTGAGTGTTTTTGTGGTTTCTGCCTAATTCTGTCTAAATTCCAGTAAAATTCTCAGGTGATCTGTGATTTTTGAAATACTGACCCCAACTACTCTGGCACCAACAACGTCATGGTTAAAACGATGGACATAACCATTGAAATCACATTTTGCCCATTCTGATGTTTAATCCAAACATCAAATTATGCTCTTCACCTTTTTTCTTATTTGCAAATTAAACATATTCAATTGACTGGATAATTACATGAATGAATTATCAGGTGGGCAGGAATTCCTAATAAAGCACCATCGTTTTCGGAACAGTGTCAGGATTATGGCCCTGGACTATGTTTCCAATCATCTATTATGCCGCCATGTTCCAAGTCACATGCAGTAATTATTACCCACACCTGTTTCCTGTTTCACCTAATAAGTCCCGTTATTTAGGTTCTAGATTCTGTCGTGTAAAAATCAGAAAGTGGATGAAAGTTTGGACAATTTTTAACAGCACAAATGTGAAAAATGTACAGACAAAAGAAACTAATTTGCAAAACATAGCAGTGAATATGAATGATTATGGCAAAACGGAGAGAAACAAACAATCCTGAACTCAAATATCGAGATCAGTTAGGGGAAACAAGACACAGACATTGGTGATAAGTATGTGAGGTCCAGTTGCTGATGTGGAATCTAGTTCAGGGCTGTAATCTTGACACACAGAGTGATTACTGACCTGAGAAAGCCTATTACTGCATGACCAAATGGATGTATTGTAAATTATGCCTGAGGACACAAGTTTGGAGATGGACAAGATTGTTTAGGATGTCTTTGGATGCATGACATTTTCACTTCATGCATCCAAAGTCCTGTTCCAGCATGAAAATGTCCCTGTGCTTAAAGCCATCCAAGCCAGATGCTGACTGCACAAAAAGGCCTCCTCACTTTACATACATCAGTACCTGCCTTTACTAACGCCCTTGTGACTCAATGAATCTCCACAAAACTCTACATGCACACTCTTAAATCTTATGGAACATCTTCTCAGAAGAGTGGAGGTTATTATAACAGCAAATGGGGACTGAATGTGAAAGTGGATGCACCAATCTCAAGTGACTGAAGTGTCCAAACTTTAGTTCATATAGTGTACTTGATGAAGACATGATGTTCCATATCTTAGCTCACACTTCTGAACCTAAACGAACACATACATGAAAGCAATTTTTTGAAGAAAACTTCAATGCATCCAGTCTATGAGTCAGTTCCTTTTCACCTTTGCTTTTCCCAGTGAAAGAAGCTAAAGGGCTCTTGATAAGGGCTATTGCTTTGATATCTTGTTCTCCCTGTACACTACAGCTGCTCATTTATCCGAAACATTCTCCGAGGGATTAGTTCACAATGCCCGGGTCTCTTTTAGCCGTTGCACAGATCGAGAATAATGAATAGTCAGTAGTCTTATTTGTCTTGACCCTGCGTGCTCTGTGGCTTGTTTAAAAAGCCAGCGAGCACTGATGAGATCTCTTTAATGAATACCGAGCAACAACAACAACAACAGAATGATTTGAATTCTGGTGCAACACTTCTGTTTAATTCAAGTGTCAGAAGCATGCAAACGGATATTCACTTGATAGTTCGATTCCATGTGATCATGATCGCAGTTGTAATTAATGTTTTGCTCAACCTCTGATTAAATATCTAACAAAGTATATAACCCAGCTCTCCCTTATGTAGCTGAGGATGTGATACGAATCTTTTGTGTGTACTGATGGTCCATTTCTATATTTCCATGAGTCAGACAATGCATTGATGACAGAATAGGGGCAAAGTCAGGACTAGATGGAATTCAAACATTGCTCTGGGAAATGTGTCTTCCACAAAGTAGCTTAGTTGTTAAGGCACTAGAGTTTAAAATCCCACCCACACCAAGCAGGCACTTCTGGACCCCGGAGCAAGGCCCAATAACTTTTCAGTAAAATGAATGAGATAAATGTAAATCTCTATAAAAGGGCGTCTGCCAAATGGTATAAAAATATTTACTTAATGGCAGATAGTAGCTTAGTGGTTAGGACATTGGGCTTATGGTCATGAGTTCAAAACCCACCTGCACAAAGCAGCTACTCCTGAGTTTAACAACAGTAGCTGCTTCATATGTATCTTTAATGTATCATATCATTGGCAATGCGTCGAGAGCCCTACTGTTTACTGTTTGAGTAGATGGACAGACTTGATGCTCTTTCCTCCCACAGTGGGTTGTCTAAGCCTATTATGCCAGCTTTCTAATGCCTTGAAACCTTTCCATGTATACCCAGTGGTTTCTTTCTACCTGGCAGCTCCTGAAGATTGAATAATATCTCTTTTATCTCTCCTTTGAGCTTTATTGGAATGAGGAACAGGACTGTCTTCGCTAGATTAGAAACAACACTGGAAAGCTGTGACTAAAAAAAAAAAGAAAAAGGTAGTTGTGTAAGAATAATTCATAGTGGAAATGAAGAAGTGATTTAGAAGATGAGCCACTGCGGTGCCAAATAGGAAGCAGCAAAATGGGCAAGAACGCACTATTTTACATCTATTTTATGCTCTGGGAGAGAGGAGTGACACACTGCATCCCTGTATATTTTTCCTCTGAATATATCTCTCACTGCAGTCCTGCAGTTATTTAATAATGCGACATAGTCAGAAGCTGTACTTATGATTTGCATCATGTATTAAAAAGCAGGACTGTACCCAGTACCTAGCTTTAAGATGGTTATATAGAAAGCTGTTTTAAAGGGGAGAGTGGGGACAAGGGTCAGGTTGTAAGACTATCGATTGGTTCAATCACCAATAAATTCTAAAACTCAGCTTGTATAAGGAAAAAATATATATACTTTTTTCTCTTTGTTTTGAAATCAAAAATATAGTTTTGTTATGTAGAGCAGCGGTCCCCAACCTTTATTGCGCCATGGACCGGATTAATGGCAGACAGTATTTTCAACGGACCGGCCTTTAAGGTGTGGCGGATAAATACAACAAAATGACCGGCAATACGACCGGCATAAAACTGGTATTTTTTAAATATAATAATAAACGTGAATCCACTGTGTTTGTTTTTTTGTTCATTTTGCTCACTTAGGGTTTTTAATTTAGCGATAATGTATTATGTGTTAGCGGCCACAGCAGCCCCTTTAAGGAGGTAGTGGATGGAGGTAAGACATGTGACCGAGGCATGATGACATGCATCGAAAGTGAGTCATAGACAGATGTAGCGGAGAGAATCTGTTAATTTTCCAAAATAGAACATAATTCAGAATCAGATAATAAATAAAATAATGTAAGTTATGTACTCTTTCTGTGCGGCCCAAGGTCCTCTGCCTGAGGGTTGGGGACCACTGATGTAGAGGATCCAAATATACATAATATATCTTATATATACTGTAATTCTTAAGATTGCAGTATTATACCCGTTGGACATACTGTATATAACAGCCTTTATTTTTTTAAACACTCTATACAATATCTTCTTCAATACACTATCCATAGCCATTGTATTTGTTGAATATAATCCCATTTATATTTGTTTTTTTTTGTTTTTTTATTACCACCCTGTACATATGTAAATATTTTACAATGCTACCAATGCACTTTTGATTAGATGCTAACTGTATTTTGTTGCCTTGTACCGTAACATCTGCAATGACAATTGAATCTAACCTAATCTAAAGCATCACTGATAGTTAATAATTCTAGGATGGTTCACTTCGTAGCATATATAATTTTAGAATACACTTGACAATAGGGGGAGTGTGTGTGTGGGGGGGGGGTGGGGGTCTGTTGTACCATTAACCGGTAAACTGTATTTTTTCGTCAAATTATTCGTATATTTTGAATTTCAATGTTATGAACAGAAAAAACATTTCTCTGCATGCTGTATTGTGTATGGTTGTGTGTCCGTACAATTTTTTTTTTTAAGACTTTGCTTGTCTCTCCTTTCTGGAAAGCTTTAGGTTACAGGGATGTGTAATTCAATTTAATGTATTTTTATTTGTATAACATAAAAATGGACATTAAAGATTTTGTGCCTTTGTTTCTTATAATCATACGTTTATCCCTGATGAGTGAGCCAGTAGTAACTGTGGCAAAGAAAACTCCCTGAGATGCCACATATGACCTGGATCATCCAAATATATCCGTGTAGGATCCACTAGATTAAACAGATCAAGATAAAACAGGAAAGACATCAATCAGTAAAAACAACGCATCAGGGGAGTGACTGCCCATGCCGATGCACTGAGATGCAAATCAACAACTTGAACGCTAATTGTTTCTTGGTAGCAGAGTTTCTTCTGCTCAGTGATAAATGATGGTGGACATGTTCTCTAGCCCCAGCACTCATGGAAGCAAAGACAGCCGATAATAGCGACTAATTGGCAGGAAAGTATTATATAAAACATGAATGGACTCTTGGAGAGAATTTATAACTATATTTTACCACACAGAGTTCAAGCTTATCACTATATTAGAGCTACAAAGTTATCTGCATATATTTGATCTTATTGGCGAATATCTCATTGGCATGTCTTTTGCAAATTGTAAGTATTGAAAGAGTTTCATAGGATATGGTGCAAATTCTTGGACATTTTATGAAGCCAGACCACATTCCAATTGGAGGTCTCTATATAAAAAACTTTTTATCATTAAGTTTCTGCATTTGAGAGTAAGTGTTATCAAAAATGTGAAAAGACATATTCTCTTTATTTCAGAAAGCCATTATAACCCTGCCCTCACACTTAACCTTTTATACAAATTTAGGAAATACAGATGACAGACAAATAAACACTGGGACACCTGACTTTTCCAGCCATATGTAGTTCTTCTGCAAACCGTCACTTTAAATTTGGGGGCAAACAATTATGTATTCTACATCAGTCTTTGCATGAAATGTTCTCTTTACTTAAACTAGGAGACCCAGACCTGCTCCAGCATGACAATAACCTTGTGCACTCAAGTCAGCTCCGTGAAGATATACTTTATATGGGTTGGAGTGGAAGATCTCCTGCTATAGAGCTCTGAACCCAAACCCAATTGGGATGAATGTGAATGCTTACTGCACCACAGGCCTTCTTACCTACATCAGTACCTGACTTTACAAATGACCTTGTGGCTGAATGAATCTCCACAAAATCTCCACAAATTCTGGTGGAACATCCTCCCAGAAGAGTGGAGATTTTTATAACAGCAAATGGGAACCAAATGTGGAATGAGATATTTAAAAAGCCAATCATAAGATCTGCAAAAACGTTTATCCATAGAGTGTATTTATCTGTCAATCTGGGTGTAATTCAGATATATTTTGAGGAGACAAGTTCAGAAAAATTCTTCCTAACACAACTTTTTTATCTATATGTTTGCAGGAATTACATAGTAATTTAACTGTTCTATCGTTTCTACTATCTGTACCTGGAGTGTGTCTGGAGACTTTAACAGAAGCTCATTCTCAGTAATTGGCGAGCAGCACTAAACTTTACTCTGGGCTTTGAGAGAGATGAGAGGTTTTATTTTGCTTCTATTGAGGATTTAGGCATTGATTTGAGAATACCGGTTTCTTCTTCGGAAAACAAGTCCTTCTCTATTCTTTCTAGTTTGGAGTCTTAATGAACTGTCAACTGGATTCATCCCATTTTTTTTTTTTTCACTTTTTCTGGCTACAAATTAAACGCTAAAAAGTGTAAAATTCCTATCTACCGTGCTGCATGTCATTATTTTAATTGGTCCAGCATTACTCAAACACTTTGCCATTACTTGGTGAATATTATTTTCCTTTAAAGTTTACACCAATTTCCAGGGTGTAAAATATGCAAGAAGATTCTGTCCACCCCATAATTACTGTGAAAATTTGTTACTCAATGAACTCACTTTTCTTTCTCCCATTTATTTTCGCTAAGCCTACTAACGCTTGTTCTTTTGTAAAACAGCAGTCTGTCTCCTCTCAGCCCGGTAGACAATCCAGCTCCCTGTAGACGCTACAGCCTGCAAACATGGAGGATTTGGATTTTTAAATTCCAAAATACACACCTACACTTTCCTGTTCTGACTCATTGTCATAGGGACCAATTTACAATAATTCAGGCAGTGATACAATTCACCCCTATTACGATTCCGATTTCACTTCGATTCAACACAATGCGATTCACTGAAAAAAATATATGATTCAAAATGTTTTAGATAGTGCACTTTTATTTTTTTGGTTCAGACAGCAAATCATAAATTTACTTAAGACTTCTAACATGTGGCCCTTTCACAAATAGGCCTTTACAGTGCAAAAAAAATGTTCTTTTCCTGTTCTGGCTCCTGGAAGATGCAGCTCTACCTCTGCCATGTTAATCTGTATTCTATGTTACTCTAAGGACACGCCTCGGTCTCCTTAGTGTTGTGATACCTCATTCACGTAGCAGCAGCGGTGCTGAGAAACAGTTTAGTGAGGAGAAATCTATTTACATATCAAATACTTTCTAAATAATAAAAGTATACCGCATCGACCAATAATTAAATAGAAATAAATCATTTTTAGAATAAAAATATATTGAAAATGATGCAGTACAAATTCCAAATTGTATCCGATGCACTTTTTTAAATTGATGCATCACATTGTAATGAGTCACTGATGAGAATCAGTGAATCTTACTATCACTAAAAGACACACACACACACGCACGCACGCACGCACGCACGCACGCACGCACGCACGCACGCACGCACACACACACATGCGTGCACACATACACAATGTGAAGGTCCATTTTGCCCACAAGCCCAAAAATGGACCAGCACCATCTTACCTCAGTGACCTCATCACATCTCGCACTGCACCACGCTGTCTGAGATCCTCCAGCACTGCTCGACTGGTACCACCTTCTCTCAGAATGAGAGGTAAGTACACTTCAAGGCTCTTCTCTGTTCTGGCACCGAGGTGGTGGAATGAACTTCCCCTAGATGTCCGTACAGCAGAGTCCCTGACTATATTCAAGCGACGACTGAAGACCTACCTTTACCTGAAACACTTAAACTAGCACTTCTAAGTTTGTAGAATTCAAGGGTTATATTTATATTAAGTTTGTAATCTTGTGTACTAGAGATTTAAAGCACTTTTGTACGTCGATCTGGATAAGGGCGTCTGCTAAATGCCGCAAATGTAAATGTAAATGTATATTTAATTGAAAAAAAAAAGACAAAAGCCTTCATCAATTTTGATTCATTTTGGTAAAGTTTTGTCATTTTCTATCCCTTTTTTATAATTCATTTGTATTTTTTTATTTGTATTGCACTTTTTAACAATAAAAGTGAATATGCTATATCACCTTGTTTACATTTTTTTTGTTTGCTAATTGACAGACCTCTGCCTATTTTTTTTTTTTTTTTTGCACACTGATTTGGCTTATTTTCTGTCTGCTTTGTAGCCTGCATTGGTATTTGCGTGCACCTGTGATTTCTTTACACAGTTGCTTACATTTCCATTTATGGCATTTGGCAGATGCCCTTTTTCAGAGTGATTCAAAATTACAATTGAGCAGTTGAGTGTTAAAGGCCTTTATTGTAAGGAGCCTTTAAATAATATTATCCGTTAGATCAGGGGTCCCCAAACAACAGCCCGTCCCCACATTTGGAACAAGATATATGTTTTAATCATATCTGTAATTGACAATAAAGGTTTGCTTTCAAATAAAAATTTCTCTTAGTTACTAATAAATAGGCACCGATATTTGATCGCTGGAACTATCGCAATGTATGTTTTTACCACTGCACGGCGAGCTCTATATCATATGTATTATTCATAATTTATTTATTATTGTCAGGCTGATGATGCGGAAGCGGAAATAACTCTATCATTGTCTTTATTCAAAATCAGTACCGTAAGGACACCCTCGGAGGGCCTCTGGAGAGCTTTGCCGTCGTCAGGGGGACCTGGAGGACCGACGTCGTCATGCAGGGGAACCTGGAGGCCCGACGTCGCCCTGCGGGGAACCTGGAGGCCCGACGTCGCCCTACGGGAAACCTGGAAGCCCGACATCGCCCTGCGGGGAACTTGGAAGCCCGACGTCGACCTGCGGGGAACCTGGAGGCCCGACGTCGACCTGCGGGGAACCTGGAGGCCCGATGTCGCCCTGAGGAGGACCTGGGGGCGAGCCGTCGACCTGAAGAGGACCTGGGGGCGAGCCGTCGACCTGAAGAGGACCTGGGGGCGAGCCGTTGCCCTGAGGAGGACCTGGGGGCGAGCCTTCGCCCTGAGGAGGACTTGGGGACGAGCCTTCGCCCTGAGGAGGACTTGGGGGCAAGCCGTCGCCATCTATGGAGCCCGGGGGCGAGCCGTCGCCTTCTGTGGAGCCCGGGGCCGAGCCTTCGCCTTCTGTGGAGCCCGGGGGCGAGCCGTCGCCTTCTTCGCGGCCGGGCGGCTGTACAACAATCTCTTCGCTGCCAGGCGGCGGTACGACGTCCCCTTCAAGGCCAGGTGGCGGTACGACGTCCCCTTCGTGGCCAGGCGGTGGCCCGGCGCTCTCGTGACGGGTCTGCGGCGGCCCGGCGCTCTTGTGACGGGTCTGCGGCGGCCCGGCGCTCTCGTGACGGGTCTGCGGCGGCCCGGCGCTCTCGTGACGACTCTGTGGCAGAGAGGCACGCTCGTGAAGGACCTGTGGCGGAGAGGCGTGCTCCTGGAGGCACTGGGATGGAGAGGCGCGCCCACGGGAACCTCGAAACAGGGCAGCGCGCTTGTAGATGTTCTGTGGCGGCACGGACAGCTTGTGGGGATGCTGGGATGCCATGGCACGCTCGCAGACGCTCGGAGATGGTGCAGTGCGTCCACGAGACCCCGGAACACAGCAGCGCGCTTGTACAGATCCAGGGGCGGAGCCTCGCGTTCTTGGATGCACAGGGATGGAACCGAGCACCTGGGAGAATCCTGGGACTGAGCTGCGCGTTCTTGGATGCACAGGGATGGAACCGAGAACCAGTGAGAATCCTGGAACGGAGCTGCGCGCTCTGAAGCACCTTGGACCGCACCCGAGCCCCGTGGGGAATCCTGAACCACAGCGCACTCTGAGGAACCCTGGGACCAATTCACGTGCGCTGAAGAACCTTGAGACGGGGAAAACCTTCGAACCACCTGAACCAGAGCTGCTTGCTGTGGAGGACCTTGAGTCGGAGTCACGTGCTCTGCAGAACCCCGGAACGAAGCATTGTCCTCACCGAGGGGACTCAAAATTCGGCGAGTGAGCCAAAATTGCTCCCTTTGGCGCTCCATAATTTGCTGGTTTTGGAGAGAGCATCACCAGACAGAAGGGAAATGCAGAAGGCGATCTTGGCTCATTCGGCGGGAAACTGGGAAAAATTTTCCTCCGCATACTCGCCGATGCTCCTCAGAAATCTGCCCAATTCTTCTCCTTTCCCGGAGAAGCAAGCCGGAAATCCCCTCGCGCTCGTGGAGGGGCGTGGCGCAGCCGCGCTCTCATGGTCCGGCGTCTGTGGTTCCGAACTGCGAGGAGCGGCACTGAGCTTCCGGTGGAAATCCGAAGCCGGGTTCGGCTGCCGATCCATCGCGGTTGGCATCGCGGTTGGGCGAATCCGCTTTCGGTTTAGGTCGGTTCTTCTGTCAGGCTGATGACGCGGAAGCGGAAATAACTCTATCATTGTCTTTATTTAAAATCAGTTCAACAAAAAGAAACACTCACAAGCCGCAAAGAAAAGCAAACAAAGAATATCCGCTCGGGACGAGTAATCCAACACGAAAGTAAATGTCCAACGGAAAACAAAACCTGAAATGAAAGCAACTTCACGGCAAAGAGTAATCCGACGCGGAAACAGAGTCTTGGAGACAGAACCAGCGGGAAGGCAGGCGGTCGCGGAATGACCAGCATGACAATTTAAGAACCGACAACCTGAGACTCGATAGTCTATATAGACTCGAGTCTATATAGACTCGAGAACGTGAGTCTATATAGTCTGATCCGTAACGAGCCACAGCTGTCGGTCGTTCAGGCAGGCACGGGAAAACGAGGAACCATGACAGCTACTGAGGGGGGGGCGTGGCAGGGTGCATCTCTGACAGCTACTGAGGGGGGCGTGGCAGGGGAATCTCTGACAATTATAAACATATTTCTTAAGGAAATTATTTGATATATTTTTTTAATTGCCACATTTTGCTGATTCAGTATTGTTTTGTTTTTTGTAAAGTTCAGTACTATTTTACATGGAGTGTTGTGTTTCCAGTCTTCATTTTTAAAACTTTTGGTTGCAATACGACCCACCCTAGCTATCAGTATCAGTAAAATAACAAAAAAATAATAAAAAGAACTCAAATTATTAACATAGCCTAATTATTTATTTGATTATGTATTAGATTTACCCACCAACCGTATACATAAATGTTTTGATTTCAATATTGAAAAGTTTTATTATGATAGTAATAACGCTTTTTTAACAGGTGATATATCTCTTGAAAGTGATGCTTATTTGTGTGTATGGTGCAGAACAAAATTATAAACTAATCTTGAATTAAGAGGCGTAAATATGAAGCATTTAAACTCAATCAAATCTCAATAATACTGGTAGTTACTCTGGCCCATGTAATTTTCTGTTACAGACCGCCCAGACCCCCATTTAAAAAAAAAAAATGAAATATTATGTGGCCCTCACAAAAAAAAAAAGTTTGGAAAGCCCTGAGCCAGAAAAACAAATAAAAATAAAGGATGTAGTCTCTGCAACATAACACCAAAATATTACTGCTGGATTGCAGTGTAGCGGAAAACATCTGTAGCCGGTCATGCAGCTACACCCAACATCTAAAATATCTCTTTTTATAATAGTAAGTGGTTCTTGGTCAGGTTTATTGACAAGGATCTTGAGTGACTCTCCGACTAAGCAGACTTGGCAGCAAACATTTACATCATCATCTTTTGGCCCGAAGGCCACTGCAGGTTATTGATTGCATCCCTGCTGGGGTAGCTATGGAGATTAATGCCTCCGGAGCCATTTTCCTCCCGAGTTTGCTCTACTCGATTTCGCCTTCATCTTCCTACCATCCTATTAAAACCCAGTTTTTAATGATGCATTGCACAACCTCCCTTTGGCTTTCAGTCTTTTTTATATCAGTCCCTAACCTTTTGTCACGCCTTCAGAGAGTTCAAAAAATAGAGATGATTTACAATTAATTGGTAGTGGCAGAGATCAAAGACATTGTTTTATTCAGCCACACTACACTTAGGGATCTTTTTTATTACACTGCTCTTTTTTACTCCATCCTATCTTACTTTCTTCCATCATTCATTCATTTGTTCATTCATTCATCTCTAGCAAGCGCTTTATCTTAATCGGATTCATGGTGAATTTAGAGTGAATCCAATCGACACTTGGTATTAGATGGAGAAAAGTCTTACCTAAAGTGTTAAAGTATGGGGTACAGTAGATGGGTTTAGATGTTTGGGCAGTAGCTTGGCAGTGTTTAAGTGGAAATTATGCACCTGCAGGCCTATAAAACGTATTTAAGCTAGGGACGCACCAAACCGATGCTAAAGAACTATCTTCGAGGAAAGCCTCACCTCACATAACCTGCGTCAAGGCAAAAAAAATGCACTAGAACACACAGGACAGACTGCAGCCGACGGCCAACTAGTGTTTACATTCTGCATTTGTGTGAGAGAACATAACTCTCCCATACCGGCAGGTGGCAGTAGTCTGTATTCAGCATACAAACAGGGAACCCGGAAAAACTAGAACGGTGAATATATAAAGCAAGGGGCGATTATTATTGACGGATACATGTCACTTTTTTCAGTCATGTCTGCTAATTTGCAAATCAGCCCTTGGTCTTCTTCTTGTGGATGAAGAAAGAAAGAGAAAAAAGATAGGGAGAAAAAAAAATATAATAAAAAAATAGATAGATAGATAGATAGATAGATAGATAGATAGATAGATAGATAGATAGATAGATAGATAGATAGATAGATAGATAGCAACAAAATGCAACAAAACTCCCAGCTTAATAATAAATGTTTTGTCATTTTCTTTCATTTCCTGCTGAGTTGTGTTGGAGATCAGATGTGTTAGAGAAGGTAAAAAAAAGATATTAACCAGGAAGTTAGAACTATCATGTAGTGTGCTATTTAAGCAACATGCAAATCTACAAAGAAATCACCAAGCAAAAAAAAATAGTCTTGTGTAAAATATTTGAAGTGAGTTAAACACGCTGTTAATCACAAGTCAGTGGGAGTGTGTCTCATTACGGTGAACCTAATCACAGCATCCAAATAAGCTGTGATAAGCTGAGTCTTCATAATTAACATGGCTATGAACAGAAGCCAGGCCTAATCACGACACTATTAAACTCACTGTCTGTTTAGCTTTTTGGGAGGTGGGGCAACATTCGCCCTAGTGGTGTTTATTAGCATTTCTCTTCCACTGAAGCTTGTCATTTACATAAATGCGTGTCTAATGCATCGCAGTCACTGGCTATAGGTACACACAATCTAGGGCCTAATTTTCAGCCACATTTCATCCAGACTCGTGTGGAATACAAGTAGAGAACTGATAGTTCATTAAATGTGACATTTGACTTGGATTAGAAGATTGTAAATTCAAATCCCAAGGTGCCACTGCTGACCCTTTCAGCAAGGCTCTTAACCCTTAACTGTGTAGGAATTTAAGTAAGATTTTTGTTAGCCACCCTGAATTTGGGCATCTGCCAAATCCTGTAAATCTATGTGAAATCTTTCTCTTTCCTAAATTTAGTGGTGATATATGTTCTGTAATTCGAGAACAAGATCATGCTTATTTACTTATATATAAATATATATGTATAAAATATTCGGTTTGTAAAAAAAAGGTGTTAGAGTTTATATAAAAAAATGAATTTTCATTAGTTAGTTATAAAATAAACTTCAGTCCACTATCAGTTGATTTAATAATAATGATCTACATGGCAACTACCGGTTACGAATCGAGGAACGATTTAGCATAGTTTCTAATGCCTAAAGTAAACGTGTGAAAGTGTTAGCATAACAATCAATCACACTTAGCCATGATCAATTGCAATTACTGCTGTGGAAGCTTAAGTGCCAACACAAGTGTGTTTATGTCGTAGCCCTCGACAACCCCCCAATCCCTGCTGATCTGCAGCAGTGGATGTAGGAAGGTCAACCATTAATCACTGGGTAAGCTGAAGGAGGAAGTGGAGGTCAGCAGTCATTCAATTTCAGCATCACCAAATCATTGCATAGAGAAATATGATAGAGCTTCCACTCCAAGATGGAAAACTGCATTTATATGAGATTTTAACAAAAAAAAAATATATATACATTATTTTATTGGAGTTCATGGTGGTAACAAACAGGTTATGAAGTTTTAACTACTGTAGATAAATCTCTGGCCGTTGATTCCAGTTCTTTCTATGGAGATCCCCAGTCATTCCCAAGCCAACTGTGAGACACATTTACATTTGTGGCATTTAGCAGATTACAAACTTAAGATACAGTAAATCAGCCTACAACTCTGCTGAGAGGATTTATTTTGTATTTTTTTTAAACAAAGCAAACTTGAAAAGTGCTAGTTTGAGTGTTTCAAGAAGAGGAAGGTCTTTACTCATCGCTTGAAGCCAGAGACTCCACTGTTCTGACATCTAGGGGAAGTTAATTCCACCACCTCAGTGCTAGAATAGAGAAGAGCCTTGAGGTATACTTACCATTAAAGTGAGAGAAGTATGAACCTTGTTGCAACTGACCTCCAAACCTTTTGTTTGCGATCCCTCCTTGTGTTGCTGTTTTTGGCTTAGACTAAGGTTACATGGGTGGCCTGGTTAGCATGTGCTCCACTATGGGCACAACCCTGAGGCCTGACTTAAAGGGTGGGTTATTGGTATTTTAATTTAGAAATAATACACATTGCTATTTTGCCCCATCTTGTATTGTCTTTAGGATTGTTCTTTGTCTGAACGCAACCCTCAGATTTGAACATTAAGCTGCTGGAAACATTACAAAGAATCAATGGACCGGTCTATCTGTCTATCCAACAGTTTATCAAGATTCTCTCCAACCAAACATCCATCTATTGTGGCTTATCAATCCATAGGCTTTTGTGAATCTTTAAACTTTAACTTAAACTATCAGGAAGCTTCTCCAGTCCATGGCAAAAAAAAAAAGTCAGACCTTCCTGTATGAGACACGTCTTTGAGTGACAGGTGAGATTATTTCTTAGAGGAAGACACCAAAGACAGCTGCCAAACTGTCAAAGCTGTTGACATGAGGGATTTGGATGTATTTCTAGAAATATCACATGTGTAGACAGATACACCACCTTGGGAATTGAGAAAGGTAAAAATTGAGATAAAAGCAAAATAAATATTAGGCTTTTAGGGTTTTTTTTAATCCAAAAAGAGGTAATGAAGCAGACTTGCAGACTTGACTCAGGTCCAGGATAAAATTATAGCCAGGCGGGTTGACACAGGGCAGTTCATAACGCTGGCCAAGATTAATAAATGGGATGTTTTTTCAGGAAAAGCTGAGCAACCTTTCAAAAAGATACACCTGACATACAGTGTAGAAATATAACAGAAAAGTATGAACTTCATATAGTTCATAGTGTCATATATACAGTACCTTTGAAAGTGTGATTTTCACGAGTTCATAATGGTTGGACATAATTCAAGTCTGCTTTTTAAAATTGAAACTTTTAAATGAAACATATGTATGCTTTAAAAAGTATTCTAACAAATGTAGGTGTTTCTTATCATACTACATTATGTACAGTATGTATGTATTCACTTGAACTACAAGACCCAACGTGGTCCAGCGTAAAGATCTGCTTTAAATGTGAGGAAGATCTCCTGCTGTTGTGCTATAAAACTCTATTGAACACCTTTGGGATGAAGGTGAACACTGACTGCACCCCAGACCTCCTCACCTTACCTACATCAGTTCCTGATTTCACTAACACCTTTATGACTAAATGAATCTCCACAAAATCTCCACAAGCACAATCCAAAATCTAGTGGAACGTCTTCATAGATGAGTGGATGTAGTTATAACAAAAACTGGGAATCCACATACCAGTCAGGTGTCCACAAGCTTTTGTCTATATATTGTAGTTTATAAAGTGATATAGTGCATGCGGAAGTTCACTAGTTCAGGGGTCCCCAACATTTTTTGCGTAATGTAAGACAATATTTTCACGGACCGGCCTTTTAAGGTGTGGCGAATAAATACAACAAAATAAAATGAAACGACCGGCATAAAAACTGGTATTTTCTAAATATAATAATAAACGTGAATCCACTGTGTTGTTTTTTGTTCATTTTGCTCGCTTGGGGGTTTGAGTTTAGCGGTAATGTATTATGTGTTAGCGGCCGGAGCCCCTTTAAGAAGGTAGTGGATGGAGGTAAGACATGTGACCGAGGCATTAACAATGAAGGAACAATAAGGAAATTTGAAACTGGCTCCTCTCAAGGTTTCATCTCTTGGCTCGGCATTGGCATTCTTTTATAACTGTTTTTTTCTCTGTAAAGCCGCTTTGATACACTGTCTATTGTAAAAAGTGCTATATATATAAAAAAAAAAAAAAGAAATGGTAGTAAATTAAAATGAATTGAATTCTCTCTCATTTGCTGTCACTTCTTTTAGTTTTGCTCACACTAAAGAGTGGGTTTGGTTCATATATTTGGTTGTTTGCTCCTCGTTTTTTTTTTTTGTTTGATTGCAGGTTATTTCGCAAATCATCTGCACGTGAACCCGCTTTCCATTTCCAGTTACGTGACAGACAGCCTGCGAAGAACATTCATAAGGATTTTCATAACAAATTGCCATTTTAAAGCTGCTTATTTGAAGAAAAGGTAAAAAATGCATAAAGATTTCAATGTTATGAGCATTTAAACATTTTATTACACTTCTTTTGAAATCCTCTTGACAAGTCGACAGCCGTCAGCGGTAGGCGACTCTTATTCAGATAGAAATGCCTCACGGAGTAAAACAAAAGCCGTGGGAAGGAAAATGTCATATATGATAATTATTCTGTTAAACTTCGCAAGTTTTCAGTGACAGGCGGCCTGCAGGCCATGTCTGTGTAAGTAAGAGAAGTTGTGGTGAAGAGTTGTTAGTCTAATCAACTTGGGCATCCTAGGCAGACCCAGTTGGGGAAAAGTTTACTTTGTTGACATGATTTTTCAAAATCGCCACTCGAATGATGCTGGAAAAGCTACAATAGCTGTGAGAAGTTTTCAAGCAAGTATAAGTTGAAAGCCATCATGTAAATACTTTGCTGCTTCTCTTTTTCTTCCCATCCTGACGTATCTGGTGATTGCACCACCTCCAGTTGTGTCCCACCTAATAAAGATTTCGGACCTTCTAAGAGAAAATGGCGCCCCTTTAAGGATCCTGAAGCACCAACAGATGTGCCGTCTCAAATTGGATCCCAGTTTATGATGATTTTGTACGTTGGACTTTGAGGATAAACAACTTCTTAATCAAAATGTTCTACATATGCAGTTGTTTCCATCATTGTCTCCTACAGATAATGAACTTTTTGTTTACTGAAGACTTTTTTTTCTGTTTTTTACACTTTGTTTTGAAACATAATTCGGATGATCTTGTACGTATTGTGATTTGCAAACATACAATTGTTTAAAGTGCTTTATATACATTTTTTAAATAATTTATGATTTAGAATTACACTCTTGGTTTCACCCAAATGAGGTTAAGTCTGGTTCCTCTCAAGGTTCCTTCCTCAAACCTAAATGAAGGTTTTTCCTTGCTATAGTCACCCCTGAATGTTCATCGAGAATAAATAATCAAACATTAAAATATAAGTATAATAAATATAACTTTGTTATATAATTCCTACATTTTGTAAAGCTGTTTTGTTAAAAGCACCTCAGAAATAAACTTGATTTGAATTGAATAGTTACAATAACAAGTGCAGAGTAAAAACTTTATACATACTGTATAAATATACGTATAAAAAACATACCGACCTGTTACTTTGCAAAATTTTGGCGTGTAATTGTGCAGACATTAAATAAAAGTGGCTCAGGACCACAGTTTGCATAGACAACTTAGCATTTAAGCCCCAGTTACTGAACTGCACAACACAAAAATGGTGTAATAAATGTGAAAAAAAATTAACAAATAACAAAAAAACTGTAATGAATGTACATTCAGTGATAAGGACGGGTCTGTGAGTCTGGTTCCTCTCAAGTTTTTTTCCTTATACCATCTCAGGGAGATTTTTTCTTGCCAGATTCGCCAATGGGTCACTCATTAGGGATAAACTTATAGGCACTAAACATATACATTACAACTTCATAACCTCTTTATCACTGTAAAGCTGCTTTGGGTGCTCAGCAAATAAAACTGAACTAATTTAATTTAATTTAATTTAATTTAATTTAATTTAATTTAATTTAATTTAATTTAATTTAATTTAATTTTGATTTGATTTGATTTGATTTGATTTGATTTGATTTGATTGAACAGAACTTAATTGAATTAATTGGATTATATTGAATTGAATTGATTTTAATTGGATTGAATTGAACTGAGCTGAGCTGACTTGAATTGAAATAATTGGACTGAATTTAATTTATTTTAAACTGAACTAACCTCAAAGAACAGAATAGAACTGAATTGAACTGAACTAAAGTAACCTAAACAGAACATAATTTGATTTAACTGAACTGAATTGAATTGAATTTAACTAAACTAAACAGAACATAATTTGATTAAACTGAACTAAACAGAACAGAACGAACCTGAACTAAAATTGAATTGAATTGAAGTGGGAACAGCTGTGAATGGGTAAACACACCAGGGTGAACACAGTAACCATCGATAAGATATAGAATTGGGAAAGAATTGGGAACCAAATGTGAACAGTCAATAATGATGAGCCATAAATCTAAACACCAACACATGTGGCACATTATAACAAAGACAAGAATGCAGACATGCGCTATATATATATATCACTTAGCTTGAGCCGGCATGCTGCGCTGAGTGTGAGTGTGAGGGGTGAGATGTGGCAGAGTATAATACATGTGTACAGTGTGTATAGTATAGAATCATCCCACTTTAAAAATAATCCTGTTTTGTTGTTTTGAAGCATTTAATGAAGGACACAGTTTTTGTTTTATCCAGCTGAATTTACTCAGTACGACTTATAACATCCGAGTGAAAGATATAAGACCATGTCAGGAAAACGAATTCTATAATTTTTAATTTTAATAATTAATTAATAATAATAATAATAATAATTAAATAATTAAATAACATCTGAGTGAAAGATATAACACCATGTCGGGAAAACAAATTCTATAATTTGTAATTTTAATAATTAAATAATAATTAATAATAATAATAAAAATGGAATATTTAAATAACATCTGAGTGAAAAATATAACACCATGTCAGGAAAACAAATTCTATAATTTTTTATTTAAATAATTAATAATAATAATAATAATAATAATAATAATAATAATAATAATAATAATAATTAAATAACATCTGAGTGAAAGATATAACACCATGTCAGGAAAACAAATTCTATATTTTTTATTTTAAATAATTAATTAATAATTAATAATAATAATAAAAAATTAATAATTAAATAACATCCGAGTGAAAGATATAACACCATGTCAGGATTTTTTTATTTATATATATATTTTTTATTAATAATTAATAATAATACAAATTAAACAATTAAATAACATCCGAATGAATATATAACACCATGTCTGGAAAAAAAAAATTATATATATATATATATGTGTGTGTGTTTGCGTTTTCCATAAAGGTCCTTCCACACACTTCTGGATGAAGCGGTTTCGTGAAGATGAATGAATAAACATGTTCGACTCCACAACATACTCTTTTATTGATCAGGTGATCATTACAACAGAGTAGAATCATAAACTAGCCTGAGCAGGCTACTGTTAATGGTTATTGATTGTTCCTGGTTTTCTTTTGCATCACACTGGGTGGACACTGTCTGTCTGTGTGTGTGTATGTGTGTGCATAAGTGTGTAGAAGTAGGAGTGTGTATGAGTGTGTGTGGGATGAGTTTTTCCTCTATGTTTGTAGGTTTGTTCTTTCCGTCTCTCTTAATTCCCACATTTTGCTTGATACAAGATTGTCCTTTTTGTTACACTCAGCTCAGAGTAAATATTAAATTATTTAATAAAACTGGGCACAAAAAAAGTGAAGTACACAAAAAAAGCACAAAAAAGAGTGAGTGAAGAAATAAATAGAATTATTATTATTTTTTTAAATACAGTGATCACACAAATATGCAATAAAATGAGTTTTTAAGTAATATAAATAGTAAGTTAAGAAACATTTTTACTTTTTTAATAATGTTTTTTAACATAAAGGTCCAAAAGGATTAAAAAGATATGAAGGTACTGGTTATTCCAGCTTGGTTTTAATTTAGTCTTGAATGTATTTTTCCCTCTATCTTTATCCATTCTTCCACCTCTCCACCCATTACACTATCTAGCCACTCTTCTACTGCTCCATCCAACAAATTGTCTATCCATTCTTCCACTTCTCACCCATCACATGGTCAATCTATCTCTCGATCTCTCCACCCACTATCTATTCTTCCACCTCTCCACCCACCACCCTGTCTATCCATTCTCCTACCTCTCCATCCACCACCCTTTATATCCATTCCGTGTATGAGGATTAAAAAATATGAAGGTACTGGTTAATCCAGCTTGGTTATAATATAGTCCTAAATGTATTTGTTCTCTCTCTCTCTCTCTCTCTCTCTCTCTCTCTCTCTCTCTCTCTCTCTCTCTCTCTGTCTCTCTCTCTGACCTTCTCTGCCTGGTCTAATGTTTAACGTTCGACCAGCTTTACCTGCTATGTGAGATGATTCATTATGCTGCTAACTTCAGGTCTTCTAAGTGTTAACCCTTTGACCCCCCCCCCCTTTCTCTCTCTCTCTCTCTCTCTCTCTCTCTCTCTCTCTCTCTCTCTCTCTTTCTCTCTCACAGATCTCTCTCTTGCCACACATCAAAATATCCACAACTAACCCCCACCTGTGGGGTGAATTTATCATTCATTTAATATCAGAAAGACAATGAATAGGTGAACTCATTGTCCACCAAACTATTTATCCATTCTCCAACCTCTCCACTCATTACACTGTCTATCCATTCTTCCACCTCTCCATCCACCATGCTGTCTATCTATCTCCCCATCTCTCCACCTACC
Source organism: Silurus lanzhouensis (assembly GCA_039877035.1). Classification (NCBI taxonomy): domain Eukaryota; kingdom Metazoa; phylum Chordata; class Actinopteri; order Siluriformes; family Siluridae; genus Silurus; species Silurus lanzhouensis. The sequence goes on along the minus strand of JBCEWE010000507.1, from coordinate 80,987 downwards.
ACAGTGTCTATCCATTCTTCCAACTCTTCACCGACCAACCTGGACTGTCTATTAATATTCCCATCTCTCCAACCACTAAACTGTCTATCCATCTCCCCACCTCATTACCAACCACACTGTCTATCCATTCTTCCACCTCTCCAACCATCAAACTGTCTATCCATCTCCACACCTCATTACCAACCACACTGTCTATCCATTCTTCCACCTCTCCAACCATCAAACTGTCTATCCATCTCCCCACCTCATTACCAACCACACTGTCTATCCATTCTTCCACCTCTCCAACCATTACACTGTCTATCCATCTCCCCACCTCACCATCAACCACACTGTGTATCTATTCTTCCACCTCTCCATCCACCAAACTGTCTTGTCTATTAATATTCCTATCTTTTCAACCACCAAACTGTCTATCCATCTCCCCACCTCATTATCAAACACACTGTTTATCCATTTTTCCACTTCTCCATCCACCAAACTTTCTATTTATTCTCCAACCTCTCTACCCATCACCCTGTTTATCCATTCTTCCACCTCTCCACCCATCACCCTGTCTGACCATTCTTTCAGCTCTCCATCAAACTCTCTCTCGATTTTTCCACCGCTCCACCTATCACACCGTCTATCACCCAAATGAGGATGGGTTCCCCTTTTGAGTCTGGTTCCTTGCCACAGTGCTGCTCCTCAGGGATAAATACACCTTGTTCACTTTAATTCCTAAGTTCTGTAAAGCTGCTTTGAAACAATGTTCATTGTAAAAAGTGCTATAGAAATAAACTTGAACTGTCTATCAGTTCTTCCACCTCTTCATCCACCAAATTGTCTCTCCAATCTTCCACCTCTCCATCCACCATAGTATCTATTTATTCAACCATCTCTCCACCCATTACACTCTCTGTCTTTTCTTCTACCTCTCCACCAACCAAATTATATCAATTCTTTCACCTCTCCTTCCACCAAACTGTCTATCCATTCTTCCACCTGTCTACCCATTACACTGTCTATCCTATCTTCCACCTCTCCATCCAACACACTCTCTATCCATTCTTCCACCTCTCCATCTACCACCCTGTCAATCCATTCTTCCACCTCTCTATCCACAACCCTGTCTATCCATTCTTCCACCTCTCCACCCTGTCCGTCCTTCTCCCTAGTTTTCTCTCACATTGTTAAATTGTCACTTTAAATAACACTTGTTGTATTGCGATCGCCCCGAGAACAGAAAGGAGAGTTTTGGAATCGCAGTTTCATTTGATTTCAATTTGCTCAATTAAAGGAAAGGTCAGGCGCCGAAAGCAGATGCTGGAACAGAGACTCGCCGAGGCCCATAAGACAGCTGACATTTACGCAGAGTCTCAGACCCTATTAAGAGTGTGAGGTGTAAATGAGGAACGAGACGCCTGATGAAAAACACTGTACACACCGAACCACACACATCAGAAAGAGTGATGTTCATTACGGGAATTTGTTAAGAGATACAACCTTATCAGCTAAAGAGAGAACAGAAGTGAAGAGTCACAATATTTTGAGGTGAAATAAAATAGCAGCTCTGCTCATAACAATGATCTCACGAGGAGACAAAAGAGAAAACAGGATGTCCTTCAAGATGATGGAACAGGTCTCTGTATACCAGACACCAGTCTTGAAATAAACAGAAAACACACACAATGACTGAAGTGTTGACACTGGAGACTCCTTCCATATACATCAAATAAATATCTCCTTCTGGAATATGATGATGTGAATGAGTTGTTACTATAGAAACGATAATTCAAATTATTATAAACCTACAACGTGAAGCTGCACTACTGTCAGGGCTGCAGTTATAGAAAATAAATCATCACCTTCTAACCAATCAGATTTGAGAATTCATTGGCGAGGTGAGAAGGAGCGTAATGAAATGGAAGCTCAACCGAATGCTGTTTTAGAAAGTGAATGCACTGCGTCCAAGCCTCCAGATACCCTGCTGTCATCTCTCATTCTTTTTGCAGTGTGTCTTTCTTTCTCTCAGTCTTTTTCTCTTTTACATTCTCCCTTCAGTCGCAATCTTCTCCCTTTCCATCTGCTTGTTATCCTGTTTTGTCTAGCTCTACCTCTTCTCTCTCTTTCTCTATTTTCCTCCCTCACTTTCTCTTTCTGTCTCTCAATTTCAGTTTCAATGTGCTATTTTTTTTTTTAAAACAATATTGCCAAAAATGCAATAGAAAAGACTGGGGAGAAAAACAAACTAATTAAATAACCAAATAAGTAAGTAAGTAAATAAAGAAAAGAAAGAAAGATACAAACAAAGGAACAAACATACAAACCAAATTATTAATACATTTCCTAATTTCTTAATTAATAGATAAAACATTAGAACAGGGACAAAATTTCTCTCTCTCTCTCTCTCTCTCTCTCTCTCACACAGACAGACAGACAGACAGACAGACAGACAGACAGACAGACAGACAGACAGATAGATAGATAGATAGATAGATAGATAGATAGATAGATAGATAGATAGATAGATAGATAGATAGATAGATAGATAGATAGATAGATGTTTTTTTTTAATATTGGCAAGATTACCAAGACTGGAAAGAAAAACTAAATACACAAATAAATAAATTATTTATTGTCTTCTCCTTTTTCTTGTTATTTTTTCTAACTATAATTAATAATAATTAATACACATTATATAAGAACAGTGACTCTATTTCTTTTCCTCTTTCTCTTTAGTTTTAAAAGTTATTCATTGGCATAAACATTTACCAACAATACTGTCACAGCATCAATTGAAAATAATGAAGAAGAAGAAGAAGAAGAAGAAGAAGATGGATAATCTTAAATTAAAACAGTGGCAATATTGCACTCTTCATCTTTGTCTCTGAGATTCAGATTTAAGTCACTGAATTGTGAGGGTAAAAGCCTTTACATTGGCTTCACTCTGCCTCTCTCTCTCTCTCTCTCTCTCTCTCTCTCTCTCTCTCTCTCTCTCTCTCTCTCTCACATATTCTCTTTCTCTTTTCTCTTCCTCTTCCCCTTGGGATGTGCCTTTAGTTAGCCCTGGTTTGATGAGCTCATTTAGCTCAGAGGAGAGTCACGGTAATTTTCCTCCAGAGACGGCGACTCCATTCCCGCACTTGTGAATATTCATGGGCAGCGCTGCCTCCTGTGCTTTCCATGGAAACGTGGCCTGCCAGCGCGGCTGCATGCCAGGGGAACGAGGAGGATCGTCCGTCTCCGGGTGGGCAAGAATGCCTTGATCTGCTCATTAGGAGGATAAACTGAAACCGTACGTTATACACAGCGATATGTTGACAGGTAAATCCACGAGTGTCTGAGATACTGGTGGGGAAAAAAACCATTAAAACACTGCTTGTTTTGCAAATGAATCGAACGAAGGACAAGAAACTGGGTGTCATTAGAGAATTCTTGCTATGTGTGGGCTGTGAATATCAAAGCAACATAACTTTTCTTTTTTCTCTCTTTTTCTCAGCAGAGCTGTTCCGTTTCTGTTTAAGTGTTGCCTAGGAGATGGAAAACCAGCCATCAGACCAGATGAGAGAGAGAGAGAGAGAGAGAGAGAGAGAGAGAGAGAGAGAGAGAGAGATGAGCGAATGAAATATGATGTAAAATTTATAAAAATGGAGTAAATTTTTTTTTGGTAGATATGTTGCACAAGGACATTTGGCAGGAAACTTTATTGGCTTTTTGCCCTCATCTGTCCTCTAGCAACAGGACCAGCTGTGCTCCGTGATTCGCCTCACATCTTCTGGACTCCCACACACCGACTGTTCGCATGCCCTCGAGCTAAATATTCCCCGTTCAGATCAGATGCATTATAAATAAGAACGATATTCAACCAGGCAGCTAGAGGATAGAGGTAAAGAACAGAGTTTAGAACGAACACGAGGGTGCAGAAAATATACACAATGCTGGTGGGTTCTTAATTCTGATTGGTCAGAAGGTGCACATGAATTAAATTGAATGATTCAAATGATTAAAAAAAAATTGGCAACTCTGGAAATGGAAACTCCATCTTTAGGATGGAAAGATTGAGTGGGGAAAGACCAGATTGGTTTGAGTTGATAGGAAGGCAAGGGGTATCTCAAATAACCCCAAATGGATAAAGGGAAATAGTCTTTACTGTCGCAAAAAAAGTTGATATTAGAGGAATAAAAAACCTCAGGAGAGGAAGAAGATAAAGCTGGAGGAAGCAGAGCTGAAGATGTTGAGATGTTTGTTGGGAGTGACGACGATGGACAGGATTAAAAACAAGTTTTTTAGAGAGATGGTTTGGACATGTGCAGAGGAGGGACATGGGGTATATCAGTAGGAGAATGCTGAGGATGGAGCCAACTGGAAAAAGAAAAAAAGAAAGGCCAAGGAGGAGGGTTATGGATGTGGTGAGAGAAGACATGCAGGTAGTTTGTTTGAAAGAGGCAGATGTAGAGGACAGAGGTGTTTGGAGATGGAAGATCTGGTGCAGTGCCCCCTAATCGGAGCCATACAGGGGCATGAAAATCTATAAATATAACTAAAACTGTGTTATCCAAAACATATAACATCTATATGACAGAGCAGCAGTTCAACCGTCAAAAGGAAGAGTTATATAGTTGGATGGCCGCAGGCAGAAATGATCTCCTGGTGAACTGTGATCTGTGGTGCATTGTGGTTGTATGAGTCTGTCACTGAACGTTCTCCTGAGACTGACCAGTGTTTTATGTAGTGGATTCTCTAAGATTGAATTTACATGCTATTAATGCTATTGTACATTTACATATATGGCATTTGGCAGAAAGTCTTATCTAGAGCGACTTACGTTTATCTCATTTATACAACTGAGTAGCAATGGGGTTAAGGGCCTTGCTAGGGGGGCCCAGGAGTGGCAGCTTGGTGTGGCTGGGGATTTGAACTCATAAACCAAAGTTTAAGCTACCATTTCCCCAAGACATGACCAGAACGTGTGACCAGTATATAAAAAGTTACAAAACTCAAATCAAGTCAAATGTCTAAATAAACTCACTCATGTTCAGTGTTCATATGGTGAGGTCCATATGGAAAGGAGTCTCCAGTTTCAGCACTGTATCCACGTTCACAGATACATCTGACATCAAATTGAATTATTACAACCCCAAATGGCTAAGGGAAATCTGTTGTGCTGTTCTTCTGTAATTCTAAGGCTTCACTATAGTGGGATTGAATTTGGGGAATAAAACACTTCAGGTAAGGAGTGGTGGAGCAATTTTATACCAGTTACTTAACCCCCAAAAGCCAGAAACACCATGCAAGCTCCATGTAATCTAAAGGGACATTAGATCCCAGTGTTATTGTTTAGTGAATAATTGTTTAAGGCTACATGTATTTTATTTTAGTGGCAGTTCTGTTAAGAGAATTAAAGGCAAGAGGTATCTCAAATAACCAGTCTTTACAGCAATGTTGTGCAGAACATCATCTCAGAAAGCACAACACATAACACTGGAAAGGCTTTTATTTCTAAATATGATTTTACCTGCGATGTAAAAAAATACTAAAAATGACATTTTTTACTTATACATAGATGGGCATGGATGTGGTTTTACATATAACAGAATACTACTATCAGAACACAAACTAAACTAGATTGGTGTTAGAATAAGAGTTAAAACATGAACATCTTCCTAGTGCACCACAAATTAAATCTTAGCTGACTGAAAACTCCTCTGTGGTTTTGACCGACCTTCTTGCCATCCACACTCGCTGCTTCCTGTGTATGGATTTTGCCCCACATCTGCCAACATGATGGATCACGCACAGCCTCGGTTTCTGTGATAATACCAAAAAAAGTAAACAAAAAAGCTCCTGACTTATTATACAGCAGGACACAAATGGTGCTCAATTATCATGCAGGCACAGCAGTGTGTTGTACAAGCATTTATACTCTATCTCAGTTTGGAGTTATCTGTATAACCAATTAACGTCCAATATAATTTGTATCAGTCCAGAAAAACTGTTTAATAGCAGTCCCCAATAGTCTTCATTTTGCCAGTTTTAGACCCTTCACTCTTCTGAAAAGAGTTTGTAAAGATTTCACTTGGGGTGCAGTCAGTGTTCACATTCATCTCAAAGGTGTTTAATAAGGTTGGAGCTCTAAAGCAGTTGATCTTCCATTCCAACCCATGAAAAGCATATCTTCATGGAGCTGGCTTTGTGCACAGGGCATTGTCTTGCTGGAGCAGGTTTGGGACTTCTACAATTATGTGTCCACATATGGCCGGAAAGATGTCTATACAGTGTATGTTAGTATTGAAAAGGTTTTGGGTGTTGCTGTTAACAATGAGGACAGATGTTTTAATTTCTGCCCTCATTCAAAGCAACCTATATTCATCTCATTCATACAACTGAGCAACTACAGGGTTAAGGGCCTTGCTCAGGGGTCCAGGAGGGGCATCTTTGTGTGGCTTGGGATTTGAACTTGTGACCTTTGCAGCTAATTTCCCCGAGACATGACAATAAGTTGTGATATAATTGACCAGTAAACAACAATTTCCAAAACACTTCTAGTAAGTAAACTATTAAAGTACTGATGAATTCTTTAATATGTTTGATTAGAAAGTTAGAAGTTATTTTCTGTATCTTACTTCTGTCAGGTTTTATATTAATTCACTAATGTTACTGTTCTGAGTATGTTACTGTACATCCATATCTAAAGCACTACCCACTGTTACCACAAGGCTGGAGGCACACAACTGTATAGCATGCCTTTGGATGTGGTTTAATAACATATCGCCAAACTTGGACTTTCAAACCCAAAGCGAGCTCCGTGAAGATGTGTTTTAAATGGTTTGGAGAGAAAGATCTAATGTGGCCTGCTATACAGCTCTGATATAATGCCTACTGAACACCTTTGGGATGAATGTGGATGCTGACTGCACCCCAGGCCTCCTCACCTCACATACTATCAGTACCTGAACACCCTTGTGGCTAATAAACACAAGCACACTACAAAAGCAAGTGGAACATCTTCCCAGAAGAGTGGAGGGAATTATAAGAGGAAATTGTGACTAAATGTGGAAATTGATGCTTAAAAACGACATACCAGGTGTCTGCAAACATTTGGCAATATAGTGTATTGTACAGATATAGAGGTCCCCTGGTGGGCTAGTGGTTAAGATGCAGCGCTCTCACCGCTGCAACCCGGGTTCGATCCCCGGTCAGGGAACCATCCCAGCCACTCTCGGTGCCGGTCCCAAGCCCGGATTAATTGGGGAGGGTTGCGTTAGGAAGGGCATCAGCGTAAAACATGTGCCAAATCAAACGTGCGGAGGATCCGCTGTGGCGACCCCTAACGGGAGAAGCCGAAAGAAAGTTTAGTGCATTGTACAGATTGTATTCTGGTTGTGCTATTTTGTGTATCTGTCCTGTTTTGTTTTGTATTGTCTTTTGTCTTGCACTGTTTGCAGTAGGTTACACATGATGCACTTGATCTGGACAGTTATACTTAGCTATACATAGGAATGCTTAGTTTTAATCTTTAGCACTGTGTTGTGTTCTGTATGTCTATGTTGTTTGATGTACCTCTATGTGGTTTCATATAGCACCAGGGTCCTGGAGAAACACTGCTGAAATGGTTGAAATGATATAAATGGTCCTTGACTTGACTTCATTGTTCTTATATTGAAGTTTGTATCTACATCTTTGTACTTTGTATCTACATCCACATGAATCCGAATTCCCAATTTCAATTACATATTCAAAGCTTTTGAAAAACGCTCTCCCAGGTGGAACTCTTTCAACACAATGACCTGTTTGCGGTCATGTGACTTGTTCATGTGATTTATTCAGATCATACAACCTAATTCACAGATTACTTTCAGCAGCGACTCCACATCAAATTTTTCACAGAAAATTTTAAAAAATACAAAAACTAATAAAATAAATAAATAAATAAATAAAATTATAGTATATATTCCATGTCATCACTGCATCCATTCAAATAGACAAATAAAACTGGCGTGGGCTGCAGCTTTTCACCTTTGCTGCGTGCTTAGTTTACGTAAATTAACATTTTCAGAGGTTTCAAAGTGCAATTATTGAAAAACTGGAAAAACACATTTTTTTTCTCCCTATTACTGTAGACATAGCCCAAAGCAGAAACTTTATGTAACATGAATTTTTTAAAGGGTAGTTATTGAAGCATCTGTTTCTAGCTGTTATAAGTGAAAAAGAAAATAAACTGTAAAAAAAATTTTAAACTTAATAAAAAAAAAGTATAAAAAGAGGCATTTGTTTTCTTGCTATACCATAAAAAATAAATAAGCAGAAATAGCAAAAAAGAAACATGCTGTTGCTTTTGTTAATGGAGGTCTTTAGTGGAGGTAAACACCATGTGACATGAATCTAGCACACTTGTATATGACATGCATGTAGACTAGGGCATGCATCTCTATACCTGAGGCTGATGAGATTCGCATCTCGATGCATAGTGAACGATATGATACATTTAAAGATACATATGAAGCACAGGCTGTAATCCAGTGGTACTGCTCGTATTCACTGGTCTGGAAGTGGAGAACAAACCCTTTCCCAGGCCGAGACAAGCTAGCTAGCTTCAGGGTTGGCCGACCTCCTCACCATGTCTAGCTTTTCTTCAAAATGGATCTTTTAAGTATGTCCGAGACCAAATCAATTTATTTTCCTCCGTAGGCATAAAAAAGTCTAACTCAGATGTTTTAATGTGTGCAGAGCTGCAAACGTGTTTTACCAGTCGAACTTGGCTGTAACAGTTTCGCTCTGACCAACCAATCAGAGGACGGAAATAAGCTGACACTATTCTGGGCCAGCTAGCTGCCCTGTGAGGATAATATGAAATCTGATTGCTTAAAGAAACAGAGCTATTTACTAAGGAGACGATAGAAAAAGACCAGCAGAACAGACTTTGCAGGCCCTGGGCAGATTAGATTGATATGGCAGCACATAGAGACTGAAATCTGATTGGACAAAAAAATCTAACATACAAGTACTGGAAGCAGTGCAGCCAAGAGAAACACTATGAAATAAAGAGAATAAACTGTTGGGAAAAAATTTATACAATTTCATGAAACAAATATTAGAATTTAGGTTGTAAATGTAGGTCAGTGCTTCTGATAGTGTTTAGGCCAGCAGAGAAGGCTTTGCTGGCCCTGACCGCCCACCACTGTAAAACACACAGGATGTAGGTGGGATTCAAACCCCCAAAAATTTGATAATAAAGTGTTATTGTTGATTGAATATCTGTTTAATTTCATTGGCAAACATTACATTGTAAGACAAAAGAAATACATTTAAAGCATAATGAAGGTTATTTGACCTACTGGATGTTTGAGAAGGTAGGAGTATGGGCAAAAAAATTAATATGAAAAAGACTGTAGGAGGCAATATTTTGAGAAAAATATATCAGCTCATGACTGAACACCTTTAGGCCTTTTTTTTTTTTTTTTTGCACATCAACATGCAGTCTTGCTGGTCAAGGTATTTTTTCCACGTTCAGAATGATGCAGTTTGTCCATCATGAAAAGAGCACAAGGTCTTACACAGTGTCATTGTTTCTCATTTCCCACCTTTCATCATCAGTCTCTGGTTTCCCCTCAGGGAGATCAACGTGTGATAGTCCAGGCTGACATTTCTCTCACACTCTGTTGCTGGGAACAAACTAAAAGCAGGTTATATTTTTTCACCTGAAAACAAATCAAATTGTAAATCTCTGAATGTTCTAACACTAGATATATTCGCAGTGTCAGAAAGGAGCTAAATTTTATTTGAATTAGTTATTAATAATCTCCTAGTAGCAGTGTGTATATATATATATATACAATATTTACTATTTATTAAAGCTAGCACATGTAGGACATTTTGGGGACAAAGTGGGAAAGGCTCAACTGAGATTGTTTGGACATGTGCAGTGGAGGGACATGGGGTACATCGGTAGGAGAATGCTGAGGATGGAGCCACCAGGAAGGAGGAAATGAGGAAGACCAAGGAGGAGGTTTATGGATGTGGTGAGGGAAGACATGCAGGTAGTTGGTTTAAAAAGAGGCAGATGTAGAGGACAGGGGGGTATGGAGACGGATGATCCACTGTGGCGACCCCTAATTGGAGCAACCAAAAGAAGAAGAAGAAGAACTTTATGTAACTTGTGTCTTAGCTAAATGTTGTTTTGTTTGTTGTTGTTTAGTGTAGTACCAGGGTTCTGGAGAAACGTTGTCTCATTTTTATTGTGTACTGTGTACCACTGTGTATAGTAGAAATGACAATAAAAGCCTCTTGACTTGACTCTTGACTTGAAGAAGGATAGAAGTGGCTATAAAGGTCTATCTGAAGGCCAATGTATCTAAAGGTTTTATTAAGACGCTGGGAGAACCATAGGAGGAACATGCAATGCTATACACCGGCATGGTGGAAAAAATATGAAGAATCTTTTTAGTGTAGAAGACTTTTAATGTAGCTAGTAGCTGTTTATATTAATGATCATCCTCCAGCAGCCCTTATAAAGTCCAACTCAGGTCCAGATGCTTCTGTAAAACTTCCTCTACAACTTGCTGAAGGGCTTCTTTAATTAATCTTCATTTCATGAAGAGGCGATTTTGTGCTGACTGCAGTTTGTCCCACAGCTGTCCACTCCTGGGAGTCTTCACACACACATGTCCTCCAGCAATTTACTGAAGTCTTTATTATTCTTTACATCTGAACAGCTGCATTCACTTTAAAACCTGACTGTACACTAGAGCATGTTTACAATTTATACTTACAAACATTTTGAATTTTAAAATAATGCACACTGATTAAGTCCAGAACTTTCAAAATATGCAGATATCTGAGACTAGCCATAATGCTTAATTTATAACTTTCTTATTGTATAAAATAAATGAGGTGGCCCTTAAGTCCATGGCAGGGGCCAGTGAGGCTGCTACTCTATGCAATTCCATGTCAGAGGCTGAAAAGGTGACACCTTCAACCTCGTTCCAGTCAGGGGCCCAGGAGGAGGCCTGGTCAAGTCAAGCTCAATCAAGGAGCCAATAAAGTTCCACATTCCAATCAGGGGTCCATGAAAGAACCCCTAATGATAAGCTTAATGGCAAAGTCCAACCATGCAGCAGCATACGTCAAGCCCATTCCAGAGGCTAAGGGGACATCTTTCAATGCCTTGAGCCTTGATCAAGTAAGGGGCCCAGGTAAGGGCCTCTCATGTTGAGCTTTTGCTAGGGGTCGACAAGGCAGCTACTCAAGCTAAATCTATGTCAGAGACCGACAAGGTGTGCATGTTGTAGTCAAAAGCCCACCTGGGACACTAAGTAAAGCCCATGCTAGGGGGCAATTATCAAACCAGGTCCATGTCAGAGGCCAACAAGGTATGCTTTTCAACCATGTTTCAGCCAGGGTACCACTAGGGGGGCCCTCAAGTCAAGCTTATGCTAGGGATTATAAAGGCTGCCACTCAAACCAAGTACATGCCAAAGACCAACAAAGTGGCATCTCCAGCAATGTTCTTGTCAAGTGCCCATGACAGAGCCCCTCAAGCTAAAGTTATGCCAAGGGACAACAATGCAGCCTTTAAGGTCAAGCCCATTACAGAGGCAGAGGAGGCAGACTTCCATTTTGAATTTGTCTGCCTTTTTATCTAGGCACTTGCATTTGCATCTTCAGTATGTACTCCATGCATACAATCTGTTTTCAAAATTTGTTACATGATTATTTAAATATTTTTTTAACTAAAATATTTTTGACATTTTATACTTTTTTCTTTTCTTATATATGATTCATATGTGCTGATACATGATGTTTGTTTTTGTTTTTTACATATTATTTATTGTCATAATTTTTAATTAGAATTATTTATACAGAGTTTGTATGCATTTATATAATTATACACATTTCGGAGATCACATGGAGACTCACATGGTGTTCATATCTGGTTAGTTTCCTGCCAATACATGAAAAACAAATTCACTTCTTGTCCATTTGTACGATGCATACCAGATAATTTTATGACCTTGTGCCTGGCCTTTATTTCCTCTGCTCTTTATTGTTCTTCCTTAATCACAGAAAGAAGCAGAGGAACTGTGACTATTAGCAATGATATGCTTGTGTACAGCACAGACACACACACACACACACACACACACACACACACACACATGCATGCACATATGCCTGTTACATTTATTTATTATTTGCAATCACAAGCAGGCACACAGGCAGGTTGGCATGCGGACAAATGGGCAAAATGGTCCTTTGAGATAATAAGAGACGACGAGGAGAAAATGATGAAAGGAGTGGAAAGAGAATAGAAAGAAGTGTGGAAAATTGCCACCTCATGCCTCTGACTCTTCTATTTCTGTTAAAGACTAAAGAATGAATGGTCACATTAGTTGCGCTTTCTATTATTTTTTATCAAAAAATGGAAAATAATCAGAATAATTATTTTTGAAGTTGTCAGGCTAATGCCAAGAGAGAGAGAGAGAGAGAGAGAGAGAGAGAGAGAGAGAGAGAGAAAGAGAGAGAGAGACTCAGGACTATGTTTCCTATCAGACACTGCACTTTCATGTTTCCTGTCACTTGACGGTTTATACCTGGATCATTAACTGCTATTCACCTTTTTTCTTCGTCCCATGTCCCACTTTGTGCAAACTATAGATGGAACTTTCGGTACGATGCAAACAATCATTCGCTGCAGTGTTGTTAATCATTCATTCATTTATTCATTCATTCATTCATTCATTCATTCATTCATTCATTTATTTAGTTATAGCAAGATGTGGAATCACACTGTTACCTGTCTGTGCTGTTTTTTGTGTTTTTTAACTCTCTGTCTCTGGTTATCTGCTGTCATATATAAGTGGAGACACCTGCCAATTGTAATTGGTGGCTAAAAAAAGGGGACCAATGAAGAGCAAGAATGTCTCCAGGTTACATATGTAAACATGGTTCCCTAAGGGAATGAGACAACAACGCTTTGGGAATGCTGTCCATGCTCTGAATCACGTGTGTAATCACTGGCGGGGTGACGTTACGACCAGAAAGCTATAAAAGCACATGGAGTGAAACCGCCGCTAGCTTCCGGCAGTGTGGCCTGGAGACACAGCATCTTGTTCTCTTCCATGGTTACATACATAACCTTGAGACGTTCCCTTTCAGGAACTCAAGCTGTGTCAACAACATTTTGGGAGTCTAATACCACTCTTCTGGGAAGATGTTCCACTACATTTTGTGGAGATTCATTCAGCCACAAGGCTGTAAGTAGGATGAGGAAGCCTGGGGTGCAGTCAGCGTTCACATTAACCACAAAGGTGTTAAATAGGTGCTCTGTAGCAGTAGATCTTCCAATCAAAACCATGTTTAAGTTGATCTTTATGAAGCTGGTTTGATAACAGTTTGGGCAAGAACCACATATGTCTAAAAAAAGTTAGATGTCCCAATACTTTTTTGCATATTGTGTACATATTGTGCATATTTACTGTTTACAGTTTTGTTTTGCAGTCAGATCCAGCAATAAATTCCCACCTCCACCTTTTCCAACGCAGATCAGCGGGAAACCGTTTGAATATGCAGCTAATTAACAAAACAAATGTAGATGGAAGAAAGCTCATACATGCAGTAAAAAGCACTCTATATGATAATAAGTTACATTTGTTGTCAGCACATTACACACCGACGCGATCGGGAGGCGTGCTGTTGTTTCGCTGAGATAAACCCGCAGGTGGAACGAAGACTTTCCTTTTTTAAAGCATGTGAAAGTGAAAATGGTGAACTTCTGAAAGCAGCGTCGTAACATCTGTTACATCTCAGATCCTTAATTAGTATCCTGAGTTGGTACACGCACCAAAATTCTTTACTTGAGCAAAAAAATATTACTTTTACCAAATATAATCAGGGAAAAAACAGCTTTTAATTCTTAACTCAAAGTAAACAAATATAACAAGTACTTTGGAAAACTAAAAAAATAAATACTAGTTTTACTTTCTGGAACCAGTTTTTTTGTACTTTATTAACTACATCAGAGACACATACATGCTTATCTCATCCTGGAAAATATATTCTGGGTAGTTAGGTTCCTATGCATTTCACCTTCAGACCTTCAGTGGAGTCCTGAATCAATCCACCTCTTAATACATCATTGTGATGCCATGACTACAAAAAACATAAATATTATATAGAAACGCAGTAGAACAGAGCGCTGCATCACAGACAGAAATCTCATACAGTGAGATTAAATGTCAATACTAAAGCAAGAAACCCAATAATCACAAATCAACAAGTTTCCTTTCACTTCAGCCTCAACTGCACCTCCCGATATTCACCTCATGACCCTGGGTTTTTCCTGCATTTTTGTGCATTTTTACGTTTTTTTTTTCTGGGGATTTGAAATGAAGGCAAATTCTGTGGTAAAGTATTAATGGTTCATGAAAAAGCTTAATAACTGTTTGAAATGGTTTGGGTCAACCTTTCCTTACCATGTCCAGCTTTTCTTGAAAAGTCTGTCTTGTAAATGTATCTGTCCCCAAATCCATTTCTTCTCCTCTGTCAGCCATTTTGGAATGAAAAAAACAGCTGAGAAAATATATATTAAAATTTAAACCACTGATTATAATAGAGATTATGCCAGCAGAGAAGTTTTGCTGGCCCTGATGGCCTGCCAGAAGAAAGGACCTGGACGCTGTTTTACACTGGATGCCCTTCCTAACACAACCCTCCCCATTTATCTGGGCGTGGGACCGGCACTTAGAGTGCACTGGCTTGTGCAACCCTAATAGCTGGATTAGAAATAAAGCAGTTATAAAGTTGTATAAATGAATGTATACATTTGTTCCTTCTAATTATAATTTTATCTCTAATAATGAATGTGACTGTGTAAAGGAAAAAACTCTCTGAGATGGTATGAGTAAAAAACCTTAAAAGGAACCAGACTCAAAAAGGAACTACTCCTCAACACTGAATGTCCGTTCATTACAGTTCCATCGTTCCAAACTGTGGTCCTGAGCCATTGTAGTAGAGTATTGATATTAATTGCATTCCAAATTCATTTTCAAAGTTGCCCAGGAACTTCATGGATACTTGAGACTGTTGATGTGAAACCGTCTTCAATTAGAGGGGTGTTTAATTGAAGAGAACGCCATCCATGAGGTTAAGAAAAGAACAGGAACACTGGTCGCAGGTACCACAGGATCATGTTTACCTCGACAGAGAGAAATTTGAAGACATTGTACAGTGTGATCAACTAACCCAGCCATTATCGATGCACAAGCCAGTGCACTCTTAGTGCCGATCCCAAGCCCGGGTAAATGGGGAGGGTTGCATAAGGAAGGGCATCCAGCGTAAAACATGTGCCAAATCAAATATGCGGATCACAAATAAGAATTTCATACCGGATCGGTCGAGGCCCGGGTTAACAACGACCGCCACAGGTATCGTTAGCCAACAGGGTACCGGTGAAAATTGGGCTACTGTTGGCCGAAGGAGGAGAAGGAGAGGAGGAAGACGTCTACAGAGACGGCAGGGAAAGGAGCAGTGTAGGAGAGTGGAGGTTCGGGTTGGTACTTTAAATGTTGGTACTATGACGGGTAAAGGGAGAGAGATAGCTGATATGATGGAGAGGAGAAAGGTAGATATGCTGTGTGTTCAGGAGACCAAGTGGAAAGGGAGTAAGGCCAGGAACATTGGAGGTGGATTTAAACTGTTTTATCATGGTGTGGATGGAAAGAGAAATGGTGTAGGGCTGATTCTGAAGGAAGAGTACAGTAAGAGTGTAGTGGAGGTGAAGAGAGTTTCTGATAGGGTGATGATCGTGAAGGTGGAAGTTGAAGGGATGATGATAAATATCATCAGTGCCTATGCTCCACAAGTTGGCTGTGAGATGGAGGAGTAGGAAAAATTTTGGAGTGAGTTAGATGAAGTGGTAGATGGTGTACATAGGAAAGAACGGTTGGTGACTGGGGCAGACTTTAATGGACATGTAGGTGAAGGGAACAGAGGTGATGAGGAGGTGATGGGTAGGTATGGTTTTAAGGAGAGGAATGTGGAAGGGCAGATGGTGGTAGATTTTGCTAAAAGGATGGAAATGGCGGTGGTGAACACTTATTTTAAGAAGAAGGAGGATCATAGGGTGACGTATAAAAGTGGAGGAAGGTGCACACAGGTGGACTATGTGCTATGCAGGAGATGCAACCTGAAGGAGATTGGAGACTGTAAGGTGTTGGCAGGGGACAGTGTAGCTAGACAGCATCGGATGGTGGTCTGTAGGATGGTTTTGGAGGCGAAGAAGAAGAGAAGGAGAGTAAGGACTGAAAGAAGAATAAGATGGTGGAAACTGAAGGAGGAAGAGTGTAGTATGAGGTTCAGGGAAGAGGTCAGAGAGAGGCTCGGTGGTGTTGAAGAGGTGCCGGATGATTGGGGAACTACTGCAGGAGTGATGAGGGAGGCAGCTAGAAAAGTACTTGGTGTGACATCTGGAAATAGAAAGCAAGACAAGGAGACGTGGTGGTGGAATGAGGAAGTGCAGGAGAGCATAAGGAGAAAGAGGTTGGCAAAACAGAAGTGGGATAGACAGAGTGATGAGAAAAGTAGGCAGGAGTACAAGGAGATGCGGCAGCAGGTTAAGAGGGATGTGGCGAAAGCCAAGGAAAAGGCATATGAGGAGCTGTATAAGAGGTTGGACACTAAGGAAGGAGAAAAGGATTTGTAGTGATTGGCCAGGCAAAGGGACCGAGCCGGGAAGGATGTACTGCAAGTTAGAGCAATAAAGGATGGAGAGGAAAATGTGTTGACTAGTGAGGAGAGTGTGTTGAGAAGGTGGAGGGAGTATTTTGAGCAGCTGATGAATGAGGAAAATCAGAGAGAGAGAAGGTTGGACGATGTGGAGTTGGTTAAGCAGGATGTAGATAGGATTAGTAAGGAGGAAGTGAGAGCAGCAATTAAGAGGATGAAGAGTGGAAAGTCGGTTGGACCAGATGACATACCGGTAAAAGCGTGGAGATGTTTAGGAGAGATGGCAGTGGAGTTTTTGACCAGATTGTTTAACAGGATTTTGGAAGGTGAGAAGATGCCAGAGGAATGGAGAAGAAGTGTGCTGGTACCGATCTTTAAGCATAAAGGAGATGTGCAGTCTTGCAGTAACTACAGGGGAATTAATTTGATCAGTCACACCATGAAGTTATGGGAAAGAGTAGTGGAAGTCAGGCTGAGAGAAGAAGTGACCATCTGTGAGCAACAGTATGGTTTCATGCCGAGGAAGAGCACCACAGATGCATTATTTGCTTTGAGGATGTTGATGGAGAAGTATAGAGAAGGAAAGAAGGAATTGCATTATGTATTTGTGGATTTAGAGAAAGCGTACGACAGAGTGCCAAGAGAGGAGTTGTGGTATTATATGAGGAAGTCAGGTGTGTCAGAGAAGTATGTGAGGGTGGTGCAGGACATGTATGAGGACAGTGTGACGGCAGTGAAGTGTGCAGTAGGTACGACAGACTGGTTCAGGGTGAAGGTTGGACTGCATCAAGGATCGGCCCTGAGCCCTTTCCTATTTGCAGTGGTGATGGACAGGTTGACGGACGAGGTCAGACAGGAGTCTCCCTGGACTATGATGTTTGCGGATGATATTGTGATTTGTGGCGAGAGTATGGAGCAGGTTGAGAAGAGCCTGGAGAGGTGGAGATATGCGCTGAAGAGAAGGGGAATGAAACTCAGTAGGAGTAAGACAGAATACATGTGTGTGAATGAGAGGGAGGGCAGTGGAGTGATGCGGTTGCAGGGAGAAGAGCTGGAGAAGGTGGAGTTCAGGTACCTGGGGTCAACAGTGCAAAGTAATGGAGATTGTGTTAGAGAAGTAAAGAAAAGAGTGCAGGCAGGGTGGAGTGGGTGGAGAAGAGTGACAGGAGTGATTTGTGATAGTAGGGTATCTGCAAGAATGAAAGGGAAAGTTTATAGGACTGTGGTGAGACCTGCGATGTTGTATGGTTTAGAGACAGTGGCATTGAGTAAAAGACAGGAAGTGGAGCTGGAGGTAGCAGAGCTGAAGATGTTAAGGTTTTCGTTGGGAGTGACAAGGATGGACAAGATTAGAAATTAGTTTATTAGAGGGACAGCGCATGTAGGATGTTTTGGTGACAAGGTGAGGGAAGCGAGATTGAGATGGTTTGGACATGTGCAAAGGAGGGACATGAATTATATTGGTAGAAGAATGCTGAGGATGGAGCCACCAGGTAGGAGGAAAAGAGGAAGGCCAAGGAGGAGGTTCATGGATGTGGTGAGGAAAGACATGCAGGTAGTTGGTGTAAAAGAGGCAGATGTAGAGGACAGGGTGGTGTGGAGACGGATGATCCGCTGTGGCGACCCCTAATGGGAGCAGCCGAAAGAAGAAGAAGAAGTACAGTGTGATTAACTCTTTCAATTAGGGATGCATTAATACCAGTTTTGTCAGTTCAAAATAACACTTTAATGTAATCATTAGTAACTATACTGTAATGGCTGCTAATGTTCAGCAATAAACACACTGTTTAGCTTTGAAATAAGGAAGAAGCCTTGAGAGGAACCAAACTCAAGAGGAAACCCGTTCTCTACTGGGTTGCATCGAAAGTCTATTTATTGCAGATATACGATGTTGCGGGGTACAGTGATGGTGATTAGAATCAAACTTTAGTCCTGAGTCAATGTAGCAGACTGTTGACATTAACTACAGTCTATATCCATCCTCAAAGCTCCAGTCTTTACTCCGAAATTTCATGGAACCACCCACCCCAAACACATTGGTACATTTTTCCAGATGGCAAGAAAGTGAAAAGTGTGGGGGGTGTATAAGATAAGATAATATATACCTTCATTCCAAATATTTCTATGTAGTCAGTTTCCATTGTGATCAACCACAATGCTGGTGGTATTGTGGATGCACCGGGTTGTACTAATATTCATGTATTGGAGCATTTTTATGAGTACAGGTGAAAGAAAATTGTGTAGAGTCAGCAAGTTTGTATTTGGTTGGGAGGTGGTAGCTTAGTGGTTAATGCATTGGACTTTAGATCTGAAAGTCATGAGTTCAAATCCCAGTCAAAATGGAGCTGCCACTTCTATAATAATATAGGAATAAGTAAAAAGAAAGGGTGGAATAACTATTACCGTAATTTCTGGACTATAAAGCGTACCCATATATAAGCCGCACCCACTGAACTTTACAAATATTTTTATTTTTAACATAAATAAGCCGCACCTGTCTATAAGGCTTATACACTAATGCACTTTACACAGGCTTTAACGAAAGACACGTTACACACAGTGTAACAGGTGAAATATGTTGCGCTTCCTTTAGGAGCATAGCGGTATTTTGGGAATAGCATGCCACTGCATTTGTCTGCTATTACTGCACGTGTGCAAGACGAGGAATATGTCCTTATTATTTTCTGATGCTTATTTCTAAGTTTTTTTGACTAACCTGTAACGCTGTTGCCAAGAAAAATAAAAAAGCATGAGTTTTGGAAACCTGTCTGTGTTTATATGATTTCTGTTGTAACTGGAGTTAGCAAGCTCTCCCTTAACCCAGACTCAACGCGTTACAACGGCTTGTATCTAAACAGTAGCCTACCAAGAAAGTCATTGTTCACTGTCTTCCTCCTTCCTTTCACAACTATGTCTCTCAGGAGTGTATCTTTTGGCATCATTGTGCGTTTAAAAAAAACTTTTGTTCTCCCGATGCTGTGCAGCTCAGAACACAGGTGAGGTGAGTTTTTTCGTTTCCGTTCGGAAATTTTATTGGTCTAATGTTATTGGGGTTCAGTTTTTTGGCTTGAAGTTTGTGAAACCAGGAAAAACCCAGGAAAAATTAATAAATTAGCTGCTTCGTTGTTTAAGCCGCGGGGTTTAAAGCGTAGGAAAAAAGTAGCGGCTTATAGTCCGAAAAATATGGTACATCCCAAAGCACTCTTAAAGCCTAAAAACAACTATAATAATAATAATCATTCTCTGTTTACACATTTTTTGTTTGCCAGCAAAATCCTGCTGACTCTTTAATCTGCCCGCTAAATCACCTTGTCTCCGCTGTATTTCACCAGACACTGGCGTTTGATTAGAGAGATGAATAAGTGTAGAAAATGGTCTCGGAGGAATTCTGGTCAATAGTAAAGGCTGATGCACTGCAGATTAGACATGCACAGGAAAATCCTTGCAGTCTATAAGGTCCTGTGTGTTGGAGGACATACTGCACATTGTATCGGATTCTATTGTAGCTGCATGTCTGCAAGTAGCAATGTACAAGCGGGTGCTATTGATTTTTTTGTGTAGTTATGCTAATACAGGGATTGAGTGGACACAAATGAAGTTCTAGTATAATGGATGTTTCATAGCGGGTTCTACAGAAGCCAGAACTACAGCATTAATTACACTGCTACTGGATTTCCTAATGGGCCATTCTGTTCAACACCGAATTGAATCACAGAAATGTGAAAGTGTGTGATAGTGGAACATTGACTTGGCTAAAGCAGATGAATTCAGCTACAGTGCTCATCAGTGACTCAACCACAAAGACAAGGATTCTTGGTAATAGTGTGCTGGTGTCATTAAAGCAGAGGTCCCCAAACATTGTGTTTTGATGGTTTAGATATCATATAAATATGTCTATAGATATGACAGTGTATTATTTATTGCCCATTTTGTCCTTGAAGGTCCACTATTCAAGTTTACATATGGCCATATGGCATGATTCCAGAAAACTAAACTGCAACAGGTTCAGATACAGGTTTGTGTTTTACATTTATGGCATTTGGTAGATGCCCTTATCCAGAGCGATTTACATTTATCACTTTGATACATCTCAGCAGCTATGGGTTTAAGGGCCTTGCTCAGGGGCCCAGGAGTGGAAGCTTGATGTGGATGGGATTTGATCTTAACAACTTCAGATAAAGAAATTTAATGCCTTAACCACTAAGCTACCATCTCCCACATGTCTTTAAAATTCTTTCTATCTATCTATCTATCTATCTATCTATCTATCATAGATAGAATAGCCTTTATTTGTCACATATACATTACAGCACAGTGACATTTTGTTCTTCGCATATCCCAGCTTGCTCAGACGCTGGGGTCAGAGCGCAGGGTCAGCCATGATACTGGCACCCCTGGAGCGTTAAGGGCCTTGCTTAAGGGCCCAAGAGTGGAATCTTAGCAATACCGGGGCTTGAACCCCCGACCTTACGATCAGTAACCCGGTGCCTTAACCACTGGAGCTACCACTCCCCTATAACCAATCCCCTATATCTATAAATCTATCACAGAATTAAAAGCTTCAGAAATATGATTATTATTTAACATTTTTGTTTTAACATATACTTCTTGTAACAACCACTAGAGGGCAAAGTAGCTGTTATTTAATGTAGAATTATACGTCATAAAAAGCATTAAGTTACATGGACAAACAAAATACATGGACTGAGCTCTGCTCCATGTTTACTGCGCTCATATTGAGATATTCTTGACTTCTTTACTTTAATGTTTAAACAGGGAAAGTTCCTCATATTCAGAGTCAGGTTTTGCGCCCCCTAAAGTAAATATATCTGGGTTCTACACTCGGATTATTCAATTTGTTTGCTTACAGCTGTGATGCTACCAAAAACAAGGAGATGGAGCTTTTTTCAGAGGCATCCAGACCTCCACCTTTAAACAGCGTTGCTTTTAAACATGAAATCATTCTGCTGCACTGCTGTCAGAACTTCCTTAATAGTAATAAATTGATTACGCAAAGAAAAAAGATGGTGGCAGTGAAAAAAGCCAAATGTCTCATGTCTCAGATCACAAATGATTGGTTTAGCCAGTTTCCCAAAGGATCCTTGGTGATCACCCGAGTTACAAGTGTAACATTCTCAGCTTTTCCTCTCTCTAAGACTCTCTCTTTTTCTCAGTCTCTCTCTGTCTGTCTGTCTGTCTCTAAAGCAATCTCTGAGTCTAATTCATCTTCTTGTCAGCTCAATCCTGCACTAACCTCAGTCCTCATAAAGTGCCTTCCTGACATCTCTGGCCTATCTGTCATTTCATTAATGTGTCACATGTCCCTGGAAATGTTCCTTCTGCTCTCGATGGTCACCCTCAAACTTAAAACATCTTTCCACGGTTTGTCTTAAGACAATATTTTTTGTCTTTTTTTATAGTATTGTAATTGACATTGCTTCATGGGTATATCAATCTCACCACTGTGTCAATTTCCACTTCGGCAATTAGAACCACAATTCCACTATCTTTAACCACTTTCTTGTTGCCTGTGTCAAAAGTGTGTGTCAACTGTGTGTAACAGTGTTGCAAATGACTTTCTGTTTAAATTACAAGACATAACAGTTGGACGAAAAGGTTGGCCAATTCTTTCACCGTTTGAATCCCTGTTTAAATTTAGCATGTATCATATTTGATACAGAAAATCAATCAAATGAAATGAAAATCTGTTTCTTTTAATTATTCCTGTTTATCTTTGCTTTTCACAAAGTGTGATGTTGACTCCAAAATGGCCGCTTTTATATTGTAATGCATGCATGTTTCAGCTTTTTCTTGCTTTATTTTTGTAATGCGCTAACTAACTAGCCTAGATGTTAGATTATGTCCATTACCAAATTTTGTGTTATTTTTTTTATTTTATTTTACAATACAGGAGTACAGTACCACAGTGCTGGACTTGGGCACAGTGACACAATGCTGTATTTGGACACAACACCAGATTGCAGGACTTGGACAAAATGCTACAATGCTAGACTGGTACAAAAACTACACAATACTACACTGCTGAATATATACACAATGCCACAGTGCTGGTCACAGGACACAACTTCGCAATGTTCGATTTGGACACAACTACACAATGCTGAATTTGGACAAAATGCCACAGTGTTGGACTTGGACATGAAGCCAAAATGCTGGATGTTACAAAATACTTTAACACTGTATTTGTACACAATGCCGCACTGCTTTATTTATACACAATGCTGCAGTGCTTAAAATGGACACAACTCCATAATGCTGAACTTGGACAACATGCAACAATGCTGGATTGGACACAATGCCACAATGCACTTCGACAAAATGCCACTGTGTTGGACTTGGACAAAATGCTACAATACTGGACTGCTACAAAAATGCTAAAGCACTGGATTTGTACACAATACCACACTGCTGGATTTATACACAATGCCAC
The DNA here is from genome assembly GCA_039877035.1 of Silurus lanzhouensis. Lineage (NCBI taxonomy): Eukaryota > Metazoa > Chordata > Actinopteri > Siluriformes > Siluridae > Silurus > Silurus lanzhouensis. Next base: position 57,832 of record JBCEWE010000507.1, on the reverse strand, counting down.
AGTGCTGGTCATGGACACAACTTTGCAATGTTTGATTTGGACACAACTACACAATGCTTTATTTGGACAAAATGCCACAGTGTTGGACTTGGTCATAAAGCCAAAATGCTAGATGTTATTTGTACACAATGCTGCAGTGCTTGAAATGGACACAACTCCATAATGCTGGACTTGGACAAAATGCCACAATGCTGTTTTTAGGCACAACACCAGATTGTAGACTTCGAGGCCATGCCACAATGCTGAACTTAGACATTGGCCACTATGCTAGACTTGGACAAAACACAACGTTACTGGCCAACAATATATTGTTGCATTATGTTAATTATGGTATAATTAGGTTTTAGTGTATTTTAGGTTTCTGGACAGCTAAAACATGAGACTGGGCAGAACATTGGTGCTCCCACTTTGCTGAAAGCCTATTAAAAAAGTATTTTGAGTTTACTCATTATTTTCAAAATGAATTTTTCATTTTCAAATGTATCTCTATAGATAACAAATGTTTTGGGTTTTTTTTTTTGCTTTTTCACATACAATTTCAGAAACACAGCTCTTTCATTTTCTACTAACATTTCTCTGAGCTTTTGAGTGTTATTTCTTTGTATTTTTTTATTCTACCATGCCAGTGTGTTTTTATGTGTTGTGCTGTAGTGTGTAGTTGTTGTGAAAAGTGAAGTTTTTTTGGTCTGCACTGTGTAAGTTGACTCCAGCTGAGGGAAGCCATCACTGGGAGAAAACAAGGTTCAGAAAAACTCGCCTAAAGGTAAACACCGCTGTGTGTTTGGACAGCAGGAAGATGTGGTTTGGAGAAAACTTTGCTTTTTGCAGACCACTTCGATTAACACACACACACACACACACACACACACACACACACACACACACACACACACACACACACATACATATGCCATTAGCAACATGTTTGAAGGCAACAAAATTACTCGAATGGACACTAGTGCTTTAAAAGGAAATCCTGCTAGTTAAGCCTTGTGATGGAGCAGTGTGCTGTAGTGCTACTGTATATTGAGTGGCTTCATTACAATAAATGAAATCTCAGGTAATTATTCATAAATGCATTGCTGTTAATCCTGGAAGCCCCGCCTTTCTTGTGATGTCAGCATCTCTGATTGGTGCAGCAATTATCTTTAAACAACCAAGAAAAGAAAAACATTACCTGTAATTAAGGAAAGACAAGATGGATGATTAAAATAAGATGCATGATGGCAAAAATAAAACAATAAATATGCGGCATACAGCCGAATTCCGAATAAGTTGGTGCCGTGACCCGGGTGGCATAATAAAGCTTTTCTGGTGAGTACATTGTTTTTTAATCTTAATAAAAATGATTAGGTTAAATGTTAGACCTGATGTTGAATAATGTTGACCCGATGAATAAGGTGACTAAATACTAAAAACAGAATGTGATAAAGAACAAAAGGAGAGGGAGCGGGATTACTACTAATCCAAGCTTTACGTTATATTATTAAACAAGAAATTACTGTAAAATGCATGTGACATCTGGTCCATTTTTACTTTCGTGGTTAAACAAAGAAAAAAAAAAAGAAAAGCAATTTAGGTAAGTGGAAAGTTTGCAGAACACACACAGGGCTACAATTTTCATGTACACTTTGCAACACACTGCCAAGATCTATCACTGAAGAAGCTCTGTTTGAAACCGCATGTGGGTTTCACATAGAATCTTGCAAACTGCTCAAATATTACCATTCCTGTTCTGAGATATTGAATTACAACAAGCACTTTGAATCCACAAATTACACGATGAGAATCGGTGCTTCAGAACCTGCGGGAAAGAACAGATACACTATACTGCAAAAGAATTGGGACACATGAACTTTTCATCCAAATGTGGTTCTTCTTCTAATTCTGACCAGTTGGAGGCTCACATTTGTAGAGGATGCATTTCAGATGCAGTAGCATTAAATTTGATCCAGACGACCCAAACCTGTTCCAGCATGATGTCTCTGTACACAAACACAGCTCTATGAAGATACTCTATGCTTCTACTGCTATTATAACAGCAAATGTAAAACGGGATGTTTAAAAAGCACTTATAAATCTTATGTTTAAGTGTCCACAAACTTTTGTGCATATTGTAGCCCACCCACAATATATACTCAGTTGTGCATTTTATAATACTACTACTGTTACTGTAATAATAATAAGTAGAAGAAGAAGAAGATGGAGAATTTTTATTTTACGTCACCTTTAAAAGTTCTCAAAGTGCTTTCCAAGCCTTAAAATTGGAAATAATAATTTTTTAAAAATTAGAATTATAATACATTTAAATAATTAAGTACACTTGATTCATCATAGATACATCACAAAAAATAAAAAAAATAAATTTAAATCTAATTATATATATATATATATATATATATATATATATATATATATATATATATATATATATATATATATATATATATAATACTTGTACATTTTCACATAATTCTTTGTGACTCCTTCATATTATATTATATTTTACCCATGATTCATCATCATTTTTTTTGAATGGCATCACATTTTGAAATGTACTTTCTGGTTTTATTTTTACTCAAATAATCACATCAAATGGCCTTTTTTTCTTCCTTATTCTTAAAAAAAAAAAAAAATCAGTGCTCTGAATAGACCCAGAGTCTGCACAGAATCCCAATTATCCCAAGACACTCGACAGAAACGCCCTGCCTCCTTGTGTCCGTCCAGTAAATTGTCCTCCACAAAGCCTGAGTAGAAAGCACATACCACTGCTTTATCCTGATCGATTGACTGATTCATTCATTCATTCATTCATTCATTCATTCATTTATTCATTTATTCATTCATTAATTATTTGATTAATTTATTAATTTTAATGTGGATGTGGTAGCTCAGTTGTCAAGGCATTTTGGATCAGCAGGTCATGAGCTCAAGTCCAAGCACCATCACTCAATGCTGGGCCCTTGTGAATGGCCATTAACCTCAACTACTCAATTGTAAGTTGCTATGGATTAGGCCATAATTGTATGTGGAGGAGTGTGGGGAGAATTATTTATGGTCATACTAGCACATGAAAGAATCTTTTACCCAGTTTATGCACATCAGTATTAAAACCATGACTCAGCATGAACAACTTTCAAAACACTCTCCAGTTCTTCTTCACTTGTTTTTTTCCTGCCACTAAACTTCTATGTCCACAGTGTTAATTGTAAAAGTGCAAGAGGTGAAATGAACATCAGTGGATTATGCAGGGACAGGCTCTGAGCTTTTAGAGCTCATGTTCAAACAGTACAGACATGAGGATAATGAGCCACATCCCATCTTCTGCTCACTGTCCCAATTCTCCTTTTGAAGCTCTCGATACTATTTTGACTTTGATCAGCGCTACATATTACCAGCGTCCCTTATCGCTTTTTCAACGCTACGAAGCCACAGGTTGTGTACTCGTCTAACTCTCCATGTGAAGACTCATTCTTTTTTTTGATGTTCTGGCATACCTTCTTTGAGTTATTCTCCTCTGACCAGGCCAAAATTCTAGACCCCTTATCTCTACAGCTTAAGGGTAACGAATGAGACCTCTCAACCTAGTGCATTTCTGAGAGAATCTCCAAGAATTTGCTTTAATAAAGATTGTATTTATTTATTTATTTATTTATTTATTTATTTATGCTATTGAAGTCAAGCCTCTATCCGAAAGCAATTACAAGCGAATCTGTCAGGCATGAAATTCCTGTTGGCTCTTATTGATAAATTTACAAAACACATTTAAAACATTTTTTTAAAAGCCGACACATTTATTACAACTTTGGTCATGCATTTCAATTCCTGTCTGATTTCAGCAGTAAAAGGCAGACGACTGCATGCACAATAGGGATGGTAAGGTTCACAGATTTGCATCTGTGCTTCGGCATAAAAGTTAACGATGTGATGCATTGATTAAAAAATACATGGCAAAAAAAGTTTGCATTTTTATAACAATGCATCGTTTTGAACATATTTGTGTTTTGAACATTTCTTGACATAAGATTATTAATGGATGTGTTCTACTTTTATTATTTAGTAGGTGACTAATAAGTTGTGACCAATATTTTAGATTGATTTCTCCTCACTAAACTGTTTCTTAAGTGCTCTGAATCACGTGTAAAATCAGTCCAATGGAAAGCGCAAGGTGACGTTACTACCAGGAACGTTACTACCTAGCTTCTGAAAAGGGAAGGAAGCACTGCAGGGATGAACCATGGTTAAATACGTAACCTGGAGACGTTCTCCTTCAGGAACTCGAGCTGCGTCAACAACGCTTTGGGAAAGAGAGTCCAATAACGACAGACTGACCAATCCCTGCTTAGTGTAGATGGGCACAGCTAGTTAAAAAGAATGAGGGGCCATGAGTAGCACTAAAGTCGAGGCCAAAGGTCATCGGGGTGGACCAAGTCAAGTCAAGTCAAGAGTCAAGAAGCTTTTATTGTCATTTCAACCATATATAGCTGATGCAGTATACAGTGAAATTAAACAACGTTCCTCCTGAACCCAGGTGCTACATAAAACAACATAAAACAACAGTCACAGAACAGAAGAACACAGGGCCAGGAACTAAGATCCTCGCCACATAAAGTGCATGTGTGCAACTGGTGCAAACAGTGCAAAAGACAACACAGGACAGTGCAAGACAACACAGGACAGTGCAAGACAGTACACAATACACAAAATATAAAAATAAAAACAGCAATAGCTCCGCCAGGACCAGCTAAGGTCCTCAGCAATGCTGAGGACTAGCCCGCAGCATTGCAGATGTCTTTGAGGGAAAACTCCAGAGGTCAAAGCCTTAGAGGCTACCACACTCCAAATCAAGTTGCTCTGACCCCGAAAGGAGTAGGGAGACCAGAGGACTCATAGGAGGATACAATAGCATCCACAATACATCTGCTGAGTGTCTGCTTGCTAGCAGGGAGACCTCTCCTCAGAGGGACAGACGAACAGCTGCTCAAACTTTCTCCACAGTTCTGTTCTTTGGACGTATATGTCCAGTTCAAACGCTGGACACAGTCTGTTAAGCTTCTCCTCATCTGGGGGATAAAAGAGAGGAGAAAAGAATGGGTGGAGCATAACAGGTCATGGGACGGCCGAAAGTACCGTAGGAACATACCCTGATTTAGGGTAGAGAAAGGCACTGGCCATGTTTGAAGTAAACTCCAGGAAAGAGGAGGCCACAGAGAGGGCCTGAATATACCTTTTGAGAGAGGAGTTGGCCAAGAAAAACACAGTCTTGACTGTGAGAAGCCTCAAGGGCACCTCTGTCAAAGGCTCGAAGGGAGGCTCTGACAGGGCAAGTGGGCAGGCCAAGTCCCACGCAGGCAGCCTAGGTCGTACTGAAGGCCTCAGCCTCCGGGTACCACAACCCTTTGGTGAACTGTTCTTGAAAAAATTCCAGCACGGGGCCAACTGGGAAGTTAACTGGATCCAAATTGTGCCGTTCGCATCATTACATGAACAGGCGCCATCTGGAGGTGTACAACCTCCTCATGATGGGAGCTCTGGACTTGACGATGGTCTCTACCACCTTAATGGAGAGACCAGAGGCCAGGAGCATTCCCCCCTCAGGGGCCACAGCTCTGGGTCGGGGGAAAACCACTTTGCCGGCAAACGGGAAAGAGAGGCGTCCCAAACTGTGAGTGTCTAAGTGAGCCCTGGCGTGAGTACTGAAAAGGAACGTGCCAGGGTAAAAATTAAAGTAAATAAAGACGGCTCTGCTTGGTGAACTATTGCCTGTCTGTCTTTCTTCCAGTAAGTTTGTTACAGTTACAATCTCGCCAGTGTTTTTATGTTAACTAAAAAAATTAAAATCCATGACATGCTAATGCTACGGCCATGCCCCTCGTTAGCAGAGCTGGAGCCGTATTAATGAAGTCATGCCCTCGTCCTGATTTGTCACAAATGCTTTAGCAAGCAGTCAAGATTAGAAGCAGTGAGACTTGAGTTGATGGCCTGCTGGATATGACAACCTGAGAACAACATTTTATTCCTATTCAGTCAAACTAATAAGTATTTTTTTACTCACTTCTCAAATTCTGAAAAAAGTCAAGCATCTGCAAAATGGACTATGTGTGGGTTTTTTTTAGGCCCTAGTCCATGAATAAGAAGATGATAGCGGTGTCCTTGCCACTTTTGCCTGCTCTTGATCTCTCTTTCTCTTTTGCTACTGCTCACTGGCAGTGACATGGCTATCTGTGAGAGAGGAGGCAGATCTGCTCTGTGTTGGAAAAGGGCAAATATTTGGCCGACACTTAGTGAGTTGAAATTGAGGTCTGGAGAACCATCAGTGTGGTAATGAATACAGCACTGCCTATTTCAATTAAAGACATAGGTTCACACTGTGTCGGGGTGTGTGTGTGTGTGTGTGTGTGTGTGTGTGTGTGTGTGTGTGTGTTCCAGAGCCTTATGTATAACTTGGTCTAAATCCTTCTGTTGCTTTTATAATACAGCTAAAAGAGTCTCTGAACTCTCCTAAGTTTCCGACCCTCAAAGAAAGCCCGGAGGTGAACTCGCCGTTTTCTCCAGCATAGCGATTTCATAGCCAAATATAAAAGCCCTTTTGACTTGTACAAGGGCAAGGGTGTATACTTAGGTTAAAAAAAAGACACTTCAACAACACAGGCAAAGATAATCCCGTTATGGGTGTTACTTTTTTGTTTAAGGACTAAAGAGCGTGTATTCTTAGGGCATTTTCGACAGAACTATAGGAGCATACAGAACTATACCCGAAAAATCAACTAGCTGGATTCATAACTACATATTGATATACAATATCATTGGTTAAATGCATAATTAAGTTATGCATATTTTTCTCCCAGTTTTGTCCCTCTGTCCACACCAAGATAGCATTTTTAGTCAACGAAAACTGAAAACGGAGGCTTTTGGCGACCAAGAATGACAACAATGACACACAAACAGACAAAATATTTGAGGAACTTCATTCACGAAAAACAAAAGAAAATAATTTGCTCACTTTTTTGACTATTGCCAAGCCGTGATACTTCATCTGATGTCGAAATCTTTCTGTCCCAGGTTTTAATCTCATTTTTCATAATCTAGTCTGTTTAAGAATTGACTGAACTACTCTGTTTTGAACTACAATTTGCATTAACATTTTGGATCTTTTTGCTTTATAATTTACTAAATATAGAAAGATTAATACAATTTTATTGTCATTCTATAGTACAGGTACACAGCAACAACATGCAGTTTAGCATCTATGAGAGTGTAAATAGTAGTAATTGTGCAAATTGACAAGTACAGATAAATATGTAAGTATATTAATAACTATATATATAAACATATGTACAGTAAATAAATATGCAGTCTTCAGCAGTGAAGAGATGTGTATATAAATTGATAAACTCTTCCATTAGCACTGGTTATGTATCTAAATCCTTCAAACTGGCAGTTATCAACCAGTTAAGAAACCTGACGTTCATCCTGTCAGCTGTTCAACTATAGTCCAATATCAAACCTCCCTTTTATCTCCAAGATTTTAGAAAAGGTTGTAGCACAGCAATTCTGCTAAAATCTACTTAGGAATAACATTTTTAAAATGTATCAGTCAGGATTTAGGCCTCATCATAGCACAGAGACAGCGCTAGTTAAGCTGGTAAGTGTTATTGGCCTCTGATCAGGGTTTTGTCTCTTTACTAGTTTTGCTCGACCTTAGTGCAGCTTTTGACACCATTGATCACACTATACTGCTTGCTAGACTTGAGAACGTTGTTGGAAAAAAGGGAATAGCTCTCTCCTGGCTTAGGTCTTATTTGACTGATCGCTATCAGTTTGTTGATGTAAATGGTGAGTCCTCCACACTCTCTGAGGTAAAGTTTGGTGTACCTCAAGGATCTGTCTTAGGCCCACTGCTTTTATCTTTATATATGCTGCCTCTGGGTGAAATTATACATAAACATGGTATTTGCTTCCATTGCTATGCTGATGATACACAGTTGTATATTTCAGCAAAGCTAGATAAGAGAAATCATCTTAATAAAGTTGAGGAGTGTGTAAAGGACATTAGACAGCGGATGCTTGATAACTTCCTTCTGCTCAACTCGGGTAAGACGGAAGTACTTTTACTTGGACCACATGCAGCTAAAAGCAAACTTTCCGATTACGTAGCATCTCTGGATGGGGTTTCTATCTCAGTGTGTACAGCAGTCAAAGACCTTGGTGCAATTATTGACCCGAGTCTTTCCTTTGAGGCTCACGTTAATAATATTACCAGGATCTCCTTCTTTCACCTTAAAAATATAGCTACATTTAGAAATATGTTGTCGTTACAAGATGCAGAAAAACGAGTTCATGCTTTTGTTACATCTAGATTAGACTACTGTAACGCTTTACTGTCTGGGTGTTCGAGTAAGTGCATAAATAAGCTTCAGTTAGTTCAGAATGCAGCAGCAAGAGTCCTTACTAGATCTAGAAAATATGACCACATCACCCCTGTTTTAATCAGTCTACACTGCTCCCAATTACATCTCTCACTGACTTGTTAATACCACCTTGTATGTGACAAATGATTAAATTTAAACATTTAATTTGTAGATAGATCTCTTACAAACAAGCCAAAGGTGATGATGACACAAAAAATGGCATGAGGAAGAAACCTTGAGAGGAACCGGACTCAAAAAGGAACCTGTCCTCCACTTGGTGACACCTGGACAGCGTGTTAAACATCCCTTTAATGTACTACTTGGTATAAAAGAAACAGTGTTAATTGTGGAACCAATAATATAGTTTTATCATGAAGTCTATTTTGTCAAACTTATGATCTGTTCCTAATCCTACACAATAGTGTATTTCCTGATTGTTCCCAGGTGTTTCGGTTTAAGCCTTGGATTATTTTGTCTACCTACACCCTATTGTGTCTTAATCTTATTGCAAGTTTTATTACACCTTTTATTCATTAAGCCCAAATCCTGTTCTTTCTTCTTTATGAGTTTATTGGTTTTTGACCTTGCTCATATTTTCCTTTTCATATGGATTACTATCCTTGTGTGAAGTTACCTGTCGGTGTTCTCTTTCCTGTAGTGAAAGACCAGGATGCTTTCACTCACTACGCTTTGGGCTCAGAAAAGAGGATTTTACACTTTGTGATTTCTTGTTTTTTTTTTTTGTCTTATTAATTTTGAGAGAGAAAAACAAAGCATTGTTCCAAACAAAACTGAAATTCTGTCCATCCTAGTAGATTCATCACCACAACAGGATCTTGTGATGTCCCTGGAGAATTCCGACCTTGGAGTAACGACAGACAATCAGTCGTTGTCCTCTCCTATTGCTAACCTCATGTTGATTTAAACTTGTCCATTTCTATCCACACATATTATTGAAATACACTTTTTGGACAAAAGTTTATAGACACCTGACTAAAAGATTGTTCTTTTTGAACATCCCATCCTATCCATTGAGTGCGCTTGTGGAGATTTGTGAAGGATGTTAGTAAAGTCAGGTACTGATGTAGGTAAGGTGAGGTGGCCTGAGGTGCAGTTAGCCTTCACATTCATCCCTATGGTGTTAAACAGTGTTGAGTTTAGAGTTCTATAGCAGGTCACTCAAGATCTTCCACTCCAAACTATGTAAATTACATCTCCATGGAGCTGGCATTGTGCATAGGAGCATTGTCAAGCTGGAACAGGTTTGGATGGCTCAAAACCTCCTAGTTTAAGTAAAGAGAAAATGTCCTACTCCCTCATCCAAAGATATCATATACTATTGTGTGCCTCCAACTTTGTGGTAAAAGTACGGGGAAGAACCAGATAAGGCTGTGAATGTCATCCTTTTGAGTCCCAAAACTTAGTGTCCCAAAAACATAGTGTACCAAAACCTCTGCTACCAGAGATTAGAAATCACATTTATAAAGTGTGGTTAAAAACAGTTTAACCAGACTTAGCCTATGTTAGCTAGCAAGCAATATCAGCCATAGAGATAAACAACATTTATTTACATATTTTTAAAAATCAGTTGACGAGACACAACACATTAATATGACCATCACAAAAATCCTGTCAGAACAGCATGGTGCCTAGCTGACTACTGTTACAAGGGAAAGTTATAAATATTTATAAATATGACATAAAAGAAAATTCTTGGTTTAGCTAGCTAGTAACATTAGCAATTAAGAAAAAATATCAAGTTGGTTGAACTTAAAGCTAGCTGACTAGCATTAGAGCTACACAGCCTATCATAACAAGCATTAATGCATGCTAATACAAATTATCAGTAAAAAAACATAAAATGTATGAACTTATCATCTCCATAAAATTGTCATCTTAGCACATGTTTGCTAGAAAGAATTCTCATTGAAATCTGTAACTTTTATAAATGTATTCTGTCTGCAAATCTGACAGGTTAGCTGTAACATTCCCTTTGTCTTAAAATTCTGTCAGATTAGCCTATTATGGCAAATTAAAATGAACAGTAAATTCTCTGGGATTAGCCGGGGAAACCTTGTGAATTCAAACTCCTCGTAGGAATCTTGTCAGATTAGTTTATTGTAGTGTTTTAGAATGATCACTTAGCTAGCTAGAATGAACAGTGAATAAAGTGGTATTTATACATCAAGTTAAACATCAAGCCTCTGGTTTTGTTCATTTTGTTATTTGAATTTTCAGGTGTATATATAAGGAACATGTATAACTTGAACTAGCACTTTATGCACATCTGCTCAATCATCAGAAAAATCAGAATGTTTATATATTTCAGTGATGTGATCACTGTGTTAAATTGTGTCCAGGAATCTGTTCAGATGTAAAGGATTGATGTGAATCCAGCTGCCTAATCAGACAAGGCAAAGTGTGATGATCATACACTCTACACTATTAACACATACTTATACTGTAGCTATGCAAATATTTAATCAGAAATATGATTTGAAATACCACCGTATGCTAATACAACATCAGGAAATGAGTCTCCATGGGGCAGTGCTTCGCTACGCTTTATCCATACTTCTCTGACATGTTTTGGTTTCTTGGTAAGACCGTTTATAGCTGATATAAATCAGACATCCATACTTGACCTTTACTTTGCACAAATCTACAAAATATCTTAAGATGCCAGATTTCGCGTGTAATTTTAATGCTCGATGTTTTATTCATGTCCAGCGTTTTTGATCCTGTCAGATCGTAGTTTCTTTTCCCATGTCGTTTTCCATCTGTAAAACGAGAGTACTCTTCAATCAGCGTGACATTTAGCCACTTTGATTCGCATTCGAATCTCCGAAACGCTGTTTCTCACTTACTTTGCAGGAACAAATGCACTAATTAATCTCCCGTGATCACACTCTCGTACACACATGCAGGAACTCTGCTAGCTGTGCTAACCGTGCTTGTGTGGGTGTATTGTTTAGAAGCTAACATTATTCAGTTAATATCAGCCTTTAGTGGCGTGACGTTTCAACTGGAGTAGTTTGGAGTTTGATCAGGGGTATTTAGCAGGTCTGGATGCTGGTTTAAACCTGACACAATAGAATGATTGATACAATTACAAGAGGGTAAAACAGGAGCAAAACAACAAGTGTCTTGTTGATTTTGCAAAGCTACAGTCATTTTGCGAAGCTAAGCTAAGGTTGCCCAGCTTGCTAAATTATTTAGTCATGCTAGATAGAAAGGCTTATAGAGTGTCTTGTTTAAACCAGTTATGAACTCGAGTTCAAGTTTAATATTTTTGGGTTTTTTTAAAAGCATTTTTTTATAAACTGATTCCTACTCCATTTCCCACAATGCACTTCTGATTACAAATATGGACAGTAAAAACAACACCCATGCACTATGTTCACTTGATTTTTGATCACCCACACCTGGACTCTATTAGCATTCAAATAATTGGAGGACACTCGCTGGCACCAGAAGGTTGTAAAGCACAGGTTCACTTCAGAGGTGGTAGTTTTTGTGTACTTCTACTTTTTAAGGTACTTTTTAAAATCTGTCATTTTACTTTTTCTTGAGTAAGTGTTGTGTTTGAGGTATTGTACTTAATAACAATTTATATCTTATCTGTTACTGAGTAAAGAAAAGAAAAAAGATGGAGACAAGCAAGACTGAAATTAGTGATGCAATCCAAGCGTTTCTTTTTGCTGCAAAAGTGCATAACTCACATTAGACTAAACTCATGGACTGTATTGTTTTATTTATTTATTTATTTTTTGTTAAATGCACTGTAATTTCTAAAGCTGCTCCTCCAATTAAAAATAATTAGTTTGAGATTCATATCCTCTTTTTCCTAACTAAGTACTTTTTTACTTTCACTTGATTAAATATTTAGACCGGTATATTTACTTGTGCTTAAAATTAATAAAAATTCATTGAATTAACAGTTTTTTTACTTAGAGTTATAAGTGTAGAATTACGATTACGCTTTCCACCTCTGGTTCACTTCCTGTTCTCACCAAGCCTTTGTTTAATGTTTGATCGTTTTGTTCTGAACTCTTGCTTTTGCCTTCGACTCGTTATCATTGTCTTGTTCTTTGATATCCAGTTTGTATATAAGTTTTAATATTTGGACATTTGGAGCAGATCCAAATGAGGGGGTGGTAGTTTAGTGATTAAGACATTGGCTTTTGGTGCTGAAGGTCAGGAGTTCAACTCCCAACCACACCAATTTGCCAACTCTGGGCCCCTGAGAAAGGCTCCTAACCCCATAGCTGCTCAGTCTTCTAAATGACATAAAAGTAAGTTGCTCTGACTGAGGGCATCTGCCAAATGGCGTAAATGTATCGCCATTATGTTACACTGTTACTATGCAGCAATTGGCTTTCGGTTTAATTCGATTCAAGGCTATGTTTATTTATACAGTACTTTTTACAAGGTATATTGTCACGAAGCCAGTCAGAAAACCTGAATATAAAATTTAAATGCATCCCTAATAAACAAGCCAAAAGCAAGAGTGTCAGTGAAAAGCTTCTGACAACCTTGTGGAGAACCACATTTATCTAGGTCTCATCTAAGTGACCCTGAACAGTGCCTGTATACATCATTTCACATGTTTGTTTAAAGCAGAGGATTTTGGGTTTTCATCCCAATCAAACAAGACCTGCAGCTCATTCCAGGTGTTTAATCAGTCAGTCTTGGCTTTCACTAGACTTGTGTGGGTTCTTCTTGGCTGGAATAAAAACTTGCACCCACACCAACCTTTGTGGATAAGATTGGACTTTAAGGGTTTAAGGAAAGCTAAGATCCTGAAGGTCAGATTCCAATCACATGCTCAGTGGAGACAGACATATCTCAGTGAGTAAGGATTTGGTCTACTGATCAAAAGGTTGAGAGGTTCAATCAGAGCAGCGAAGAATTATCATTGTTTGAGCCACAGACTTTAACTTTTCTGCTCCAAGGGCAATAAATCATAGATGCACTTTGACCCTAACTTCTTCAAAACTAAGATATTTAAAGACGATTTGGAAGATATACTGTATAGTAATGTAATAGAATAATAGAATAATAAAAGTCTCACCAAGACTCATGCTGGAGTCTCAAGTCTTAGTGCAGTAAGTGGGACTTTGAGTTGTCTGTCAACATTTAGATTTTTCCTTCCTTCTGCCAGAATAAATTCTGTTCCAGAATTGTTTATGCAAAGGTTTGTGGGTGTAGTGGAGCAAGCAGTGAGACATCAGGGTGGCAGATGGCAGGTTTTTAAGTACCGTTGTTTATTTCACAGCTATCCAGGTGAACTGGGTTTAGATGATCGGCTCACTGTGTGTGGTTCTGAATATTTACACTTTTGACACAAGCGTGACATTTGACGAACTTGTGCCAACATTCACAATTCAACACTATGAAGGTCAAAATAAATACAAAAATGTAGAGATTTTTCAATTACATTTTGTATAATAAACATTGGAAGCAGCTTTAGATGGATAAAGCAATAATTAGGTCGTATACACATTTTTTTTTAAGTTTATTGCCTGGAAATTTGTTCATTATAATTGTTTATTACTTACGAGCAAAGTGACAGGGAGATTTTCCTTGACACAGAGATGGCATGAGGAAAAAACCTTGAGTGCTGAAAGTCCATTCATTGCAGTTCTATTGTTGAGGTGTGTATTAATAGGTGCCCAAATGCAGAACTGTTCATGCAGCCTGTTTTCCTGAGCTCATTGTAGAAGACCGTTGATATTAATTCCAAATCCAAGTTCCAAGTCCAAATCCATCTTCAAAGCTCTTGAGTTGCTCAGAGTCTTCATGGATTTAAAAAATGCTAAAAGTATTGGACCTGCAAGTCTATTTCTGTTGTTTTTGCTCAACACGGACGTCTGGTTTGAGATCAAATCAGTGAATGAGTTTATAGATCAGAATTTCAGCGTTTATTAACTGGGTTTTTAGATTGTGGAACTCATTTTTCAAGCACTCCAAAATATTGGAACATGACTGACAGATGTGTTTCAGTTCTTCGATGTGTCTTGTTCAACTGATTGTTAAACTAATGAATTGCTCTTAATTTGAGGTTACCTGTGAAAACTGCATCTTATTCATTGAAATTGAACACAAAAGTCTTCAGTGTATAGCAAAAACAAAAGAATACACCTTCATGTTCCAATACTTTAGAAGAGGACTATAGATGTTACTTTCTCCTTTTGAATCTGTGTACCTTTTCTTCTAAACTAAAGAAGATTCCTTTTCTTATTTGGCACTACATAAACAAAAAATATACTACAAAATTACCTACAGAAGCACTCGCTAATGCTGAAATGAATAAGACCAGTGTTTAATAAAGATAGTAGAGCTATTGTGTAAGTAGGTTTCTCTTGTTAGCATCACATCTCTGCATTTAGCTAGCCACTCACTCATTCTGCATGCTATTTAGTTTGCTATTTATCACTCCTTGGAGCGTTCCTTCATCTCTTCTCTTGCTAAGTCAATTTCTCCCTCTGTGCTTTCTCATTTGAATATTGCACAATCCCTGCCAACTTGCTGATTAGCAGAGTTTGTGCCTAATGCATTGCTAGCATGGTTGAGTGAGTTTTCCCTCAACATACCAGGGACTATTAATTACCAAGCCTAGTAATTTAGCTGGATTTATGCTCATTTGGATATTCCTTCCGAACAACCCATTTTTATCTTCCATACCCCGATAGCTCACTGTGTATCGAATGGAAAGCTACAAATATCGATGCCCCAAGAAGTGCATTCATGGGACCAACGGCTGAATCTTTTTTCAGAATTCACTGTGTCAAGAATGCAATCGACCCTGACTCAGACACTGACAGAGTGGTCTGCTTGGCTGGCAAATATGGAGAAGTCAAATCTTTGCCAGATGATTAAATCTAAATGGATCAGAAATGCTGATGATGAGCTGAGAAGACAATTTGAGTTACTCTTTCAGACAACTTGGCAGAACATACTGTATAGCTCATCTGAAATCAATGATTCGGGATATGAGACCATGCAACATGGAGACCAGTACTTCTCAGCAGAGCTCATTATAATCGAAATGCTAGTTATCCTCCTCAACATGTATGTAATGAGTGCTAGAATGGGATGTTTACAGCCACATCTGCTGTGAGGGGTACTTATTTTCTGAAAACACCCTTCCAATGGAGACCATTTACAGCCTTGGTAGCATATGAGGAAGGGCGGTTAAGCTTGAACTTTAAATGAGAAATGCTAGCAATTCTAAATAGACTGAGTAGGGGCCGTAGTGCAATACTATCTATTAAATGCAACTTTAAATGACCGTTGTAGGCCCCTTAGTTAACAAGCTTTGTGGCATGAGTTCTGGCTAATATGATGATTCAGGAAAAGGTTAGGTTTTGTTATTATTCCTGCCTTTGATAATTGTGTCGAGTCACTGGTATTCTCATTAGTCAAGTCAAGTCAAGTCAAGTTTATTTGTATAGCGCTTTTCACAACAGACATTGTCTCAAAGCAGCTTTACAGAGATCAACAGTCAAGGTGAATGGTGTGTATTTATCCCTGATGAGCAGCCGTGGCGACTGTGGCAGGGAAAATCTCCCTTAGATGTTATGAGGAAGAAACCTTGAGAGGAACCAGACTCAAAAGGGGAACCCATCCTCATTTTGGTGACATCAAGAGTTTGATCATAAATCTTTCAACAATACAGAACACTGGAGAGTGAGAACTAACATGAATACAGGAGTATACGATTATAAGTAAATGTTCTTTCTACAGTCTTTGGTATAAAAGTAGGAGCTACTGAGCTCAACATTTGTGATCATCAAAGATCCAGCATCAGCTTCTCCATGCCAGAGCCTTTAAACACTCCAGGAGGTCCAGTGTCAAACTCCACACATGCAGTGGGATCCAATTGGCACTGGTACATCTCTAGATTGTTCAGGATGTTTGTGAGTTTGGCATCTACTTCTTTAAAGTCCATAATCTTCATGAGGTGGGACGTGACTGGAGCTGGCCAAACCTCAGGAAGCCTCGGGATGGGGAGAGAAAGAAAAGCAGTGGAGAGGAATTAGCGTAGTTGCTGTTCATTACATTAACAGCCCAAGTTGATAATGTGCATGTGATCAGATGTTCTGGAGCACAAGGTTATGATGTGATGTGTGTTATGTGTAGGCTTTGCTAAAAAGATATGTAATAGGTAATAATTTAGCTATTGTGATTTAGCTAGTATAAAAAATAGACTATTTGCATTATGTTCTATCAACAATATATTCTGGTCATATACATAATCCTTAAAAAATCTTTATTAAACACCTAATTAAAAAAGATGAACTTGTCCCCTTTCAGCTGTTCAACTGTAGGCCAATATCAAACCTCTACTTCAATAGTAGCTTAATAAATGTATTAGTCAGCATTTAGGCTTTATTATAGCACAGGGACAGGGCTGTGTCTCCTTACTTGTGTTGCTTGATCTCATATCGGCTTTGCTCTGGTCTTATTTGACTTATCGTTATCAGATTGTTGATGTAAATGGTGAGTTATCTACACTCTCTGAGGTAATGTTTGGTGTTCTGCAAGGATCTGTCTTGGGCCCACTGCTTTTCTCTTATATACAGTATGCTATTTCTGGGGAGAGGTGGACAGTAATAAAGTAAATGTTATTTGTTATTGTACTTAAGTAGATTTATTGTGTATCTGTACTTTACTGAAGTATTTCCATTTGAAAGACTTTTACTTTAACTTTTACTACATTTAAAAGTCAAATCTCCTACATTTTGTGAAATCAGTCATTTCTTTTTTATGTTTTAAGTGGAAATGAACTTAACTGGTCAAACACGCAGCAAGTCACCAATCAGGGTCGAGCGAGCGTTCTGTTTTAAACTTGTTTTGATTGGCATTAGGTGGCATCTACTTATCACACACATACAGTTCAGCATCAGTTCATCAGCAAGCAGAACATTTTAAGAGGAATAAATGATGAAAGAAACTCCTGACTCGAACTTGCCACAACACCCCTGGCCTTAATTTTTGAAGTACCGTGTTGACAAGAAGGTTTTCGGCTCATGATCATTTGAATAGATATCAGTGTTTGACTCATTAATATCATTCTATTAATAGATCAGTGTGCTGAGAGTCACATAAGAGACTTTTCACATTGTCGATTAAGCAAAGAGTCTCAAAATAAATTACAATAGGCATAATAAATTATAGTACTTTCGATACTTAAGTACGTTTAAAGTACAAATACTTTTGTACTTTTATTTAAGTGAAAGTTTAAATGGAGCACTTTAACTTTTACTGGAGTTATATTTTGCCTACTGCAACTATACATGAACTCAACTACATGATTTATGTATTTCATTCACCACTGTCTCTGGGTGAAATGATAGGTAAACATGGTATTAGCTGCCATTGCTATGTCGATGATACACAGTTTCAAGAAAGCCGGATGAGAGACATCAGTTTAACAATGTTAGAGAAAACATTAGACAGTGGATGCTGTAATAAATGGACATTCGGTGTTAAGGATGAGGATGGGTTCCCTTTTGAATGTAGTTCCTCTCAAGTTTTCTTTCACATATCTCAGAGAGTTCACCATTTCACCACTATTGGCTTACTCGTTCAAGATAAACATAAAATTATAAAGAACATTGTTAAAATGCCCACTGTTAAAAGCACTCTACATTTATCGGGTACCACAACAAATTTCTTTGTTCCACTCACATGAAGTATCTCACTTTTATCATACCACCTTTAAGCAAGAAAGGGCAATCCCTTGGATCCCTGGTAGCTATCTGTGTACTCATCAATTCTATGATATGGGCCCAAGAGAGTGCTTCCACGTCTATAAATGAAGGGCATGAACGATCTAAGAGGCATTTACAGTCAAAAACATTCAGTACATCAGCAGATCAGTTTAATTGGATAGTCCTGAGGGGGCAACCAAATCATTTGTTCAGAACAGCAAAAAGATTACCATCAATAAATGAACAAAAACATCACAATGGACAGTAGACACAAAGGTCATAGTGAAGTACAAAAGCTACTTATCATCTGCACCTACTTGTGAATTCAGCATGATCTGTTTCTATCAACAAAGAAAATAAACCTTTCCAGATTCTGGAGTGAAAATTGTTAGAAATGTTTTTAAAGCTTAATCTAAATGTTTCCACAAAGTTTTTTTTTTTTTTTTTTTATGTGGCTTGCATGTGTGAATTAATTAGATGAGCTCTCCACATGCTAAAACCTAGCAACCAGGACACCACTGTAAGGAATTAAGTATTAGCCTCTGAACCATGACAAGAAGCTGAGAAGTGTGTGCCCTCATGTCCGAAGAATGAGATGCTATTTAAAACATGTGTCAGAGATGGCTGCATTACTTGGCCTGCATGAGAAAGCAAGTTTGAATTAATTTCAGAGTATACATGTAAAATCTTAGCTGGGCATCATACAGTAAAGCCCTTTTGTACGAGCAACCAATAGTACGAGCAAACGGAGATAGGAGCGACTTTGCTCGCATAATTTTAGCCTATTTTGCGAGCAAATTTCGAAGGTACGAGCAAACCCACGCTGCCGGTTCCCCGCTTTCGGCGGAGGGAAGCATCAGTCGCTTAGTTGATGACGTGCTGCTCGGTTGCTCTCCTTGTTCAGTGCAGCAAAAACCACTAGAAATCTTGAAAAATGTCTCCCAAGAAAATCAGTGATGGTGCTGGAAAAAGAAAGTAAATAGAATTACCCTGGAAACCAAGAAGGTTACGAGTGTCTACCACTACCACATGGGTAAGTGTTAAATTATGTTTACATTGCGGTAATTTGCGGTGTATTTGTTTGTTAGGCTACAAATACTTTTTAAGTGCAGAAATAAGTGATCGAATGAGGTCTCGGAACGGATTAAATCGCTTTTACATTCATTCTTATGGGGAAAATTAGTTCGACCGTACGAGCAAAAGGACCTACGACCAATTTTTACGAACGAATTGTGCTCGTCCAACGGGGTTTTACTGTATTAACTTTATGCTACTGTTGCTAACTTCAGCAAGGGAAATTAAGGGACAAACTTTGTTCTTTATATGAAAACAAGGGACATTATGAGGGACACTTATAATATTTAGCTCCAGGGGTTAAGGCGCTGGGTTACTGATCGAAAGGTCGGGGGTTCAAGCCCCGGTATCACCAAGCTGCCACTCTTGGGCCCTTGAGCAAGGCCCTTAACCCTCTGTTCTCCAGGAGCGCCGTATCATAGCCGATCCTGCGCTCTGACCCCAGCTTCTAAGCAAGCTGGGATATGCGAAGAACAAAATTTCACTGTGCTGTAATGTATATGTGACAAATAAAGGCTATTCTATTCGATTCTATTTGTACTGTACCACCTAGTGTATGTCATTTTAGTGTTTGCAATTAAGAGTGTGTATAAAAACTTTTTTCTTAACCTTTTTATGCACAATTTTATTCTAAAAAGAAATCTAATGTCACAATAACATGCCACAACCACATTATCCTAACACATAAACCACCTGTATGAGCAAATTGTACCACCATAAAATTGTGACTGCAACAATGAGAAACAGATTAAGTTCTTTTGAATGCAAGCTGTCATTTTTATTGTAAAGTGCTTAATTTTTTTTTAACAAATGTAACAACTGCTTGTATGTGTAAGCCCGACTAATCAATAATAAAATATTTTTTTTTATTTTATTTTTTACATTTATATTTCAAATTTACATAGGCAAAATCAAATAAGAAAGCATATACTTTATCTTGAATGCACATTAATTCAATGTATTATTTTGTATGTACATTTAGAAAAAAAATAATTCTGGCATTAAAAACAGTAGCCTACTATATCAGCCTGTGGAGACGATGTGGCAGGTGACACGAAAAAACTAGAAATTGAACCCTTAACCCCATATGGGTTTAATACGAAACGCTGCTTTTATGTCTTAAATACAGGATAGGACGGTTACCTACCCTAGTTGCTACCTAGTTCAGGGTGGAATGTAGATGAAATTTTGTTTTCGTAGAACAGATGAATGTTTCACACTAGTTGAGGTTTAAGAGATCTTTTAATAAAAACGAAATCCCAAAATACCAGGAAGGACAAGCTTCTTCTTCATGGTCTTCTTTTTTAACAAACCAGATTTCTTATGCGTCTACTTTAAAAGAAATAACAAACAGCTAAAAAATAACTACAAATATGTTTGATGTTTAAAGTGTTTTCAGAATGTGAAATATGGGTGGCTATGTGGACGGATGGATGGACAGACAAACAGACAGACAGATGACAGGGAGCAGTAAGAAACTGGCAGTGTGGAATAGGAATAAAAGCATCTGAAAGATGGATGGATGGATGGATGGATGGATGGATGGATAGATAGATAGATAGATAGATAGATAGATAGATAGATAGATAGATAGATAGATAGATAGATGTTGAGATGACAAAAGTATAGCTTGACAACCATCTGTCATAATGCACTCATGTACAGTAATTCTGCATAGAAATTTTCATAACATTCAGCCATTTGACTCATTATTCCAGCTTGACATCAATGTTTCCTTGACAACAATGTTTTCTGCTGCCTGCTGGAATAAGTCTGTATTGGATTATGATATTTGTCATGATGGATTATAGAAGGGTTATATAATCCTAGGTACAATACATATGAATAATGTGTTAGTATTGTTGCTTTAATAAAAATGTTCTATGTAATTATGCCATAATTTAGTCTTTAAGTCATATTCTAGTTTTGTTTCTATGCAACAAACTCAGTAAAAGGCTGCAAGAGATTAACTGCAAAAAAGTTCTGTAGACGGATGAGTCCAAATGTGACATTTTTGTCTTTAATAGTAGAACTTAATAACATACTACCATAACATAATTCCGACTGGACTGCAGATCATTGGAACCGACTTTACCATACAACAAGACGATGAGCTGACGCGAATGTCCGAGATCTGTAAGCGTTAATTAAAGAGGGTGTTATCTACGTGTAATGGAAAGACCTACCCAGTCACTGCACCTAAATCCTATTGAACTGCTCTGGGATGAACTGGATCACAAGGTCAGAAAGTAATCTCCAACTAGTGAAGAGCATCTTTGGCAAGTTTTACAAGAGCCCCGGAAAAGTGTTTCAGCTGAATGTTTGGAAACAAACGTTCTGGATGCTAAGAGTGTGTCAAGTTGTTGTTCATGCAATGGGAGAATTTTTCAATGAAACCTTGAAACCTGGCAGTAAAACTCGCTATTGGCGGTGTGGCCTCTGGAGATAAATTCTCGATGACGTGGTCAGAATAGCTCCAGTTGCACAGCTCCCAATGTACACCGGCTTATGAAGGTCGGTGCTCCCTGTGACTGTGCGTGCAGCCTTGTGCTGCCATCTGTTGGCGTATGACAAAACTATTCTCAAAATATATTTAGATCTGTAAAAAAGCAACCAAAACAAAAAATAAAGGTACATTTGAAAGTTTTTTTTAGACAATAGACTTATATTTTTGTCTTCCATAGCTGCTGAAATATGACTGTCCTGCTGTATAATAGCCTCCCGAGAGAAGCTTCCAGGGTCGAGATTGCTGTTAAAGGTTACAGAACTGTCATGTCTTTCCTTTTTTCATCCAGCAGCCTCAAGGTTAGTGCCTGTATTTTTTTTTTCTTGGCACCAGAGGATTTAAAGTAGGAAACATGGTCATATCTGACCTGTAGCCTTCAGCGAAGAGTTGCGTGTCTCTCATTCCCACACTGACAGCATCATCTAGTACTCGACTAGTGCTTACAGGACCGACGCCAGCATGTGTTCTGTCTCTGAGCTTGATAGAAATGTCTTTGTATGTGTTTCAGCATTCACGATATACCACATCGCCACTGAATTCTGGATTGTGATCAGAAGGTAGTGTTTGTTTCTATATAACAGCAACTCTGTTGCATAATACAGATTTAAATAGAGGTGCTCACTAAAAGACGATATTGTTTCTATAGTAACAGCTCATCTACAGGGACCAGACGTTAATGCAGTGAAGATTTAGAAGATTTTTGAGTCTCCAGTGTATCAGTAGACTAACGTTTACAATTGCAATAACATATACTATCTTCTTCTTCTTTCGGCTGCTCTTCCCTAGGTGTCGCCACAGCGGATCATCCGTCTCCATACCCCCCTGTCCTCTACATCTGCCTCTTTCACACCAACTACCTGCATGTCTTCCCTCACCACATCCATGAACCTCCTCCTTGGTCTTCCTCTTTTCCTCCTTCCTGGTGGCTCCATCCTCAGCATTCTCCTACTGATATACCCCATGTCCCTCCACTGCACATGTCCAAACCATCTCAATCTTGCTTCCCTACAATAACATAACATATACTATATGGAAAAATAAGATTGGCATGTTCTTTTTGACCATCCCACTCCACATTTAGTCCACATTTGCTCTTCTGGAAAATGTTCCACCAGATTTTGGGGATTTGTGGAGATTCATTCAACCGCAAAGGGTGTTAGTAAAGTCTGGTAATGATGTAGGTAAGATGTGGAGGCCCTGGGTGCAGTCAGAACTAACATTCATTCTAAAGGTGTTCAATAGGGTTTGGAGCTCTATAGCAGGAGATCTTCCAACCCATGTAAAGCATATCTTCATGGAGCTGGCTTTGTGCACAGTGGCATTGTCATGCTGGTAAACGAAGGGAAAATTTCATGCTGCTTCATCTGAAAATGTCCTATACAACTCTGTGCCTTCAAATTTGTGATAATTTAGAGAAGGACCACATACAGCTGGAAAAGTCAGGTGTCCCAATACTTTTGTCCATATAATGCAAGTGACACGAACTGACTTGATTCGCAGACATGCCGATTGAATCAATTTTATTCTTTAATAAATAATAGAAAGGAAAGTGCTAAAAGGTAGAAGAGGACGAAAACTTTTTCGAGGTTCCTCTCATTACAAAAGAATCCCTTATATATTGTCATCGATGAGACTTTTATTACTATTGGGAAATTTTAAAAAATTCATTCCGAAATTAATTTCGACGTTCCTGATTGGATCGTTGGTGTAATGTCACAGCTGACCAACAATTCCAATCTCCAGCAAAAACCATGGCCTTGAAAAAAGAGTTGGTTCACTAAAACTCATTTAAACATCCTGTGTGTGTGTGTGTGTGTGTTTGTGTGTGTGTGTGTTACAATTTTCATTTCCTGCCTTGTATTTTATAAAGAATTGTTTTAGCTACAGTACAGACCAAAGGTTTGGACACACCTTCTCATTTAAAGAGTTTTCTTTATTTTTATGACTATGAAAATTGTAGCTTCACACTGAAGGCATCAAAACTATGAATTAACACATGTGGAATTATATATGGAATTATATACATAACAAAAAAGTGTGAAACAACTGAAAAATGTCATATTCTAGGTTCTTCAAAGTAGCCACCTTTTGCTTTGATTACTGCTTTGCACACTCTTGGCATTCTCTTGATGAGCTTCAAGAGGTAGTCACCTGAAATGGTCTTCCAACAATCTTGAAGGAGTTCCCCGAGAGATGCTTGGCACTTGTTGGCCCTTTTGCCTTCACTCTGCGGTCCAGCTCACCCCTAAACCATCTCGATTGGGTTCAGGTCCGGTGACTGTGGAGGCCAGGTCATCTGGCGCAGCACCCCATCACTCTCCTTCTTGGTCAAATAGCCCTTGATGCCTTCAGTGTGACTCTACAATTTTCATAGTCATGAAAATAAAGAAGACTCTTTGAATAAGAAGGTGTGTCCAAACTTTTGGTCTGTACTGTACACTTTTATCTATATCTGTCCATATGCTCATTCCATTCACACAGTCAGATTTCTGCAGCATTTCAGTTTTTTTTCCAAGCTGCTCTTGCCGGGCCCTTTAACAAGGCCCTTAAACCTCAACTGTTCAGTTGTAAGCTGTTTTAAATGAAGGCGTCTGCCTACTGTGGAATGTCGTTCATTTCAATTGATTTTCATTTTCTTCCCAAAAACCTTTCAGGCAGAGGTGCTTGAGGTTGTATTATTTTCAGGTCACTGCAAACTAACAACTCCATTTCCCAGCAATCACTGTGATCATCTAAAATGGCCACCACTAACCACATTTCCCAGAAACTGTGAAAAAAAAGGTGCTTCATGCTCGTCATGTGTACAGGATGGTGTAATTCTTACTTTGCGTATCCTGGCGGTGTTAGGAAGATACAGAGGGATAAGGGACATGTTTAAGGGCCCCAGGAGTGGCAGCTTGGCGATAACGAGGTTTGAACCTCTGACCGTCTGATCAGTCACCCAGAGCCTTAATTAATGCGTGACCACCTTCCTAGACTCTATCATAGATGTATGAAAAATCTGACACACTCCAGGACATGCTGTTAAAGTAATATTAGTTATTATTTATTTTGTATCACTCTGCTTCATCACCTTATGACTATGACTCTCTATGGCACTCTATAATGCTCTATAAATGTTTAATTTCTCACATCAACGCTGATATACTAATCGCCTTTATTTTTTGGCTTCAAGAAACGTCCTTTTGCGCATGGTGTCAGAGAACATTCTGCAACTGGTCAAGAAATCAGGTCTTTTTAAAAACGGCGTCATAAAAAAACAGAGGAAATTTGGTATGCTCCAGGTGTGCTATTAGGCCATCCGAGGTTTGACTTGTATGCCTCATATTATTATTATTATTATTATTATCATTATTATTATCATTATTATTATCATCATCATCATTATTATTATTATTAATATCATGATTATTATTATTACTATTAATATTATTATTATTATAATGATTATTATTATTACTATTTTCATGATTAATATTATTATAATGATTATTATTATTAGCATTATTATTATTATTATTATCATGATTATTATTATTATTATTATTATTATTATTATTATTATTATTATTATCATGATTATTATTATTATTATTATTATTATTATTATCATGATTATTATTATTATTAATATTATTATTATTATTATTATTTTTACTATTACTATTATTATTATTATTATTATTATCATTATTATCATTATTATCATTATTATTATTATTATTATTATTATTATTCGAAAATGGCTCAGCAGTGCAGCTACAATCTTGTTTGCCATTTCAGTAAATGTCTCCCCAGACGATTTAATATTGCAGCGTTCGTAATTGAAACGGAGCTGAAAGCACGAGGGCTGATCAGGCCGTTAACATGAAGTTCGTTCCTTTTTTTCTGTGTTCTCCCTCTGAGGTACTGTAATGAACAATCAACTTTCTGTACAGCAGGAGTAATTAAAACAGCAGGAACAACGCTGAAGCAGGCTTGTGCGTTTGTGTGTCAAAAACACAGTGTGTGTGTGTGTGTGTGTGTGTGTGTGTGTGTGTGTGTGTGTGTGTGTGTGTGTGTGTGTGTGTGTGTGGGTGAGAACACACATGCTTCTGGCAAATATAGCACCGCTAATTAACACTGTTATCACTGGGCTGGAGAGTGGGGAAAAGCTGGGGATATCCCTTAAAGGACAGTTAGAAAAAAAATTAAATGACGCCTGGCGATAAAACCGAGGCCCAGAGTGTCTCTGTGCTGATCCTTTGTTATTATATGACATATTACAAGATAATTAAATCCTGTGCATTTTAATATAAGTAATTATAAACTCAAGGTCTGAATCAGCTCTTTCAGACATCTTTAATATCGCTATCAACTGTGTGAAATCTTCTGTAGGTTTCCTTGTAATCGTTCGTTCAAATCCTGCTTTTACAATGTTATGTGAAATAAACAAATAAATCGATAAACAGATGAAGAAATAATGAAATGATTAATCACATAAATAGACTGTACTGTATTTTCGTTTGCAATTTTACATTTGGATTTGGAATTGAATTTTGAAACCTTGAATTGAAATTTGAAATTAGAATGAGGCAATGGAATTTCGATTCGAAATTTAAATGTAAAGCTAGAATTTGAGATTTCAAATTTGAAATGTATTAATTAGAATTAGGAATTTAAATTAAATTTAAACTAGGTTTTTAAGTTAAATTTGGAATTTGGGAAGTACAAAATTTGGAACTTAAAAGCAATTTAAGTCTTTTTCCACCCGATTTTACATTTGTTTTGTGAACCATTATGTTCTACTTCTTTTCTCTCCTTTGCGTTTTCAGATTATCCCTGCTATTGTGTGCTGATCACCTCATTAAGCAAACATTTTTACTGCAATTGTATCCATCTACACTAATCATACATGACAAGCAGGTTTTGATACCATTGTGTACAGAAGCAAATAAATGTTGCTGTCAGTAAGAAACAATGAATCATTATAGTAAAAATGAACCAGGATGTAAAACTGTACTGTAGAAATTTAAAGAGGAAAAATACTTTACTGAGCTTTAAATAAAAAGCAACTTGTCAACCAAAGCAGGGCATCAGTGAACATCTATCAAACTGCATTTCACTTTGACCCAGTAGAAATCTCTCAGACAGGTCATGAGCACTTGAGGAACTGACAAAGAACCCGGTTTAAATAAGAACACATTGCATGATGTACTAAAAACCTTTTAGAGTGGAAAAACATTGTGCCAGGAAAAGGTCAGAAAACAGAAGGAAATGTTGAAAAAGTAAAAAAATATATATATAATAATAGAAATCCATGATATAAATATATTTTATAGCTGAATAGTCCAGAGAATATTATCCAAAAGACTTGAGGTTGTCAAATGGGAGACAGATGTGTTTTCTTTCCTGCCTTCATTACGAACATTTATGCCACATGCTGTACGGTGGCTGACCACACACACACACACACACACACACTTTTCACACTCTTGCTGTCTGGAGGTACTGGAGCATCATGTCCAGACTGTGTATCAGTTTCTTCCACAATCCATCAGACTCCTCAAACAAAAAACTGGACTGATATACACACAAACCACACACACACACACACACACACACACACACATACACACACACACACACACACACACACACACACACACACACACACACACACACACACACTGTAATCCAGATAAGTTAAGTTTAATAAAAAAAATTGAGGAAACTGATCGCCCTAAAAAAAAAAAAAAAAAGAAAAAAGTTGTTTACTTAATCAATTTGAGTTTCATTTGAGTGAACATAAGTTAAAATTTTAAGTTGTTCTAACGATTATTAATTTTTCACGTAATTTTACACACAACAAAGAACATTTTTTCTTTTTAACAAGAAGATAAAACAACAAGTTTAAAACAAGTTTGCCCAAAGTTTTTTTTTTTGTACACCTTTTAAAAAGAGTCGACCTTTCCAAGGTAAAGAAATTCCTGGACAAAATGGAAAAGTGTTTTTCAAACACTTTGGAGAGTTTGTAGCAGGTTGGTCAGTTCCATCCCTAAATTTCCTGCCAAAATGAAGTTGTTTCAGTGATTTCTTGTGAACGTGGGATACTGCACTTTTAAGGTACTGAAAGGTTTAAAATGACAGACATTCCTGATGCAAAGAAGGAAATAACACGTTTCTAGTATAAGTTCTGTGCTTCAGTCTATAATGTTTAAATCGACAACTTACAATTCCAAAGCACGCCTTTATATCACCTGCAAAACAATATAAAATTGTTTACCGTTAGACAGCTTCTACTTTTTACATTTAAACATTAATTCAACTTCAGCTCGTTCTATTAAAATCAATGTTCGTCCCTGAATAAAACATGGTTTCTAACATTAGTTTGAATTCACTCACCAGATTTACTCAACTCGACAGTGTCCTCCTCAAGCGAGTGAGAAAAAACACCTTGTTATTTACTATTCACAAGTATCTTTTTAATGACGAAAAAGACAATAAATCAAATGAACAAATAGCGTCATGACAAACTGCGTCTGCCGAATTCGCCTGTCACTGAAATGTTTGATCATTTATTTAACTGCACACGAAAATGGCGTCATCCCACTTTTAAACGGTTGACCGGTGTGGAGGTGGTGAGTCGGCGTGGTCAATGCAAAACGTATTCATTTGACCACGCCGACTAATGTTTTAGTCAGGTTTTGCTTGTATTTTGTGTATTTTGTAAGTACAGAAAAAAAACCCATTTCAGTGACAGGTGAATTCGGCAGACGCGGTTTGTCATGACACTATTTATTCATTTGATTTATTCTTTTTCGCCATTAAAAATATACTTGTGAATAGTAAATACCTAGGTGTTTTTCTGAAATAGTTTAAGTATGTTGCAATTAAAATGATTTATTAAATATAAAATCCTCTATCAGTGAACACACACACACACACACACACACATTATTTGCCAAGCGAATCCTTTGTAACAGTGTTGATTTCTGCCTTTAAATTCCCATAAATGGAACCTCCTGAACATCATTTTACACTTTCTAATAGTGGAATATAAATTTATAAAAATAAACAAGGCCTGTAGTTTCTTAGATTCCGTCTGGGGTCTTTACTGAATTCCCGCATCAGTCAAGTCGTTGCCTTTCGGAGGAATTTCGGGAGGTCAGACACTTGTGGGAAGATTCAGTCCCAGACGATGGTCTCTCACTGTGAGATACAGAAATTTAAAACGTGTTCCTGCAGAACTGAAATGTGCATCTAGAGGAAATCTGGAACATATAACACTGTACTGGTGTAGGAGACGTACATGTGCTTCAAAACACACCTGTGTGTTGTTTAATTACATGTCATGTTTTATGAGAGAAACATGGTGTATAAGGGAAAGAAAGAAAATAAGGAAGAAAGAATTAACCAACCAAAGAAACAAACAACAAACAAAAGAAAAAGAAGTAAAAAGAAAGAAAGAACTAAACAAACAAACCAAAAAATAAATAAAAGAAAATCATAGAAAGAAAGAAAGAAAGAAAGAAAGAAAGAAAGAAAGAAAGAAAGAAAGAAAGAAAGAAATAATTAACCAACCAAAGAAACAAACAACAAACAAAAGAAAAAGAAGTTATAATAATAAAAAATAAATAAAAGAAAGAAAGAAAGAAAGAAAGAAAGAAAGAAAGAAAGAAAGAAAGAAAGAAATAGTAGTCTTTAAGTTTAGGAAGAGTTTTTTTGTTTGTCAGTTTATTTTATGAATTATTATAAAAAAATTGTATTATTATTATTTTATTATTACTTATTCTAGACCGGATTAAACATCATCAGGGTGATTAGTTATAACCTTTTCACAAAATAAAAATCTCTAGTCATCAGAAATCTAAAAATCTATATTTCTATCTATAAAAAAAGGAAAAAAAATATATGTTATTACAATGTTATGACATGTTTATTAACTCTGTGCATTATTTATCACATTTTAAACTGAGAAAAAGCCTGTTTTCTGAAAGACTGAAAAAATATCTGCTAGAATTTTAAAAGCTGTGAATGAAAATGACCAGAAGATGAAGCAGTGCTCCGGAATATACGTCTTTTCTTTTTTCGTTGTTGATGATGATGTTTTTTGGTAAACAGGAATGAAAACCAGGAGTATGGTGAAATGAAAAGACCTGTCTACCCAATACTGACAGCCTGAGTGTGTGTGTGTGTGTGTGTGTGTGTGTGTGTGTGTGTGTGTGTGTGTGTGTGTGTGTGTGTGTGTGTGTGTCACAGTACCCATGGCAACAGACATCTCTTTCATTCTCTCTCTCTCTCTCTCTCTCTCTCTCTCTCTCTCTCTCTCTCTATCTCATGGCTTCTGTTCTCTTTTCTATCTTCCCTCAATCTCTCTCTATTTTTATTTTTCTCTTTAACTCCATTTTTTTCTCCATCCGATGGATTTTATAGCTTTTTTAGATGTTGCTAAACTGGAACTTTTAGAAACCTGTTGCCGGGGCAACTGCATGCAGCTGTATGATTCTCTTCTCTTCTTCTCCTTTGCTTGTCCGTAACCGCAGATTTCACAGAGATGCATTTCATCATGCAGTATTCCCTCAAAATGCTCGTCTGGCATCCGATAAACAGACGTTAGGCGAAGAGAATGCAATCACGAGTAAGCGAATCGAAAAAACACATGCCTGACATGTGAAAAACGTGCGAAAACAGAACACGTGTAAACAAACAACGCAGAGGAGACGTGTGAGAATCGGTGCGTGGGAGGTTCAGTATGAAATCCAAATCGGAATTCAGTCCAATGTAAAGGTCTTCTACAGCAAACACCCAAACACCAGGAAATCCCAACAGACAGACGCTGGATGGTCAAAAGTATTGGGACACACCTTCTCATTCACACCTTCTCATTCAAAGAGTTTTCTTTATTTTCATGACTATGAAAATTGTAGAGTCACACTGAAGGCATCAAGGGCTATTTGACCAAGAAGGAGAGTGATGGGATGCTGCGCCAGATGACCTGGCCTCCACAGTCACCGGACCTGAACCCCATCGAGATGGTTTAGGGGTGAGCTGGACCGCAGAGTGAAGGCAAAAGGGCCAACAAGTGCCAAGCATCTCTCGGGGAACTCCTTCAAGACTGTTGGAAGACCATTTCAGGTGACTACCTCTTGAAGCTCCTCAAGAGAATGCCAAGAGTGTGCAAAGCAGTAATCAAAGCAAAAGGTGGCGACTTTGAAGAACCTAGAATATGACATTTTTCAGTTGTTTCACACTTTTTTGTTATGTATATAATTCCATATATCATTCCACATGTGTTAATTCATAGTTTTGATGCCTTCAGTGTGAAGCTACAATTTTCATAGTCATGAAAATAAAGAAAACTCTTTGAATGAGAAGGTGTGTCCAAACTTTTGGTCTGTACTGTATATATATATATATAATATTTTTTTTTTCTGGCATGTTGTACAAACAATGAAGCCCCAATGAAGCCTTCTAGGTTGTCTTTCCAGTGGAGAATAGATGATGTGGTGGCCCATAGGCATGAGAAAGAGTGCCCTATGTGCTCATTTCAGTAGAGGTATCTCAGTAGTACTATACATGATACAGTGTTTTCCCAAAAAACCTTCTGAGATAAGAGAAAATCAGAAAGTGTCCTCTAGTGGAGTCCTCCCAGGCTTTCTCACCTTCTCACCTACATCAGTACTTGATTGTATTCACACCATTGTAGCTGAATGAATCTCCACAAAATCTAATGGAACGTCTTCCCAGAAGAGTGGAGGCTCTTATAACAGTAAATGGGACTAGATCTGATCGAAGCACATGTGTGTGTGTGTGTGTGTGTGTGTGTGTGTGTGTGTGTGTGTGTGTGTGTGTGTGTGTGTTTAAAAAAAGGATAATGCTATTGTACAATATTAGTGACTCTGTGATGTACATCTCCCACATCAAAGCTTAGATTTTGATTCAAACTGTTAATGATGTTTTCACACATTGGAACATTAAACTGGAGCATTGATGATGATGATGATGATGATGATGATGATGATGATGATCATGAAACTTTTTTTTAGAATAGAATGTGCTAAAACAAGATAGATAGATAAAAAAAAATAATAATAAACAAACAATTAATAAATAATTTGTTTGTATATATATATATATATATACATACACTAAGATGTCTAGATAGACAAATAGACGAATAGATAGATAGATAGATAGATAGATAGATAGATAGATAGATAGATAGATAGATAGATAGATAGATAGATAGATAGATAGATCTTTCTACTCCTTTTCTCTCTCCCTCTCTCTCTTTCTTTCCCTCTGTCTCCCTTCAGAGATCTGCTGAGACGTGAGAATTCTAATGTTGCTAGCTCGAGGCTTGCTGCTTTGGTACTTTACCTATATTTTACATGACAAATGCTTTTATGCATGACGTATTTTTTTCTGCTGCACATTTTCCTCCTGGGCAACAAGATGTTTCTACAGAGTACAAACTTTTTTTGTGTTTTGTTTTGTTTCTTTTGATCGAAAGGAACTTTAAACACACACAAGCCCTCAGCGGTTTTAGTTCGGCAGCGTTTCTCAAAATAATTCGATTTATTTTCGAAAATAAGACACTCGACATGAAAAAATGATGAGCTAGAGGATGTGTTTACGTTTTGACAGGAGACAGGAGATGAGACGCTGGATATCCTGTGTTTGTAAAGTTTCTCCTCCAGCAACTGCGTTCTGCCGTTCTGCTGAGCTCAGCGAAAAGCGTTTCCTTACAAGTTCAGTTCTTACAACTTTTGCCTTCGTCCCGTACAGGTGAAGTAAATGTTAAAGAGGATGCCATGGAATGCTAAGAGCTGATTGGTCAGGATGTTTTGACTAATATGATTTAAATTTGTCCAGCTGTAAATCAAATTTGTAAATCAAATCAAAACACTGCGGCCAATAAACAATCCTATCCACCCACTCATTATTACACACATACACACACACACACACACACACACACACACACACACACAAACATACACACACAGCAGTTACATAGAATCTGGTTTACAAACTAACCATAAAGGCCAAAGGTTTGTGGACACCTGACCAATTTATTCTCTATTTGCTGTTAATAATGAAATATTATTCGCTGTTCTTGAAGATTTGTGTATATTCCCGTCTATGTTTGATTTGTTATTAAACTATTAATTTGTCATCAGTATTTAATTTTCTATGTTAGCTACACTATATGGACAAAAGTATTGGGACACCTGACTTTTCCACTCCTATGTGACTCTTTCCCAAACTGTTACCACAAAGATCGAGAGACACAAACGTTTAGGACGTCTTTGGATGCAATTTTCCCTTCACTTGAACTAGGAGACCCAAACCTATTCCAACATGCCAATGCAATTCAGCTACATGAAGATTTGATTTAGATGGATTGGAGTAGAAGATTATTATAAGACTATTAAACTCCAACCCTATTGAACACCTTTGGGATGAATGTGAGCGCTGACTACACCCCAGACCTCCTCACCTTCTCACCTACATCACTACCTGAATTTACTAACACCCTTGTGGCTGAAGGAATCTCCACAAACCTCCACAAGCACACTCCAAAATCTTTCCAGGGGAGTTGAGATTATTATATTAACAAATGATATTAAAAAAAGCACCCAATCTGATAGTCAGGTGTCCACAAACCTTTTGTCCATGTAGTGTATCACGTTGTAAGCAACACCTCTGATACAGGCTTCCCTAAAACCGTGAACAAGATTTTGAATCAGGATTCATCACAATTTTTTTTTTCTGTTTTTATTTATTTATTTTTGTCCAGTACGTCATCATCAGATGAGTCCTGTCACACATCCTCCCTCGTCTCCCAGCAAAACAACAACAACAACAGCCTGAATCCATCACGCTAAGCTTTTTTTCCAGCGCTAATAGCAATTAGCATGCAAATGTATTTGTGTTATGGGTTGCGTCTGATGCCTCAGACAATTTAATAACGAAAGCGAAATGCAAAACGCAACCTTCAGACCCATCAATCAACGCGGTGAGGTTCTTTCTGAATAAAACACGGTTCACTCGAGTTTACAGACAAGTGCATGTGGAACACTTGCAGTGCAAATTGTGAATCATTCAAATCATTTAAGTTTGATTTGAGAGGAGGCATGAATAGTTGGTTTGGAGTACACTTGAGAGGGGAAAAAAAAGCACAGAGACTTCTAAGAACTGCAAAACACACACATTGTTTACCATGGAATTGGAAATGACTCCAATTGTAATGACAAATTACAAGCTAGATGCCATTGTGGGTTTTGCTGTGGAGTTTCACACTATATAATGTTCATACACTGTATGTACAAAATAATGAATAATGTTGAATTATGTTCATACACTGTATGTACAAAAGTATTGGGACACCATACTTTTCCAGGTGTATGGGGTTCTTCCATATGGGATGTCTTTGGGATGAGCTAACGTTCAAATCTTTTTACTTCACTTGAACTAGAAGAGCCAAAACCATTCCAGCATAACAATGCACTTGTGAATAAAGCCAGCTCCAATGAAGATATGCTTTACATTGGCATGTGTGGAAGATCCTTAATGGTCTGGTTTAGACATTGGTGGGCCTTGCATTTGGTACCTGGGCCTTCAGTGGGGATGCACCCGACTTAATCCACCTCTTAATACCACCACTATCACATCACAATTATAGAAACCATCAATACTGTAAAAACACAATATAACAACACATGGCATTACAGAAAGAGAGACATTTCACATATGGAGGGTGAAAACCATTTTACTCAAGCAAGAAACCCAGTTAAGACTCCGAAACTTGACACTATAACCTCAACTGTGCACCTACATCATCTGGAGCAGTTCAGAATCAATATTTGTCTAATAACATGAAAAACACATTAAAATGTAAATTAAATACAACCCACCCACCAGAGATGCAGACTCATAATGTGCAGCGCCCCTCAGAGGCTGTAATCCAGTGGTACCGCTCGTATTCACTGGTCTGGAAGTGGAGAACAAACAATTTCCCAGGCTGAGACACGCTAGCTAGCTTCAGGGTTGGCCGACCTCCTCACCATGTCTAGCTTTTCTTCAAAATGGATTTTTAAGTATGTCCGAGACCAAATCAATTTCTCTTCCTTTGTAACTCAGATGTATTAATGTATGCAGAGCTACACACGTGTTATGCCAGTCTGAACAACCAATCAGAGGACGGAAAAATGCTGACACTACTCTGGGCCAGCTAGCTGCCCTGTGAGGCGAATATGAAATCTAATTGGTTAAAGAAACAGAGCTATTTCTTATTGAGACTAAGGTAAAAAGGCCAGCAGTATTGACTTTGAAGGCCCTGGGCAGATTAGATTGACATGGCAGCACATAGAGGCTGAAATCTGATTGGACAAAAAATAACATCCACATACACGTACAGCCAAGAGTAACACTACGAAATGAAGAGAATAAACTTTTGGAAATAAATTAATACAATATCATGGAACAAAATTTAGAATTTAGGTTGTAAATGTAGGTCAGTGCTTCTGATAGTGTTTAGGCCAGCAGAGAAGGCTTTGCTGGCCCTGACCGCCTGCCACTGACTTTAGACCTCTGACCTCAACAGTATTGAACACCTTTGTCTTTTTTAATGCCATTGTGGCTGAATGAGCAGCAGACTTACATCCATGTTTTGTTTAACATTCAGCCTTATCCATTCAACTTACCTGTAAAATACAACCTGTTGAGGATTCACGCATGCTTCATAAAACTCAGATTTGTTAGTTAACCCATACATGTTAATGATTTCCAATTATTTATAAATATGTAAATATAAAAATGTACATAAAGCGCACACATTATATACACCTGACTACTGTATAAGGATGTAATTTTAGTACTTTGGTAAAGGATGATATTGATGAATAACGAGACAACACATAAGGCCTTTTCACTATTGGTTTACCATGAACGATTTTAATATAAACAAATACATAACCATGAACAAAAATGCACCTTGCTGAAAATTTTAAGTGCATATTTTAAAAAGCATACTCGTAATAATTAGTACTTACATGTTCTCAACTTCACTCTTTTTTTTTTTTTTTTTTTGGCATAAAATAAACTCAAAACATAGAACTTATAGGTCAAAATTTACATATTATGAATGAACATTACATACACTTTCTAATATATTTCAATCCTCTCAATACCACTCGAAAACGTTTTCCACAGCACATGCATGCTAACCATGTGCTCAGGGCTGCTAATTACTGCTTAAACAAAGTTCTACAAGCATAATGCTTGCATTTGCAGTCCGTATATTTTGTCTGATTGGTGACAAGTGGCTGAATATGTAAATGTAAAGTCGAGTAATGAATTCTGTATTGATGCGCAAGTTTTTTTCCTCACTGCCGAACAATAAGAACTTGAATTTCAAAAAGAAAGAAAACGAAGGTGTTCACAACACATTGGCGATGGATACTTTCCTTTTAACTCGGTTCTGAAAGGAGTACTAGCTACAATTGATTATCCTACATTTTAGAGCCAGGAGTGGAACGGGGTTTTTGTAATTCGTTTGCTCCTTTATCCACTGAAGAACGAGAGAATGACAAGAACATTCTTCGTGGGTGAATGT
Source organism: Silurus lanzhouensis (assembly GCA_039877035.1). NCBI lineage: Eukaryota > Metazoa > Chordata > Actinopteri > Siluriformes > Siluridae > Silurus > Silurus lanzhouensis. Next base: position 21,520 of record JBCEWE010000507.1, on the reverse strand, counting down.
TATCAGCTCTGAAAGGAATAAACTAGGTTCAAATATAGTGTAGATCAAACAAAAAAGAGAATGGTGTTAATGAGAATCTGAATGTAAAAGAAGCTCACGGATAGAGAGAGAGAGAGAGAGAGAGAGAGAGAGAGAGAGAGAGAGAGAGAGAGAGAGAGAGAGAGAGAGAGAGAGAGAGAAAGGAAAAGATTAAAACAGCACTTTGCACTCGCTGAAGGTTGAGATGCCATAAAAACAGCAAGCAAACAAACAGATCAAATTCGGGTTGCCAAATTATAAATCACTCTCAAATATCAGGATATATATATATATATATATACACATGGGGTATATCGGTAGGAGAATGCTGAGGATGGAGCCACCAGTAAGGAGGAAAAGAGGAAGACCATGGAGGAGGTTTATGGATGTGGTGAGAGAAGACATGCAGGTGGTTGGAGTGAAAGAAGCAGATGTAGAGGACAGGGGATTTGGAGACAGATGATCCCCTGTGGCAACCCCTAATGGAAGAAGCTAAATAACATAACTTCTGTCACCAAAACAAATTCCTTGTAAGTGCAACCATAGTGTATTTTTTTCTTGAACTAATATATGATCAAGGATTGTGAAAACGAATTTGTTATAATTTACGTAACAAGTACAGCTAGCTAAAGCATTTAAAAATAGCCAATTGTGAACGTGGAGGTGTGGTCAAGTGCTGGATTGTGAATAGGTGCCAGAGCTGGGGAATGGGAGTGGAACGGATTCCACATCTTGGTGAAGTTTGGGGTAATGATTGTGTGTTACAAGAAAAGGTAACTGTTTAAGAAGTTGGACTCCTGATCAGAAGGGCATAAGTTCAAATCCCACCACCACTAAGCTGCCACTGTTGGGGCCCTTGAGCAAGGCCCTTAACTCTCAACTGCTCAGTTGTAGAAATGAGATAACTCAATTATCGTTCTTAATATTTCAGGAAGCAGGAACAATCAAAAGTGGCAAAAGACCAAATAGTGGAGAAAAAATATTCTTCTCAATTCCCTCAGAGCCAAGGAACGTTCAAACCAACACTTTTAGAATATATCATTGTAGCCAAAGTGCATGAAGACCATATTTAAATGTTTACCAATGTCCATGACTGATTTATACTAAATAGCCGATAGAGAAACTGCAAGTACTATTCATGTATTTGTTCTCTTAGTGAAAAGAAATGTCTATCAATCTACGCCTAGTTTTCATGATTAGGATTTGCATGCCATGGATCATAGCTGAGAGTTCAGCACATTCCCACACACCTCAGTGAGTCAGTGCATGAAGGAGCTGATAATTAGGTGATGTGTGTTATAGCAGGGACAGTCTCAACACTTCCCACCTTATTTCATGGAAATGTCAGACAGTTGATATGAGTTATGGTCTTTTGAGACTAAATTTTATAGCCCAGTGTGTGTATTTTACTTCGCTCACTGGACTTGGATTGTTCCTTTCTAGTCTTCTAGTATTTTCATAAATAATGGAAAATAATGAGACATATGTACTAGATGATTGCTTAGTCTTTGTTTTACCTATTTAAGAGAACGTACTGATCTTCAGGCAAACGTAGACATATCGTGTCTCCTGATGCGAGGGAAATTGTTGGTCTTATTTTATCTCTCTTGTCAGGCATTGCATAATCATCCATTGGTGTCTCTAAAGACGAAACAGTTTCTCATATGGACTTTTTTAATAAGACTTGTGCAATGCAAACACTATATAAAGTGTTTAAAAAGGTCTCCTGGAGGGCAGACCTCCGAAAACTTTCATTGGGGAACGAGCGCTGACCTCGCAGCTGTATTCTGCAAGCTTTTCAAACTAAATATTAAAGACGAGGTTTCTTTCAACAAATTTTTATTTAGTTTCTCGCCAAGGGAAATTTAGTATAATTCCCATGACAAACTTTTGCCAAAGGAGCAGAAACAGCTTTAGATAAACAATTCCTCCCCTTTTGGATGAGAGGTTAAAATCAGGAAAACATCTGATCACCTTTACAGTCCTGGAATGATTGACACCAGTGATAACCATGACATTTATGATTGGTTACGTGCATTGTGTGCATTGTACAGGGCAGAGAGTAGAGCTGTTCCTCCCACCAAAGAACACTGTAATCCCGGCTACCTGGGAAAGAAAGAAAGAAAGAAAGAAAGAAAGAAAGAAAGAAAGAAAGAAAGAAAGAAAGAAAGAAAGAAAGAAAGAAAGAAAGAAAATAAATAAAAGATAGAAAGAAAGAAAGAAAGAAAAAAAAAAAATTAACAAAGGAAAGAAAGAAAGAAAGAAAGAAAGAAAGAAAGAAAGAAAAAAAATTAACAAAGGAAAGAGAAAGAAAGAAAGAAAGAAAGAAAGAAAGAAAGAAAAGTAATAAAAGAAAGAAAGAAAGAAAGAAAGAAAGAAAGAAAGAAAGAAAGAAAGAGAGAAAGAAAGAGAGAAAATTAATAAAAGAAAGAAAGAAAGAAAGAAAAAAAGAAAGAAAGAAAGAAAGAAAAAAAGAAAGAAAGAAAGAAAGAAAGAAAGAAAGAAAGAAAGAAAGAAAGAAAGAAAAAAAGAAAGAAAGAATATCTGTGATGTTAGGAAGCTGGGGTCAGAGCGCATTTGGCCATAATACACCACACATGGAGCACAGAAGGATAAGCACCTTTTCTCAGGGGCCTCAAAAGTGGCAGTTTTTTAATTCCAGGGCGTGAACTTCCGATCAGTAACCCAGAGCCTTAACCACTAAACTTGATAATAGAGACATCCAGTGTTTTTTTCAGAGCCCTGTTTGAGCTGTTAATGCATTTTTTTTTGTGAATACATTTTTTAGTTGTATTTGATGTGATGTGACAGTGTATGTGTGTGTATATATATATATATATATATATATATATATATATATATATATATATATATATATACTGCAGCAGATTCATTTTCAAGTTGTTGTGCAGAGTCTAATGAATCATGGGATCATTGAAGGTTCATTTCACGATCATTAGCAGCATAAATTAGTGCATAATCATCATTGACATTACTGAATTTAGCAACGCCTGGCCAATTCCCCAATGGGCTGATTTCTTAATATCACTGAAAGTCTCCTTCCAGAGCATTCCTCCTGGACATTGCTGCACTTTAGGGATCAAATGAGCTGTCTATGCTATTTTGACTCCACCCACTCATCACTTCCAGGGTCGTGTCAACGCTTACAGTTCATCTGCACCCAAAATGCCAACCTCTTTGACAGTATAAAGGGCACTAAACAACACATGTTGGTGCTACAAATGAAAGAAGAAGACGAATAGCGGGTCAACGGGAATATGTCAAAGATATGTGTTGCATACTCAAGACTTCTTATCGTTTTGTACAAGGTGGCGCTGTGGAGACGGAAACTTTTATTTCCAAATTTTTCGTTTCCCTGTGCCACCCTTTATTTCTTGTTCTTGTTTTCTCTTCTTGTAGCGCAAGTTAGTTCATCGAAACCATGCTAATGATGGAGACTCATGGGAAATTAGCCGGATTACAGGAATGTAGCGTGGGACTTAAAAAAAAACATATAATCATATAAGGAAATTTCCTCCATTATTAGTTGTCAGCACAATTGAGTTCACAAGACTAATCATCCGGATCTAAAAAAGTGACTCAAAATGTAACTCGCACCGTCAGCATTATCTAATAGGCCAGAAACCGACTGTGGTCTTAGGGAAAAAAAAATTCTGATCTAATTAATGAACTAATTCCAAATTAATGCAGGGTCTGTAGCCCTGGACATTTTATAATACAAAGTTAGCACATAAAATTATGGAATCAATAAAATTGGCAATAAATCCAATCAAAATGCCCTGATGCAAGTAAAATAGGTCAGGGTATAAAAATACCATCAAGCTAACATAAGCTAAAATGGTTAAAGAATAGCTAGAGCAGCAACTTCCAGGTCTTTTTTTCTCTGGATTAAGATCTTGGTTATGTGCTTAATGAACAGATGGGCCATTCCACCCCCCTGGTTGCTCATACACAGTAGAGGTTCGATGCATGCATAATGCATATCTTGAGAAAGGCGTTCCATTTTTGGCTTCTTGGTGGGCATCAGCATTTTACATCTATCGTAAAATTAGCTGGCTTCTACAGGAAACCAGCGGGGGGAAAGGTGTAATATGGTAAGGTGGGAGAACTTGGGGGAAACAAAGCTGAAAGAAAAGCTAAGCTGCTTTCTGGATTTGTTTTAGAATTCAGCCAGGCCTGCTGAGAAGGACAAAAGGAGTGAATAAGCACCTGGGAACAACCGATATGTCAGAGCCGGGTTAGAAGGTTAGAACAATACTAAGGTTTAACATGTGGCCAGATGGTGGTCAGTGAGCCAGGATTTCTCCCCAGAGAAAGGATCTTTGTGTCAGGTTGCAGTTTCAGGGATATACATGGATAACAAGAGATATCTAGGAGGTATGCTAAGATATGTGCATAGAGGATGGGTTATCAGTATAGCAGCAGTTTCAAAATATATGCAAGAACACGTAATAGGTAAAGAAGTGAAGTGGAACCAGGATTGAACCTTGAAGTACACCCCTGCTATTGTCACCTGATAAGACTATTAACTGTGTTCTGCTAAATAAAGGCATGAGAATATGGGGAGTGTTTGGATTGGGTTGAAAGAGGACAAGAAAGATTTGCTCAGAGGAGAGAACTACTTATAGTTTAGCTGATGTTGAAGCAGGAAACTTCTCATTCCTTCTTTTTCTCAGCTCCTTGTTCATTGATTGCTACGTTGCATGTTTGACAGCCATGAAGAAGAGCAAGAAAATGTAAAAATATAATGTGTTGCTTTCGAAGAGACTGAATTACATTGATGTATTGGGCTGTGAAAGTCTTTCGCCATGTGCACACAAATAGGTTTTGGTTTAAAACCATATTATTTTCTCTGTTTGGGCCTTCCGTTCACACTGAAACTGCATTTTTAGAAAAATGTAGCTTTTGAAAACGCTCTCCAAAGTTAAAGATTTATTTAAAATACTGTTTTTACATTTTGTGGAAATGTGAAAATGGAGGCTTTTGAAAATGATGACTAATTTTTAGTCATGTGACGCCATCTTTCCTCAACATTGTCGCGACGTTTCAAAGAGCCGGAAAGTAAATAAATGGCAGGTGAAAATGACGCAGGTACGTTTTGCTCATGCACAGTTCAGTACAGGGACGTGAGTGTTTTCAGACCTTTCAGTGTGGATGAGCAGCTTTTGGGAAACTATTGAAAACGATACTGTGGCTGCGGAGTGTTTTTAGATTTAAGTTTTTCAGCAAATGTAAAATCTGAAATTGCTGTCTTTTCTGTTTGTATTGTATAGCACTGGACTATTAGAAAAAAATTTATATATTATGTGCTTCTTTAACATCCAATCCCACAATTAATCCCCTATTGGCTGTTATAAGAACTTCCACTCTTCTGGGAAGATGTTCCACTAGATTGTGTGGAGATTCAGTCAGCTACAAGGGTGTGAGTAAAGTCAGGTCCTGGTGTAGGTGACGTGAGGAGGCCTGGGGCAAATGTTCATAGTGCTGGAACAGATTTAGTTCTTCTAGTAAAGAGGAAATTTCATGCTATAGCATCCAAAGACCTGTAATACAATTGTGTGCCTCCAACTTTGTTTTAACAGTTTGGGAAAGAATCACATATGGATGGAAAAATCAGATGTCCCATTACTTTTGTGTAAATAGTGTGGTGATATTTTCAAAACTAGTGTGCAATGAAAAGCTAGCTAGATAAATAATGTGATCTATATATCAGTCTATTTAGAAACTGGAGATGAAGTGTTACTAATAAAATACAAAGCAATACAAAGATTGACAGACAGACAGACAGACAGACAGACAGACAGACAGATAGATAGATAGATAGATAGATAGATAGATAGATAGATAGATAGATAGATAGATAGATAGATAGATAGATAGATAGATAGATAGATAGATAAGTTAATTAAGTTAGTACATGTTTGTCTGTTAGCTAACGTCGGTCTGTGTCTTTACATCAAAACAGAATGGTGTAAGAACTCTGTCTTTGTTTCCACCTACTGCTCATCGCTGTTGGTGTTTTTGGTTGTGAGACGTAGACCTTTTTATTTAACCCCAGGAATTCACCACTGCTATTGTGCTCGGATTGTACATACCACCTAGCGCTAATGCTAAGGAAGCGCTTAGTGTACTATATGGGACACCATTAGCGAACAACAAAGCACACACCCTGACGGATTGTTTATTGTCGACGGAAATTTCAATCATGCAAATCTCAGGACTGTTCTTCCTAAATTTCACCAGAATGTGGACTTTGCAAACAAAGGAGAAAACACTTTGGATGTTGTTTACACAAACATCCGGGGCGCATCCCGGGCAAAGCCCCACCCCCACATCAGGTACTCAGACCATACCATACGTGATGCCTCCTTCCCAGATGCGTCCCAGATCCCAGAGGTGCAGAATAACATGGTGGCGAGGAAGACCACCCCTTCTCCCAGTGACCAGGTGCTCTGTCTAACCACAGCTGAAGTGAGGAAAACACTATGCAGAGTTAACCCAGGAAAGTCTGCTGGACCAGAAAACATTCCTGGCAGAGTGCTCAGGGAATGTGCACAACATCTAGCGTATGTCTTTACCGACATCTACAACATCTTGTATGTACGAATGCTGTTCATAGACTTTAGCTCAGCATTCAACACAATCATCCCTTAGCACCTGATTGAGAAGTTGAACCTACTGGGCCTGAACACCTCCCTCTATAACTGGATCCTGGACTTTCTGACTGGGAGACCTCATTCAGTCCGGATCGGGAACAGCATCTCCAGCACCACCACACCGAGCACTGGGGCACCTCAGGGCTGTGAGCTCAGTCCACTGCTGTTCACTCTGCTGACTTACAACTGTGTAGCAATGCACAGCTCGAATCACATTATCAAGTTCGCTGATGACACGACAGTGGTGGGTCTCATTAGCAAGAATAATGAGTCAGCATACAGAGAGGAGGTGTGGAGCCAACAACCTGTCTCTGAACGTCGACAAGGAAAGAGATGGTTGTTGACTTCAGGAGATGGATCCTCAGTGCACCGTCTCGGATCGCAAGACCCTACAGAGGATAGTGAGGACAGCTGAGAAGATCATCTGAGTCTCTCTCCCCTTTATTACACTACATTTATTACACTGCATCCGCAAAGCCAACAGCATTGTGGACGACTACACACACCCCTCACACACACTCTTCACCCTCCTACCATCAGGGAAACGGTTTCGAAGCATTCGGGCCTCACATCCAGACTCTGTAACAGTTTTACCCTCAAGCCATCGGGCTTCTCAATACACAGAACTAAACTGAAACTCACACACACACACACGCACAACTATCTGTACAACCCGGACTCAACACACACTCGTACTCACTTCACACATCCATGTCTTCAGTACTACTCATATTACATCACTTCATTACCACAAACTCTTTCCATGCTGTTCTTGCACATGTTTTTTTGGATTTCTGCTATTGCTCTTTTGCACAACATTTTGTGCATATATACAACAGGTTTACTGGTGGCTCTATTTTGTGTTTTGTGTATTTATCTTACACTGTCTTGTGTTGTCTTTGCACTGTTTGCACCAGGTTGCACTTTATGTGGTGAGGACACTTAGCCCTGTGTTTTCTGTTTTCTGTTTCTGTGATTGTTGTTGTATGTAGCACCAGAATTCAGGAGGAACGTTGTTTCATTTCACTATGTAATGCGTCAGCTATATATGGTTGAAATGACAATAAAAGCTTCTTGACTTGACTTGTTAATTAATATCTTAAGCTAATTATAACTTGCTCTATGAGAAAGAGAATTATGCTCTATGAGAATTAAAAGTGCACTATTTAAAATACATGAAGTACATAAAATTCATAAAGCAGACGTTATTTTCCTTGAGGAGGATAATTCAGCACCATGGACCTCAAGGAAAGTAACGTCTGTTTTATGAATACGTGTTAGTGTGGTACTTCACCCATGAAGGTAATGAAGCAGTGCCTTGGGACCCAGGTCAACGTAACCACTCGCAGTGAGTAGATTTGATGAGAAAGGTACGAATAAACAGGTGGAAACAGGTGTTTATTATTGTGCCGTTGTTCACACATGAATTCATGTGAGTCATGGTGTAGTTAAGGTTAGTTCTTGATTAGAATATGCATTAAATCATCATTAATTAATAATTAAGTAACATTAAGTTTGCATATTAGTACATGCTTATTTATGTACTGTTATTGTAGTGTTACCATAGTTCCCTGGTGGTCTAGTGGTTAGGATGCAGCGCTCTCACCGCTGCGACCCGGGTTCGATCCCCGGTCAGGGAACCATCCCCAGCCACTCTCAGTGCCAGTCCCAAGCCTGGTTAAATTGGGGAGGGTTGCGTTAGCAAGGGCATCCAGCGTAAAACATGTGCCAAATCAAACGTGAGGAGGATCCGCTGTGGCGACCCCTAACGGGAGAAGCCGAAAGAAAGTTTATTGTAGTGTTACCATAGATACTCGAATCTCGATGTATATTGTATCACTGTTTTATTGATGTATCATACCTCCTGCCTTTTTTTGACAAATTGCCTTCATGTTTGGTACCCTTTCAGGTCCCCCTTCCCTCTAAATGACAACTAGAACATAAGTGCATGATGGAACCAAGTGAAAAATAAACATCTTCACTTTTAATTGAAATAAATGTAAATACAGTTGAGCCCAAATGTTTTATTTTGTCCATTTACTCCGCTTCATTTGTTCTGAAAGGATAATGATGAATATAAAATGTTTGCTTAGCGAAGCGCTAGGACCCCTGCTGCGGCGTTGTTTCCCAGACGCTGCTGCATTATTAATTCCGCAACACAATAGCGATCCATCACTGTTCCTCCGATCTAGAGAGAACAAAATGTCAGGCCGTCAGAGGAAGGACGCGTGACAGAGGAAAGGGTGTTGCTGGCTTGTTTATTTTACCTCCTGTTCTCAGGATCATTGAGGAGATTAAAGAGTTATTAAACAGTTTGTAATATTGGCAGATCATGGAAAGTTGAATGTGTGCCCTCTTTCAGACTGAAAAATGATGCTTAATGCTTCGAAATTGCAACCAAATGTAGTGCTAAAAGTATTGGGACACCTGACTTTTCCAACCAAAGGTGCTTCTTTTTAAACTCTTACGTTCTTGTCTTTGGATGCTGCAGCATGAAATCTTTCCCTGACTTGATCTAGGAGACCCAAACCTGTTCCAGCATGACCATGCCACTGTGCACAAAACCAGCTTCATGCAGATCTGCTTTACATACGTTGGCATTGAAGATCTCCCACAATAGATCTCCCAATCTATTGAAGAACTTTGGAATGAGTTGGAATTCTGACTGCAGCCCAGGCCTCCTCATCTCGCTTCCATCAATACCTGAATTTTCTAACACCCTTGTGGCTGAATGAATCCCCACAAATCTCCACATTCATCCACAAAATCTATTAGAACGTTTACAGAGAAACATGGGGCTAATATAGGAGCGAATAAAGTCCAAATGTGGATTTGGGATGTTCATTAAGACACATACCAATTTTACGTTTAGTGATTAACACATTTTTGTCCATCTAATTCCAGTTTATTTCTTTAGCACTTTTCACAACGGACATTTTCTTAAAGCAGCTTTACAGAATTGTAAAGGTGAAAGATGTGTATTTATCCCTGATGAGCAGCCGTGGCGACTGTGGCAAGGAAAAACTCCCTTAGATGTTATGAGGAAGAAACCTTGAGAGGAACCAGACTCAAAAGGGGAACCCATCCTCATTGGGGTGACATCAAGAGTGTGATTATAGTCTTTAAACAATACAGAACACTGAGTGGGAACTAATATGAGCACTGGAATGTAATATATAGTGTATATAAGATATAGATGTATGTGATAAGATATTGTATATCTTGATATTTTAATTGTGTTAAAAAAAAAAAAAAAAAAAAAAAAAAAATATATATATATATATATATATATATATAAACCATCTAAAAATCTGTCGTGAAAATAAACAAATGAACAAATGTAAAAAAAGAATAAAAAATAATTGTGTGAATAAACCTCGTAAATAATTAATTACAATGAATTAAAAAGATGGAAAAATGAAATGTGTAAAAGCAGTTTGAAAGATTTATAAACACATTAGAATAAATAGATTATGCCTAAAAGTTAAAGTAAAAATACAGTGCCAAAAGAAGTTATCGTAAATAACATAAGCATAAAAACAAATGCAAAAATGGCGTTTAAATTAAGTAACAAAAAATGGAAAACATTTATACAAAAAAGGATTAAAAAGATTAACAATGAACAAATCTTGTGTTAAACTTGGATATTAAATGAATTACATAATCTAAATCCTTGGTAAATAATATATTTCAAATCTGGAATAAAAAAGCAAATTGTGTGCATCATGGAAAAAAAATGCATCAAGTATAAAAACTAAATTGTATAAAACGCTTTGTGAGAAATGTATAAAATCATAAACACACAGAATAAATTGACAAACAAAATTACAATATTTAAAACACAGGTAAGTGTCAGTATTGAGGTCCTGGACCACATCATCCATAAATAATACATGCTACACTTATCCCCCAAACCCCTGTTTTCTATTTCACCTAATCAGTGTCACTATTGAAGCTCTGGATTCTGGGATCCTCATCGTCTTGCATTTGTCATTGTGTGGTTTCCTTTCAGTCTAAGAATTTAAATCTGCACTTGCTTCCACTTACAATTTGTTACATGACAGTAAGTACATTAAATAAGTTATGGAAAAATGCATAAAATAGTATATATAGTGTAGATACACAAGTGAACACAACATGCAGTTTTCAAATGAAGGATTTTATTATTGAGGGAAAACTAAATCTAAAACTACATGGCCCTGTGTGAAAAAGTGTGTGCCCCCCAGTTAAAACTGTGGTTTATCACACGTGAGTTGAATTTCTTTCGCCACACCCAGGCCTGATTTCTGCCACACCTGTTCACTATCAAGAAATCTCTTAAACAGGACCTGCCTGACAAGTGAAGTAGACCAGAAGATCCTCATAAGTTAGACATAATTCCGAGATCCAAAGAAATTCAAAAACGAATGAGAAAAGAAAGTAATTGAGATCTGTCAGTATGGAAAAGGTTATAAAGACATTTCCAAAGTTCATGACTCCACCATAAGAAAGAGACAGCAAAAATGGTCCAAGATGAGAACTGCTGCTGAGCATAAAGAACATAAAGGCTCGTCTCAGTTTTGCCAGAAAACATCTTGATGGTCTTCGAGACTTTTGAGGGAATACTCTGTAGACTGGATGTGTGGAACTTTAAAAAATGACATGCAAAAAAAAATTTAATTCTTTAAATAAGTTTTTACATTTTATATGTAAAAACATAGAAACCATAGAAGAATCAGTGCGAATATTATTTAAATGTAAAAATAACGTTTTGTTTAAATAAATGAATCAAGTGTATTAAGCACGAAAATAAATGATCCATGTATAAAAATTTTGAAAAGAAAAAATCTGAGAATGTATAAGAAGAAGTAATAGATGTATTGTGTGGATCTAAATGACATGTACAAATAAGAAAAGAATCATGTGGTTGTGATATATACATATATATTTATATATCATATAAAAATAAATAGATAAAAATAAAAGTCGATTTAAAACATTGCATCAGATTTAATTACCCATGTAACAACATAAATGCACATAAATTGCACATAAAAATAAAACGTGTTTTAAATCAAGACATTATTTAACAAAAGAGTTTTTTTTAATGTAATGAATCGCAATCATATGTGGGAGGAAGTGAATGAATGCATGAAAGAAAACTATACAATACACAAAATCTAGAAAACCAAGTAGAAAAAAATCTGAAGTGAGAATAGCAACAACAAATCAGTAATAAAAAAAAAATATAATAAAAAAATGTGTGAAAATTGCAACAAAAAAAAAAGTTAAAAATAAGATACTATAAAAATATGTGCAAGAAAATGATATTAAAAAATATACAGTAAAAGAATTACATGAATAATTAAGCAAATGTGCTTAAAATATACAAATGTTTACAATAAAAAAAACTATATACAAATATAAAAACTAAGGAGTATAAAAATGTGTGAATTAAATTAGTAAAATAAGCATAAAAATTAAATTATAAAATGTAAGAATAAATGTAAAAATTTAATGAGTACAAATTGTAATAATAAAAGATAATAATATAAAATAATAAAAAAGTTAAACTTTAATAAAAAATATGAAAAAAATGCCTTTGCATATTTTTGATTTAATATAAAATAGTAAAAAAAAGAAATTAAATGACATTAAAAACATGCCAAAAAAAAAATTCCTTTTTATATACATTTTTTTTTCGGGAAATAAATGCATTAAAGGTGTAAAGGGCACACTTGACATCTGAAGACCATGTCACTTTTTTTGTTTGGGATTAAAGTGTACATTTTGCTTCATTCCATCTCTCTCATGAGCAGGGAGCTGCCTCGCTGGCATTTCTCACAAGGCTAATGTGCTTCACAAATCAATCAGGAAACTGCATGTAAGTTGCTAAAGCTCCATCCCGGGTGCTGATCGAGCGATGCTCTTTCACTAAACCCTGTTGATTTAGTCGAGGAACGCTGTTTGATCTAGGCGAGAAAAAAATCGCAGAGTCGTCACTTTTTTTAGAAGTCGAATTACTGTTGATGAATGCGTCCACAAAATATTTGTCAGAAGGTTGAGTTTTTCTTTCAGAGGACGCGAGATGAACATAAAGATTTCAACAGTGTTACACAAAATACTACAGATAAAATTGTAGGGAGACACAATACAATACAAAGCAACATCATATAGACAAAGGTATTGAGACACCTGACTTTTCCAGTCATATGTGGTTCTTTCCCAAAAGATTCCCACAAAATTGGTAGTATCTCATAATAATGAGATAATAAGTCGTTAAGTCGTAATTATGAGAAGTCGTAATTATGAGAAGTCGTAATTGTGAGATAAGTCGTAATTGTGAGATACTAATTCGTAATTATGAGATACTAAGTCATAATTATAAGAAGTCGTAATTGTGAGATAAGTCGTAATTGTGAGATAATTAGTCGTAATTATGAGATACTAAGTCATAATTATGAAATAAGTGGTAATTGTAAGATAAGTCGTAATTATGAGATACTAAGTCGTAATTATGAGATACTAAGTCGTAATTATGAGATACTAAGTCATAATTATGAGAAGTCGTAATTGTGAGAAGTCGTAATTATGAGATAGTAAGTCGTAATTTTGAGATACTAAGTCGTAATTGAGATTAAGTCATAATTATGAGATCCTTTCAGATTTTTTCTTTTCTTTTTGTGAATGCAATGACAGTTCCATATTATACATAAGATTTATTTTAAACCCTTCTAGCTCAAGTAATCCCCACAAGTCTCCACAAAATCTCCCACGAACAGTGGACTAAATGTGGAATAGGATGTTCATAAAAAAATGTAAATAAAAAATAATACCAATCTAACGCTCAGGTGTCCACAAACCTTTGACCCCGCTTTTGACCGGAAGCTCGTTCGATGACGTGAGTGCACGTGTAATGGAAGTGTAAACGTGTGTATAAGCGGGAGTATAAACGTGTATGCTGCTGGACACAGTGCAGAGTGATGTATTAATGCCGACATCAGCCATTAACTCAGTGATCTCTATAAATAAGTCCTATTAAAATCCCAGACAGGTCAAAGCTGCTCATTAGCGAGTGAATAACGCTCAGGCTTACACGAGGCTTCCAGGTGATGGTGGTGTTACAGCAACATCATTACACCTGAGAGGCTCTGCTGATTTATTGTGGAGAAAATATGTCCTCTGACTGTGCCGTCAGGGGAGAAAAACCTTTGGACATTTTTTTAGAAAAGATGGATTTCTGACAAACGTTGTTAAAACACAGTAGTAAATAAATAAATAAATAAATAAATAAATAAATAAATAAATAAATAAATAAATAAAGACTCCGCCCACTGATTGGATTTTCCCCGATAAAAAGAGAAGAAACAAACAACAACAAAAAAACTATACAAAAATAAATCAAACGTATATTTGCAGTGATCCAAGTGTTAATAACTGTAATGTCATTTACTATCATCACTCACATTTACTCACTGTTTATCTTTATCACTCTCTCCCTCTTTATCACTCTCTCCCTCTCTCTCTCCCTCTCTATCACTCACTCACTCACTCACTCCCTCTCTATCACTCACTCCCTCTCTATCACTCACTCACTCACTCACTCACTCACTCACTCACTCTCTATCACTCACTCACTCACTCACTCCCTCTCTATCACTCACTCACTCACTATCTCACTCACTCACTCACTCCCTCTCTATCACTCACTCTCTAACTCGCTCTCTCTCTATCACTCACTCACTCTCTATCACACTCTCCCTCACTCTCTTCCTCTCTATCACTCTCTCCCTCAATCTCTCCCTCTCTATCACTCACTCACTCACTCACTCTCCCTCTCTATCACTCACTCACTCTCTATCACTCACTCACTCACTCTCTCCCTCTCTATCACTCACTCCCTCCCTCTCCCTCACTCACTTACTCTCTATCACTCACTCACTCCCTGTCTATCACTCTCTTCCTATCTATCACTTTCTCCCTCTCTCTCTCTCTCTCGCACTCTCTCACACTCTCTTACACTCATTTACAGTGTAAGTTTCTCTCTCACTTACACTCACTCACTCACTCACTCTCTCTCTCTCTCTCTCACTTACTCACACACTCTCTCTCTCTCACTCACTCACTCACTCACTCACTCTCTCTCTCACTTTCACTTACTCACTCACTCACTCTCTCTCTCTCTCTCTCTCTCTCTCTCTCTCTCTCTCTCTCTCTCTCACACTCACTCACTCCCTCTTACCCCCTTACTCACTCTCACTCACTCACTCATTTATTCACTCACTCCCTCTCACTCATTCACTCTCACTCACTCACTCACTCACTCCCTCTCTCACTTATTCTCTCTTTCTCTCCCTCCCTCTCTTTCTCTCTTACTTATAAATTCACTCACTCACTCACTCCCTCTCTCACTTATTCTCTCTTTCTCTCCCTCCCTCTCTTTCTCTCTTACTTATAAATTCACTCACTCACTCACTTACTCTCTGTATTTCCCACTCTGTCTCTATCTATAACTCTCTAATTCACTAATTTCCTCTTTCTTTCTTTCTTTCTTTCTTTCTTTCTTTCTTTCTTTCTTTCTTTCTTTCTTTCTCTCTTACTCATTCTTGTTGCCTGTATCTCTCATTTACTCTTATTCACTCACTTTGTGACACACTTAATCACTTACTCATTTGCTCACTTTATTACTCACTCGCTTTCTCTCTCACTCTATTCCTCACTCATTTTCTCTTCCTCACTCATTAATTCACTCATTCACTCACATTCTCTTACTCACTGACTCACTTATTACCTCTATTTTACTCCTTCTCTATCTCTGACTCACTCATTCACTCTCTCTCTCTATCATACTCATTTCTCACTTACTCACTGATTCTTTGTCTGTATTTCTCACTCACTCATTCCCCCTTTTTTCACTCACTCTTTCACTCAATAGAGAATAAAACGTACATGGAACTATAAAGTTGGAGTCCTGCTTCTGTCACGATTCATGTAGAACTCTGTCAAATTGCTGTGGTTAAAGATTTGCTTCACATTTATCCAAAAGCGGACACTGAAGTACTGCATTAATCGACAAAGAAAAAAGAAAAAAAAGGCAGACGGCAGCATTTGAAATGTCTAACATGATGTGGATCTAGTTTTCCCTCGTTTGAGCTCTTTGTGTGGCCCTGATGCACTGTTGATTCAGCAGGAAGACATAATGGCCCTATAGCTGTGGGTTTTTCCAAGAAAATGAAAAAATCTTTCACTGTCGTAGTCGTCCAGCGGCAGTGAAGGGCAATTATGAACTTTTAATGAAGGTCACAAAGAAACGTCCAGGCCATTAAAAGCTGTCATTTCCATCCCATAAATCACGCTTCACATGTTTACCTTAGACTTCTATCTCGGCAAACAGCTTGGCAACACTGTTTCCTGGTTGGAAGTAATAACTGTTATATGAATATTAATGTCGTATCTCTCTGTGCAGCTCATCTAAAATGAATGAAGCGAAGGCCCGAGGTTCGGCCTGGTCAGTCCAAACACGGCGAGCTCATTAAAACTAAATTGTCTTGTAATGCGCACTTGTTTATCATAAGTGAAAGAGTGCAGGCGAGAGCACGGGTGACATCAAACACTGTCCCTTTGTCAGGGATCCACCAGCCACACCTTCACTTATCACTCCAAGCCACTCTCCCACTTACTAATCAGCTACACCTGGCCCTCATCAGCTCACATACCATATAACCCCTGTTCCTCCACCAGCTCATTGTCCGTTCTACAGCTTAGGCTATAGAACTCTGTCGGACTACTGAACATTGTTTATATGTTTTGCTTCTGCCTCATCACCGCTCTTTCCTGGTTAAGCAAACCTGGGGTTTCCTTTGTTGTTTTTGTGCTTTGCCCTGTGCTTTTCTCATTAAAAGCCTTGTGGAATCTACTTAGGTTTCCGGCACGTTCTTTGCCTGACAGAAGAACGGACCATTCACAAACCGAGGGGCACCTAACACGGAAGAAAAGAAACCGCGTTACCTCAGCATGGAGGACCAGCTCGCTGCCGCGTGCGGGTCAGCGGAGGACCAGCCCGTTGCCACGTCCGAGTTTGTGAGGGAGCTCACCGCCGCGCTTCGAGAGGCTTTCCGGCCGGAAGCCGCGCACCAAACCCCTCCGTCATCTGGCAGCCCGATGGCTCTCCCAGCGTCTTTTTCCGGAAACGCGGCGGAATGTCAGGGATTCCTGCTCCAGGCTGCCATCTACATCGAGATGCGACCACAATGTTTTTCTAGCGAACGAGCAAAGGTCGCGTTTCTGATTTCGCTGCTCACCGGAAGAGCGCTAGCGTGGGCAAGAGCGCTCTGGAGCGCAGCGAGCCCGGCCCTGACGTCATACGCCGCGTTCACGAGTCATTTCGCCGAGGTATTTAGCACCGCCCCCGGGGATACCTCAACCGCTGAGCAGCTGCTCAATCTCCACCAGGGGACAGACAGCGTTTCGAGTTACAGCCTCCGCTTCCGCACTCTGGCGGCATCTGCTGGTTGGGATGAGAAAGCGCTGTTGGCTGTATACCGCAGAGGCCTAAATCAGGAGCTCCGGCTGGCGATGGCCACTTATGATGACTCTCTGGGGCTTGAGGCTTTTATTCAGAGATCCATCCGAGTCTCTCAACACCTGGCAGCCTGCAAATCCCCCGAGGTCGAACCAGCACAGGCTATGGCAGTACAAACAACTCCAGAACCAGAACCCATGCAACTCGGATCACAGCGGCTGTCTCGGCAAGAAAGGGAGCGCCGGTGGGCGGCTGGAGCTTGCCTCTACTGTGGAGAGAGAGGACATCGCGTGGCCCAATGCCCAGTGAGGCCTCCTCGTCGGACGGTGAGTACTGTCACCCTTTCTTCTGACATTACTCACCTGTCTACGCTCAGGGTCACCTTAGTAACCCCTGCTCTCTCTCTATCGGCTTCTGCCCTAGTCGACTCAGGATCCGCGGGGAACTTCATCTCCCAGGCGTGTCTAGAACGCCTCCAGCTACGCCGGCAGAGGGGATCCCAGGAACTGGCCGTCCAGACCATCCAGGGACGACCATTAGGGAAGGGCAAGGTGAAGTACTGTGCTCCCCCTATTGTCCTCCAAGTCGGAGTGCTACATCAAGAAGAGATTCAACTGCTCGTACTGGAGGATTCGACAGTGGACGTGATCCTGGGTCGTCCCTGGTTAGCCAAGCACTCCCCCACTTGTTCCTGGGACCCGTGCGACATCCTGGAGTGGAGCCCCGCCTGCCGGCATAAGTGCTTACTTCCACTCCCGACTCCCCTCCGGACCGTCTTAACCCTGGCAGCTACTCAAGTGGAAGGAGCTCCCAAACCCGCTCAGGTAGAGATCCCGCATGAATACCGGTCCTTTTCTGACGTCTTTAGTGAGGAGGCCGCCACTCAGTTACCCCCACACCGGCCGTGGGACTGTGCCATTGATCTAAAGCCGGGGGCTAAGCTACCAAAGGGGCGGGTCTACCCCTTGTCAGCCCCGGAACACCAAGCCATGGAGGGCTACATCCAACAGGCCCTCCGACAGGGCTTCATCACCCAGTCTTCCTCCCCGGCGGCCTCTAGCTTCTTCTTCGTGGCTAAGAAGGACGGGGGTCTGCGCCCTTGTATCGACTACAGGGGCCTGAATGCACAGATCGCCCCGCTTCCATACCCGCTCCCCTGGTCCCAGCGGCCTTGGAAGAACTACGTGAGGCTCGCGTCTTTACCAAGCTGGACCTCCGAAGCGCGTACAACCTGGTGCGCATCCGCGAAGGGACGAGTGGAAGACGGCGTTCATCACTCCCTCTGGTCATTATGAGTATCGGGTCATGCCGTATGGCCTTTCCATTGCTCCGGCGGTCTTTCAGAACTGTATGAACGAGGTTTTCCGTCCTTCCTCCATCGGTTTGTAATTGTTTACATCGACGACATCCTGATCTACTCCAGGACGCTGCAAGAACACCACAAGCACGTCACCCAGGTCCTAGACCAACTGCGAGAACACCGACTGTTTCTCAACCTTCCCAAGTGTGAATTCCATCGCTCGGAGATACAGTTCCTGGGTTACAACATCAACGCAGCAGGCATCAGGATGGATGAAAGGAAGGTGATGGCCGTACGGGATTGGCCCGTTCCCACCTCAATCAAAGAACTCCAGAGGTTTCTGGGCTTCGCCAACTTCTACCGCCGGTTCATTGGAGGTTTCAGCCTGGTTTCCGCCTCACTCACGTCTCTCCTGCAAGGAAAAGCCAAGACACTCTCCTGGACCCCGGAAGCACAAAGGGCCTTCGAGGAGCTACGCACGAGGTTCTGTACCGCTCCGCTTCTCCCATCATCCTGACCCCCAGCTCCCGTTTGTTGTCGAGGTGGACGCATCTTCCACGGGCGTAGGGGCCACCCTCTCCCAGCATTCAGGGAATCCCCCTCGACTCCATCCCTGCGCCTACTTCTCAAAGAAGCTGTCTCCAGCGGAACAGAATTACGACATCGGCAACCGGGAACTCCTAGCCATCAAACTAGCCCTGGAGGAGTGGAGACACTGGCTGGAGGGGGCTGTCCATCCTTTTATAGTCATCACGGATCACAAGAACCTTCCAGTACCTCCGTGAGGCCAAGCGCCTAAATCCTCGCCAAGCACGGTGGGCTCTCTTTTTTACCCGGTTCAATTTCAGCATCACCTATCGGCCAGGATCAAAGAACGGCAAGGCCGATGCTCTCTCCAGGGTGTATGGACCTGAGGAACCCACCGAGCCTGGGCCTATCTTGCCTCCGACGATCATTCTGAGCCCGATCATATGGGAACTAGAGGAGAACATCCGCAGGGCCACACGAGGAGAACAGACGCCCCCTGGTTGTCCCGAGGACCGGACCTTTGTTCCTCCAGAGTGTCGACAGGCCTTACTTAGAGCAGTCCACGAAGTCCCCGGTTCAGGGCACCCAGGCAGGAGGCAGACCCTGCGTCTGGTTCAGGGACGATACTGGTGGCCAGGTATGAGCAACACAGTGGCCGAGTTTGTCCGAGGCTGCAACATCTGTGCCATCTCAAAAACTCCCCGACATCTACCAATAGGCAAACTCGTCCCCCTGCCTACTCCACAAAGGCCATGGTCTCATATCGGCATAGACTTTGTCACAGACCTGCCACGGTCGGAGGGCTTCACCTGCGTTCTCGTGGTCGTTGACCGGTTCTCCAAGGCCTGCCGCTTTGTCCCTCTCCGAGGCCTCCCACAGCTCTGGAAACCGCGGAGGCACTCTTCCATCACGTCTTCCGCAACTACGGCCTCCCTGAGGAGATAGTCTCTGACCGGGGCTCTCAGTTCACCTCACATGTCTGGAGGGCGTTTTTCCGGCTACTGGGAGTCACCGTCAACCTGTCGTCCGTTACCACCCCAGTCGAACGGCCAGACCGAGCGGAAGATCCAAGAGCTGGGGAGATACCTGAGGTCATATTGTCATCAGGACCAGGAGGAGTGGAGCCGGTTCCTGCCCTGGGCGGAGTACGCCCAAAACTCGTTGCGCCAAGACACCACAGGTCTCACGCCTTTTCAATGCGTGTTGGGGTTCCAACCCCCACTGTTTCCCTGGTCCGACGAGCCCTCCAACGTGCCCGCTGTGGACCCACTGGTTTCGGGAGAGCGTCCGGACATGGGAGGCTGCACACACTCAGCTGCGCAGGGCAGTGAGGGAAACCCGGCGACATGCGGATGCGCGAAGGTCGGAAGCCCCCGCTTACAGGCCCGGAGACTGGGTCTGGCTATCCACCAGAGAATCTCCGACTGCGGCTTCCCTGTCGGAAGTTGAGCCCCCCGGTACATCGGGCCGTTCAGGATTGAAAGGCAGGTCAACGAGGTGGCATACCGTCTGGAAACTCCCGCCACGGTACCAGGATACACCCCCACCTCCACGTGTCACTGCTCAAGCCACACCATCCACCGACTGCCCAACCGCCCCAGCGAGGTCAGGCCCCTCCCGCTGAAGTATTGGAACAACCCTCGGTCTACACGGTACGGGAGGTGCTGGACTCCCGTCGTCGAGGCAGGGTGCTGGAATACCTCGTGGACTGGGAGGGCTATGGCCCTGAGGAACGTTCATGGGTGGCGAGGCAGAACATACTGGATCCAGCACTCCTGGAGGAGTTCCAACGCCGCCCATGCCCGCATCGGCCTGCCGCCCCGGGGTCGGGGGTCGACCCAGGCGCAGGGTTAGGGCGTCGGGAGCCGCCCCTGGGGGAGGGGTACTGTCAGGGATCCACCAGCCACACCTTACTTATCACTCCAAGCACTCTCCCACTTACTAATCAGCTACACCTGGCCCTCATCAGCTCACATACCATATATAACCCCTGTTCCTCCACCAGCTCATTTGTCCGTTCTACAGCTTAGGCGTATAGAACTCTGTCGGACTACTGAACATTGTTTTTATATGTTTTGCTTCTGCCCTCATCACCGCTCTTTCCTGGTTTAAGCAAACCTGGGGTTTCCTTTGTTGTTTTTTGTGCTTTGCCCTGTGCTTTTCTCATTAAAAAGCCTTGTGGAATCTACTTAGGTTTCCGGCACGTTCTTTGCCTGACACCCTTCAACGTTATTTACACTGCTTTAATCTGCGGCCTGTTTGGTTTGTCAGGGAAAGCAGGATTCTAATCATTTCAGTGGGGAATCAGATCATTAAGAGAGGCATTAGAGGAGACTGGGAGGGTAAAACAGACTAATGGTAAAACAGTATAATGTGTAGCTAAGACGGCATCCACATGGGTGGGGTTTTGAAAATTTGTTTGGGTTTGTGCATGTAAAAAAAAAGCATGTTTCAGATTAACATTAGATAATGCTCATTATATCCCCATTATAGCCC